>CM068378.1:73871705-74471705 GCA_034770075.1 Aralia elata | reverse complement strand
TTATTGATGTATTAATTAAAACTAATGTATTATAATTTATAAATTACAATAATGAATAAGTAAAAAAATATACTTTATTGATGAATAATTATAACTTTAAAGTTCAAATTTATAAATAACTAGATAAAGAATCAGGTTAGGCCTCATGTCAGACCAGACTTTTTTGCAGGGCAGGTCATGCCAAATTTTTGTCTTAAAATAGCGGTCTTTTTAAGCCTTCCAAGCCATGTCTGACCAGTCCAGGCCTTGACCAGGCTGGGCTTTGATCAAGCCAGACCCAAGTCGAACCAAGGCTAGGCCACAGGGCGCGAGCCTTTTGTGCATCCCTAACTCCATCTGTCCCAAGATAAAAAGTTCTCATTATTATTTTAGTTAGTTCCAAGTTAAATGTCTACTTACCTTAAATAATTTATTTTTTACAATAATTTGTCCATAATACCCTTAATATTAATTGTCATATTTCTATTCTCTATATATATTTATAGAGCAACACTATGTGCAATAAATCATGCAACTAAATGAGAATTTAAATATGGACAATGTTGTCATTTTATCTTCTATTTTAATATGTGCAAAAAATTAACCATGATTTTTATTTTGGGACGGAGAGAATATTTATTATTCCGGTCAATTTTTCATCGAAAATACGATTTGATTACTATTTTTTTATAGTTGGATAGTTTTTTTATGACATAATAGTTTTTAATAATTGATTGATTTTTAGTAGAAAGTTAATTTTAAATTTTATAACTGAAAAGTTTTTATAATCGGACAAAATTTTGTAATTTGCATAAGTAGATATATGTTAAATAAAAAAACTCTTAGAAATAAACATGTGATTTCAATTGCACATAAAAGTCTTTCATATATATAGTACATAGATGGAGATAAACTATACAAGTGAAATAATTGTTTCTATTAGATAACTATACATAAGTGAGATGAACTAATGTGTATCTATAACCAGTCTCCTAGATGAAGATAATGTCTAATAAACAAATTTTGTTTTTTTTCAATTCATGTATGTTAGTTTTCAGAGGCACAAAAGATATCTAGAAGGGGGGTTGAATAGATTCTTTTAAAAGTTTTCATTCTTTTTGCTTTCAAAAAATGACATAACAGTTTAGTGAATAACTAAGCACAACGGAATATGATTTATAAAAACCTTTTTAGAAATAGAGCGGTAATAGAGAATATAATGAAGCAGTAATCAAACAGTTATAGCAGTTATGACAGTTAAGAAGTGCAAAGAGATAGAAACAAGACTTTAAGTGGTTCAGTGCACACAAGACTCATACTCCACTGTTCTACTCCCCGAGTAGCAAATGCACTAAGTATATAGTTACAACTGAATCAAAAAGATTCCTTCAAGACCCGCAGTCTAGGAACTCCAGTACACAATGTACTCTTCAAAGCCAGCAGCCTTGGAACTTTGTAAAGTAAGATCAGCAGCCTTAGAATCTCTTGTACCCTTTGGTACTCAACAAATCCAGCAGACTTGACTTAGGTTGGTCACCTGTTGACCCTTTCACTTGATAGAGAGTGATTGTTTTGTTGCTACTGAGTTGCTTGAAGCATATAGTCTGATAAGCTCAGTAGTAAAGCAAGATGTTTCCTTTCGGATTGTAGAATGATGATGTTTCAGATATTATCTTCTTTTCATTGTACTTGCTTAATCTGAAACTTCAATCTGTCTGCCTTATGTAGATGCTTCTGAAAAATCTTTCCGTTGAAATGTGGTCGTTGCATCTAATCCTACCGTTGAGATATGTTGCTGAGCTTAGGAATAGTTTATTCCTCGTTGACTACAGTAGTGGGGTGAGTCAGCTTCTATTAGCCTGTACCAAGAGAGTGGTAGGGATAGTGCTCTGAATCTCTACAGACTATAGTTGTTTACTCCCCACTGATTTGTTTAATATTTAGCAACTGTCTTGGGCAGGTCATTCCACTATTTAATCGTTATGGGCAACTTAGAATATTCATTCCAGATCTGAGTTGCTCGTCTGACGTGTTAACTTTACGATTTTGCTAGTCGTAGTGTCACCAGTGTGTTTGTAGAGTTGTAGCTCTAAGTCGTTTGATGTCTGTTGACGTTCACTATGATCTTCATACTTCATTTTGATCATTCTGAAATAGCATCAATACTTTGCCTTTATGTTCTTCTTCAGAGGTGTTGATTTAGTCTGTGAATACTGGCAGAGACTACTCTATGATTCTGATAGTTTGTCTTGAGATGCAGAGACATCCCTACGTTCTGCCGAGAGAGAGTTCTACGTCCTGCCGAGGGAGCTCTACGTTCTGCCGAGAGAGAGCTTTATGTCCTGCCGAGGGAGCTCTACATCCTGCTGAGAGAGCTCTACATCATGTCCAGGCAGCTCTACGACCTGCCGAGGAAATTCTTCGTCTTGTCGAGGAAGCTCTACGACATGCCAAGGAAACTCTTCGTCTTGTCGAAGAAGCTCTACGACCTTCCGAGGAGATTCTATGTCCTGCCGAGGAAGCTCTACGACCGTATGACAAAACTTACGATGGCATACTTTGACTCTGTAAAGTTGGCTGATTTCTCTACGATCCTTTACTGGGATTATGGTAGTACTCTACGATCAGCACACAAGATCAACATAACAAGTTTGATCTTTTCTATTCTAAGTCCTTTGTACAACACCTTCAATAAAGGACTTTACTATACTTTACAAATATGCTTAGATCTGATAGATATTCAATACAACTTAGATCATCCTAACACATTTGATCTTTTTTATTCTAAGTCCTTGTACATATCTTTCATTAAGGACTTTACAATTCAGCTACTGATACACATATACATTAAGAGCACAACATCAAATTTAAACCATGATTCCTAACAATCTCCCCCTATTTGATGTTGACATAACCAGTAGTTGAATCATATCATCAGTTCTAATGTAGATGCTTATAAAAATAAGCATACCTTATAGTACAGTGAACAACTGTATTTCTAGATGAAATCATGAATTTTATTGATGATTAAATGAATATTACATCATATGGCAGTTTCATCAATAAAGAGAAAGAGAAAATTATAAAAGATTTTAAACCTTAGTTTTTCCTTCCTCTTGCGCCTCTCTTGGTCCTTGGAGGATTGACTCTTTCATATGCAACTCTTCTTCTGTAGTTTTCCCTGCCTTCCTCAGTCATCCTTTGGAATTCTTCAATCTGCTCTTGACTGAGGCCAGAAGAGGGCATATGACTTCCTCCTTCACTATAGGGGTGAGTCCCATGCAAGTGTCAATTTAACACTGTAGGATTACCTGATGGTATGTGAATTCCTGTTGGAATTACATCAGGCATTCTTCTGTAGGATCCAGGGACTTCACTTCTTATGAAAATGACATTTATGGGCTCCTCTTCTGTTGGATTTGATGATTCAGACTGCTTAGACTGCCTTGGTTGCCATGGTTGCTTTCTTCCCCTACTTTTGCTTGATTCCCCCTTTTCTTTGCCTTTTGTTTTCTCCCCTTTTATGTTAGTATCTAACTTTTGAACCTCTTGGGAGAGCTGCTCAACACCTCGCACCAATTCTTGCATTTGAGATCGAGATTGAGTGTTGTCAGCTTTTTGTTCTACGAATTGGGCTTCAGACCTTTCTCTTTATTGGTGCATAAGTGCGAGAGCATTATCAATCATTTCCATCTGTTAGAGGGATATGCGCTGGAAGTTGTTGATGGAGGTGCTCAAATCAAAGAGTTTCTCAGTTACTAGCTTGTTTTGAGCTGCCTGAGACTCCTGAAGGGAGAGAACTGTAGATTTGTGATCAGCAATTTCCTTTTGATAGAATTTGTCACTTCTGTCAATGTCGTTCATTAATTCTTTGATGATTTCCCTCAACCTTTTGGTCAATTCAGTACCAAGATTGTTGGTGTGAGCATTAGCAGCGTCAACAAGCTCATTGAATCTTCTATGGAGGGCGAGAGAATTTGCTTCAAGATTTTCCTCCATATCCTTGGCCATACCAACAGTGAGATCAGTCAATTCTTCTGTTGTGGGGATAAGTTTGACATGTTCAAGAATTTACTTGATCTCATGTGGAGATTCTTCCTTGTTGCTATCTTGGAGATTGGCCAAAGTAATGGCCAGGTCAAAATATTCATCATGGGAGGAGGATGGGATATCAGCAGGAATATTTGGGGCAGTTGTTTGAAGTGTGGGAGAGGAAACAATTTGATTGTCGTTTGTAGGGTCAGCACACTCTACGATCGTAGAGTTGATCGTAGAGTGGGTTGACTCTACCTTTTGGGTTTGGAGGGTGAGCTGAGCATTAGTCATAGAGTTTAGGGACTCTACGACTGGAGATGGTTGGGCATCTGGTTCATCAGGGACAAAGTTTTGAGACCCTGTAACTGGAAGTGGACTCCTTGGGTCAAAGATGACCTCATTCCATCCTGGTATCTTATCAAAACTATAGAAATATGACAATGGAGAGTGGTTTAACTTAAATGATGAAGGAATGAAGTATACCTTTTGCTCATTAACTTGAGATGGGTGGTTGGTTAACAGCTTCTGAGCAAAGGAGCCAATACTAGAGAATTCTTGGGCAAGCACTCAAATGGCTGGATAGGTCTTGAAGGCCCAGAACATGTGATCCTAAGAAAATTGAGTAGTAGTGCTTGATGGAATGACATTCTTGGTAAGTAGGCAAATATGCAATTATAGATGAAATGCCTCTCTCCATTTCTGCCTTCAGCAATGATTTCTAGGCTTTCATCCTCGTCTTCATCATTTGATCCATCACTGATCTTCACAACCTCATCCTGTTCAGCCACTGTCTCTTCCTTTTCTTTTTCCCTTTCACCACTGATCTCCACATTCTCTTCATCCTTCTCAGCATAAGTACTAGTCTTTTCAGGGATTGATGGATCTTTATATTGTTTTTCAGATTGTTTCCCCTCAATCTGAGCAGTGACAGGTTCAGGAACATCAGGTGTCTCCCCCTCAACATGAACACCTCTCTGTTCACCAGCTTCTTGTTGTTCCCCCTCAGTTGGAGCGACAGTTTGATTTGCTAGTCTCATTTCTTCTTCTTTGATCCTTATCATTGCTTCATTAAGCTCTTTTTGAGCTAAGGTCATCAGCTTCTTCTTCATTTTCTTTGGCTCAGGTTCAACAACCTTCCCAGCCAATTGTTCAGCAGTAATGGCCATAGAGACAGGCAGACCAATATTTTTGGCAGCTTCTTCAGTTCTTAACTCTACGATCGTAGAGTGAGAATTCTCAGCGATCATATAGAGGCTTTGCTTAGAGCTGCGTTTTCCCTTCTTATGATACACCTTTAAACTTGGTGGTGTTTCTCCAGAAGCTTCTTCCATTTGTTTTCTCTTCTTCTTCTCTGCTTCAGAAGATAAAGAATGCCTTAATTGAGCAATAGAAGGTGTAGGTCCTTCATTTGTTAACCCTTGAGGTTCCTCTTCAGTTTGGGATACCACCTTCGTTTTCCCTTTGCTCTTTCTAGTTAGAGCCGGCACCTCCTGATCTACCTCATCAGTTTCTTCTACAACTACAAACATATTTTTCATGGAGGGCTTTCTGAATTCACTCTGAGTTTTCTCACTATCTTCTATCTGAGCTGACTTCAAATTCCCAGCTAGATTTTTTTTCCAGTTCATAAATAACTTTTGAGTGATCCTTTTGTGGAAATTTATAGCTTCTCCTTCATCATCCCCAATTCGATCTCCTAGTGCTTTTTAAAGAATAATGCTTATGAACCTGCCATAAAACATCTTTTTTGCCCCTTTGATCTTTCCATCATTTGACACCCAATTTCCAATCCATTCTAGGAGTAGGGCACCATAGTTCAGTTGGATCTTCTTCACAATTGCAGTCATGATTCTAAGCTGCATGTCATTGACAGAATCATGAGCTGAATCCTTGCATAGAATGCATTTACCAACAACATCAGCAAGAAATTCATACTTTTGAGGAAATTCCTTTTTCTTTAATCCCCTTAGCCTTGGGTTGTTCTCGTGGTGCATTTGCTTCAACCCTTCTTTGGTGTTGGTGAACTGGAGAGTTGTAAGCCCGTCATTGTTGAATCCTAAGGCTACGTCGATTTCTGAAGCACTTAGCTGTAGCGACATCCCTTTGACCTTTGTGGACAGGATTCCATCCCCAAAAATCCCATTTGAGTAGAATTCCCTCACCAGTTCTGGATATACTCGAGTGTTAGTGTCAAGGGCTTCGTAGAGTCTTGATCGCTGTAGGAGAGAGATGATTCTCTTGTACTTTGTCTCAGCTGTGGCAAAATTTTCAAAATCGAGAGAGTTACCTGATACGACTGGAGAGAATGTCATTTGAGAGTTTCTTTGATTTTGCTGCACAATGACGAAATTTGCTCAGAGTTTGATTGAAACAGAGAACTAGGGTTTCAGCGAAGAGGGAGAGGGAAAGTTTTCAGATGAAATGAACAATTTGAAATGAGTTAGCGAAAAACTTCCCTCTTGTTTTGTTGAGTGGGCTACGTGTCTGGTGCACGTATTAGGCCAACGAAAAAGACTGTTTTGCCCTTAGCTTCTTCTGAGCTCTACGTTTTATTTTTGAGTGTTTTCTACTCTACGATTTCCATCTTACTCGATGATCGTAGAGTAAGTCTCGACAGCATGACTTCCTTTGAGCTCTACGTTTTTCCAATTTTCATTCGACGATTTCTGACGTCACTCTACGAACTTTCTTTCTGCAGAGTTAGTAGATTTCAAAGCATAATATTATGGATGTAGATTTAGCATTCCAAGTTCACTTATTAGCATGATGAATCTAGATTCATCTAGAGGTTTTGTAAATATATCAACAAGCTGATTTTCAGTAGGAATATAGTGTAATGATATATTAACACTTTGCACATGATCTTTAATGAAATATAGTGTATCTATGTGCTTGGTTCTTGAATGCATGACAGGATTGTGAGTTATAACAATTGCACTAGTATTATCACAATGAACAAGGATAGATTTAAACTCAAAACCATAGTCAGCTAACTGATTTTTCATTCATAGGATTTGTGCACAGCAACTGCCTGCAGCAGTATATTCAGCTTCTGCAGTAGAGGTTGAAACTGAGTTTTTCTTTTTGCTAAATCAGGAGATAAGTCTATTTCCAAGAAATTAACATGTATCACTTGTGCTTTTCCTGTCTATCTTACATCCTGCATAGTCAACATATGAATATCCTATTAACTTAAAAGGTGACTCCTTGGGATACCAAAGTCCCAAGTTTGGAGTACCTTTAAGATACCTGGAATTTTTTTTTACAACCAATAAATGAGATTTCTTAGGATTAGCTTGAAATCTAGCACAAATACAAGTGGCAAACATGATATCTAGTCTACTAGCAGTTCGGTATAGGAGAGATCCAATCATACCTCTATATTGAGTAATATCAATACTTTTACCTTTCTCATCCTTGTCAAACTTGGTTGCAGGTGTAATGGGAGTTTTCATGATGGAGGCTGACTCTATGCCATATTTCTTTAATATGTCTTTAATGTATTTGGCTTGGTTGATGAATATACTTTCATCAGTTTGCTTCACTTGAAGTCCAAGAAAGAAATTCAGTTCTCCCATCATGCTCATTTCGAACTTGTTTTGCATTAGCTTGGCAAACCTTTCGCACAATTTTTCATCAGTAGAACCAAATATAATATCATCTACATAGATTTGAACTAGAACTTATTTATCCTTATGTTTACTTAGGAATAAGGTGGTATCTACTCTACCTCTAGTGAATCCTTTTTCAATGAGAAAGTTAGTGAGTGTTTCATACCATGCTCTAGGTGCTTGTTTTAATCCATACAATGCTTTGTCTAATCTATAAACATAATCAGAAAGAGTTGGATTGATAAAACCTAGAGGTTGTTCCACATAGACTTCTTCTTGAAGTTCTCCATTGAGGAAGGCACTCTTAACATCCATTTGGAAGACTTTAAATCTCATGTGGGCTGCATGGGCAAGAAAGATTCTGATTGCTTCCAATCTTGCAACAAGAGCAAATGTTTCCTCATAGTCAATCCCTTCTTCTTGTGAGTAACCTTTAGCTACCAATCTTGCTTTGTTCCTTGTGATAACACCATCCTCATCCATCTTGTTTCAGAAAACCCATTTGGTGCCAATGACTGGATGCTGTTTTGGCCTTTTAACTAGTCTCTAGACTTTGCTTCTTTCAAGCTGGTTGAGCTCCTCTTGCATGACCTCTATCCAGCTTGAATCTCCTAATGCTTCTTCTACCTTTTTGGGCTCTATTTGAGAGAGAAAGCTTAGGTAGATGCATTCATTTTGAGTTGTTGATCTTGTCCTAACTCTTGCATTAGGATCTCCAATTATCAGATCTTTAGTGTGATCGTTCGTCCATTTTCTCCTTCTTGGATCATCAGTTCTTGTGTCTTCTTGTCTGAGTTCTTCCAGGTTAATTTCTGGTTTAGGTCGTAGAGTCTCATTATCTGGCATAGTGAGCTCTACGTTTGGTTCTTCTTGCTCTATGCTTTATGTTTCTGGCTCGACGATCGTAGTGTCTAACTCTACGATTTTAGACTCAATGATTGTAGAGTTCTTTTCTGTTGGATCGTTGAATAAAGCAGTTTTCTTCTTTGATTCTGACTCATCAAATGTGATATGAATAGAGACTTCAACATAATTTCTTGTTGAATACTCCATAGGCCTTGCTGTCCATAGCATAACCGAGGAAGATTCCTTCATCTAACTTAGGTTGGAATTTGCTCAAATACTTCTTACCATTGTTGAGGATGTAACATAGACAACCAAAGGCACGAAAGTAACTAATGTTTGGCTTCCTTCCTTTCCATAATTCGTAGGGAGTCTTCTTGAGGAGGGAGTGAATGAGAGATATGTTCTGAGTGTAGCATGCAGTGCTGGCTGCTTCTGCCCAAAAATACTCAAGAAGTTGAGCAGCTACCATTAGTGTTCTCCCTGCTTCAATCAATGTCCTATTCTTCCTTTCAGCTACTCCATTTTGTTGTGGAGTTCTTGGGGCTGAAAAGTTGTGATTGATGCCATTTTCTTCACAGTAAAGTTCTACCTCAGTGAAATCAAATTCTCTTCCGTGATCACTCATGATAGCCTTGATCTTCTCCTCTTTCTCATTCATGACAAGTTTGAACAGCTTGATAAGGTGAGAGCTGGTTTCATCTTTAGAGCTCAGAAAGAATACACATGTGAATCTGGTGTAGTCATCCACTACCACCAAAGAGTATTTCTTTCCACCAAGGCTTGCAGTTGGGATAGGCCCAAAGAGATCCATATGGAGTAACATAAGGGGCTTATCATTTGAGTTAATTGTTTTACTTTTGAATGAGCTCTTTGTTTGCTTTCCAAACTGACATGCTTTGCAAGGTTTCTCTTTGATGAAGTTGAGCGTTGGCAGTCCTGCTACTAGTTGATTGGAGGCAAGTCTTGTCATGCTTTTAAATTTTAAATGAGACAATCTCCTATGCCATAGCCAACACTGATCTTCCGAAGCTTTGTCAAGAAAACATACTGTTTCGTCTGGTCTTAACTCAGCAAGATTGACAGTATAGACATTTCCTTCTCTGGTTCTTATCAGCTTCAATGAGTTGGTCTTCAAGTATTTGACTTGACACTAATTGTTGAGAAAGATAACTTGATAATTTTTATCACACAGTTGGCTGATGCTGAGAAGATTGTGCCTCAGTCCTTCAACATATGCCACTTTGCTGAAAAACATAACACCATTCCCAGCAGAGCCATATCCTCTTGTCTTTCCAGATTTGTTATCACTAAAGATGACTGCAGGACCATCTTTTTCTTCAAAGTTTGACATGAGAGCCTTGTTGCCTGTCACATGTCTTGAGCATCCACTGTCAAGGTACTATTTTGACTCAAAGGAGCTTTGTACCTGCAGAAAGGATCAGCTTTCATTTTGGTACCCAAAATTGCTTGGGTCCATATTCATTAGTAACATTGGGAACCCAAATCTGTTTGATTTGGGGTCTGTGCAGTACAGGATAGAAATAATTGAAATAACATTCTGCAGCTTTATGACCATGTTTATGACAAGTGAAACATTGAATATAATGCATGCTTGTGTGTGAGTATAGATTCCTTCTAGTCTTAAACATATGTGAGTAGTAGTGGCTCACAACTTCTCCTTTTGGGTTAAATTCCTTCTGCCTTCCCACAACTCCATGATTCAAAGTTTTCGTCAAGCGGAAGTTAACTCTACGTTTCCTGCCAGGTTGGTTCGTAAAGTGAGTTTTGCCATACTCTACGATCCTTCGAGGCTTGAATGCAGACATTGACTTACTCTTTGATTTCTTGAATCCTAGATTTGTGTGGGATCTAATAACTTGATTTGCAGAGTTTGGATTAACTGTCTGTGAGGATTTAACAAACACAATTCCCTTATTAAATTTAGGAGAACTGTTATCATTTGTTTCCATAGGTTTGACCACTAAGGTTTCTGAAGGAGGATTGCAGAAACCTAGTCCTGATTTGTTAGCCACTAATCTTTGGCTAGAGATCATGGTTTCCATAGACAGAAAGGACTTGTTTCATGAGGAAATAGTCTTTTCTAGTTCCTGAATTTTGGAAACTAGAATTAACTCTTTCTGAGTGCTAAGCTCATTTATCTGTCTTAAGTTAGCATTCTCAGCCTCAAGACTGGTACACGAGTTAGCAGTTTGTAGAGCAGTTTCCAACTCTACGACTGCATTCTCTTTTTCCTCTTGAAGAAGAGAGTGATCCTTTGATAGAATTCTAAACAGTTTCATATATTTATGCAGTTCTATCATAGAGTCATGCATTCCTTCTCTAAGAGCATTGTTGCTCGATTTCGCAATCAATAAAATACGCACAAGTATACGCGATCCACAAGTAATATAAGATAAGTAAAGTGTCGAACCCACAAAGAATTATGTCAAATAATTACCAATTATCAATCGCAAGACAAATTAATCTTATTTAAACAATGACAATATGATTTGATTTTTTTGTTGATTAAAACTAAATAAAGACAATGAAGAAAACAAGGTTTAACTAAACACGGGAAGAATTCAAGATAAAAAGATCTAAGATTACAATTTCCCCCAACTCTTCATTTGTAAATCACAACTCTCTCTTTATCAACTAGTTAGAACATAAGAATTATTACCCGAGAAATCACAAGTATATATAAGCCTCTCTCGATGGTCGAATACGTATTTCCTATTGTGGTGTATATATATATATATATATCTCTATTCTACACACTAGCAAGAATCTCGTATCAAGAACAATCAATAAGATACATGTCACGTAAAATCTCATTAACCATTCTATCAATTACCAACTTTCACAATAGAAATCATTAAGTAAGGATTCTCAATTGGATACATGTGTTATCTAGGTATATGTCTATCCTAAATACAATCAAATTATCAACCCTCGAGAATAATATACAAGACTCACGTCACATAATCTCATACATTATCCATAAAGAATATCCAACTTTCACATGAATTCATAACTAGGTCTCAACCTATATTCCATTTCTCAATTTCATATAGATTACCAAGGTAATTACGGGCCAAACAATTAATCCATAAACATAGGCTATGAACTCCAATTCACAAGAGTCTAACTAATATTCAAAAGAGAGAGCATTCAAAACAAACTACGAGTTGGGTTCCATTGAATCTTAGAATTGAAGAATTAGCTCATAATAGCCTTAAGTAACATCATATTCAGATTACAATACATAGCTTTGGAATTACAAAATAGGAATGAAATACTAGAAGTTAGAATGATAAAACCCCTCTTTGGATTAATTCACGAATTGATACTTGTAGTATCCTTCTCTCTAGCTTTCCTTCTCAGTAATATAATCCTTAGCTTCTTGGTGCTGCTATGATGTTCTTTCTTTTCTTTTGTTCTTCTTGTTCTTAGCTCAAACCCTAGCTCTCAAAATGTGTAGCAAGGCTTGGATAATTCGAATGCAACTCCCTGGATGCCTAATACACTAATTAATCTCTCTCTACTAGTCACCATCGTGCTCCTGAATTTCCTCCAACAAATACCCATTATCTGCAGACAAGACAAAGCTAGCCGCACCTCAGTCCCGACGAGCTTGCCCCGGCGGTGGAAAAAGCCTAAGGAGCTCGCCGCGGCGGTGGCATCGCCCCGACGGTGGAAAATGCCTGGGGAGACCGCCCCGACAGTGGGCTCGCCTCGACGGCGAAACAAGCTTGGGCTTGCCGCCCCAGCGGTGGACCATTCTGCCAAAATTACACTTTTACCCCTGAAGTCCAAAAATTCCACAAATGCTCGTCTATAGTCGTATCCTACAAAACAATGCAATACAAGTAAAATACAACTAAAAATACTAAAAGATAACAAAGAATTGAGCCTAAAAGGTAACTAATTCGTAGGTATAAAACCAGTTATCAAAAACCCCCAAACTTAAGACTTTGCTTGTCCTCAAGCAAAAACAAGATAGATAAAAATACCCAAAACGATCTACTATATGAATGCACATGCATGATTTAAAAACCTATAGCATCAAACCAAAATAGGAAATGGAAATCAGGCCTCAAGAGAAAAGAAGTAGCATTTCAGCAAAATATCAAATTCATGCCCGTCAGAATTGTAACAATACGCCAATCTCATTAAAAATATAACCCTTACGCGTGTGTGTAGTCAATAGCTCAAATTAATCAACATTTCATTCCAATCCATAAATCACAGTGCGACTAAAGATAAGACGATAAATAGACAACTCAAGCACCCCTCCTGTTCACTTGTTATCACACTTTTTTATTAATTGAGTGCGTTTTACGCTCCATCTCATTGATTGTTTAATCTAAATCTTGACTGTGCAATGTCTATCTTTATTAGGCTATTCAATGTCACCCATGTAGCAAACTTTCCACCGATGACTCCCAAACCAGGTGGTTTTAGGGCACCGAGTGTAGAGACACTCCAAAGGGCTTACTCGTTTGAATGACAAAGGCCACAAAGATAAACTAGCCAAGAATTGCTCATATCTGTCTATAACTCTCACTTAGTCAAATTTTTTACTATTCCTTGCAATATAGACAAACATCGAAGCATTATTAGCAATTTTTGAGTTCCAACAAGTGATAGAGGTTTTCATGTCCTTAATGAGCACTTATTCATAAGATTGGATTAAAATCTAACCAGTTCAAAGCATTGACTCATGCAATTATGAGATGAAAGGGTTACAAATTTAATAAAACTAGCAACAGTTAGCATTCCTAACATTGCAATCCTTATCCATAATACCAAATACATTAACAATTAGAACAATAGCATATCATTGGCCTGCCTAAAATAGACTGCTGCAATACTCCTAAATGCAAATTATTATTATTATTTTTATTTTTTATTTATATTTTTTTTAAAACAATCATCAAAATGCTAAGAACAACTTAGATCAGAACATTAACGCAAGAAAAGTCATTTTGATGATATTTCACAGGAAATTATGATGATATTTCACATGATTATTTTTGATAATAACAATCCTTTAAAAACATAAACATAACTGCAACTAATCCTTAAATACATGAAAACATGCTTACTAACTGCAACTACCGTGCTAAAACATTAAAACATACTTAACTACTAGATACGACTACTAGAAGAGTAAATCTAAAATACCCCCAAACTTAAGAGGGACAATGTCCTCATTGTCTAAAGAATACATAATTTAAAATTGAGGACTTCCCTGATAAATGTGGTGTCATGGTTGGTTGATATCCTCAACCTCAGCATCGGACGGTGGATAGGGAGGTAGTGGTTGGGGCATTGAAAATGGGATAGGAGGGCCCCCTGGATTCAGTCTAGCAAACTGCTCAGCCAAAACTGCGTTGAAGCTCGTGGTGTAGCTGAACATGTGCTATTGCCGCTCTACCAGTCGCTGGTTCTGTCACTCTAGCCTCCTAGCTCGTTCTTCAGTGAGCATTTGCAACGAGCACATGGTCCAGGAACCCCCTCTGAATCTGCCTGAGGTTGGATGATGAAGCCTCGCCCCCGCGGGTGTGACTGTGCCTGGTCCCAAATTGTGTATCTAAGAATGAGCCTATGGTCCAGGATCTGTAAGGGCTGCTGAAGTACCTCATCCTCAGACCACTGCACACCGGCCAGCAGCGCGGCACAATCCGCATATAAGCGATGGGTGTGGTAGCCATCCATGAACATTGCTCCTTAGAAGCCTGCAGATATTAGCCTCAATGATGCGACCCGCATCAATCGTGTAGTCCATGACCATAACATATAACAATGCAGCCCTATCCTTCGTTACATCACTGACATACAGGGTAGGCATCAGCTTGGCGTAAAGGAAAGCAAACCAAATCTTTCCATATAAACTTAACTCTTTGCTGTGGAAAACCCCCTTGTTACCCGTAGTCACCTAAATGGTGCCAGGCCTGCACAAATCAGTCACAATCCTGTCATAGTCGGGGTTGGAGCGCAGGAACTCAGAATACTGGCAAACTGCAGGAGTCTCTAATAAGTAGTAATCATTAATGGCTTGGGCGCTGAATGGAACAGTCCTGCTGTGACGCCCCCAAAATAGGTCCACACAACCCATTTTGAGTCGCCAATAACATTCCACAAAATATAAATACGAATTTTCCCATTTACAACTAATAAGTGTCGTGCAAAATACGACAACACAATACAAATACATCTTAAATTCTCAATACATTTATTGACACACTAATAATAGTGTATTGAGATACTTCTATTATCTCGGACTATCACTCCATTCCCCGGCTAGTCCCCGCTACACTCTCTTTTCCTGAGGAGAACAATGGAACAAAAAGGAAAAGGATGAGCACAAATAGCCCAGTAAGAAATATCATGACTAAGATAATGAAGAATAAAAATTATCTTTAGTCTTCAACAATAATAAATCAGAGATTTAAAGATATTATATTTGTTCAACAACAACAACTGCAGCGGAACGAACAATCCATTATAAGAGTCAAGTAGATTATAATATCTACCATCTTCTATAAGTTAAAGGATCACCACTAATATTTTATCCCTGTAACACCAAACAACAATTCCTATTTATGAACAACCAAATCAATAATTTATTATTCAACAGCCTCTCTTTGCACTACGTGCCAAAGATATTTATTTGTAACATCACCGGTCACGATCATGTCAAACGCCAGTTCATCTTTGCACTACGGGCCAAAGAGAACTAATATCACAATTTAAGTATGAGGATGAGGATGATGACAATGATACAGTGAGATTAAGGATAAAAAAAGCTTTATAATTTAATCAGTATCAAAGATTGACCAAATTGCCAATACGATGACCAAATTGTGGAGTCAAATTCAAGAATGATATTCAAGAAATTATTTTATGCTTCAACTATAACGTATAAAATGAAATAGAAAGATTCAAGTGAAAAGATATTAGATAAAGCACAAAATATTAAGGATATTCTACTAATTTTCAGGAATTTTCTCCATTTAAAAATAAGGTTTTGGAAACAAAAAAAAATTTCTTATCATAAATGGAGAAATGTGAAAGAAAAAAATATCCCTTAAAGAGTACAAAAGAAATGATACGTTATACGAGTATAACAGAATATATGAAACTGCAAATGGATTTTCACCCGTCATGCGATAATTCGCGTAGACAGGTTATTTCCACAAAAGATTAATAAGTAATGAATACAAAGGGTTATTCACCAGGCATGCGTTACTCCGCACGGACAGGTTATACCCACAGATTAATAAGGAATGAATACAAAGGGTTATTCACCAGGTACGACACTTGTACATACAGGTTATTCCCACAGAATAATAAGGAATGAATACAAAAGGATATTCACCAGGTACGACACTCGTACATACAGGTTATTCCCGCAGAATAATAAGGAATGAATACAAAAGGATATTCACCAGGCATGCGTCATACCGCACAGACAGGTTATCCCCACAAATTAATACAGAATGAATAACAACCTTTATGAGTATAATATCACTTACGAACATGAAAGCAAATGATATTATATATGAGTATGAAAGATATGATATTCCCTGCCTTCGTTAATAAAATACTGAATGTTGCTTTCTATGAAGTTTACTAACTTTGGATAATACTAGTATTCTCACAAATACTCACAATAGCCTAGCACACTTATAGAACTTAAGAAATTTAGAGAGAGAAATGAAGTATAAGCAAGTAAGGAAGTTATGATTTTTCTTATACTAAACCCCCTATTTATAGTAAAATGTAATCAATATCTACCACACATTAATTATCACACTCTTTTTATATCATCCATCCATTTTTTCTTCAATTTATATCATCCATCCATTTTTTCTTTAATCTATATCATCCATCCATTTATTCAAAAAGATTAATCCATTATCAAAAGATAATTCCATTATCAAAAAGATAAAACCATTATAAAAAATAACTCCATTATCACAATAAATCCCTTTTTCTGTATTATTGTGTTAAATGTATTAATATCACCGATAGCATATACTCGCAATACTGACAACTAGATTATTCCCAGGAAAGAGGGGGCCTTCCATAAAAATGACGCGCAATTAAATAACCTCTTTCCTTGACAGAACTTCTAGGCATTGTCAATATTGCTAAAATATCCTATCAAATAATATGAGTTACAGTGTCGTGACAAATAATAAAAATATTATGCAGATGTTATTGTGGAATAATGTATTTTACTGTTCTTTTTATCACCGGGTATTTCAACAGTTATCGGTTAAAGTTTTGCCGCCAATTTCTATCACTTTCTATATCCGATAGAAGAAATATTCTCCGACATACTAGTTTGACTTTTTGTATAAATGAATAGTATATTCGTATGAATAGTACTTTTGTATTTATACCGTATAATTTTCATATCCATCTTATATAAACGTTTTGACGTAATTCGAAGATCAAAGAAAATGTAAAAGCGTTTTAGCGTGAATAGTACCCCGTGAATAGTGATCGCGTGAATAGTGATTTAGCGTTATTACTAGACATCTCAATTGTCACATTTCACTAGTAACTTTATCATTATCGATTTAACACATTTCTGTTTAAAATAATAATAAGAAGAAAATTAAATTCTATTTATTAAAATTTTCGGGGTCTTACAATCTCCCCTCCTTATGAAATTTCGTCCCCGAAATTTACGTACGTACCTGGCATATCGAAGAGGTGAGGATACCTTGCTCTAATTTCAGATTCTAACTCCCAGGTCATTTCCTCAGTATCATGGTTTCTCAATAAAACTTTGACTTGAGGTATAACCTTTGATCGTAGAATCTGTTCCTTCTTATCTAAAACATTGGCAGGTATCTCTTCGTACGTTAAATCCTCTGCTATCTCGTCTGGTTCTAATTCAATAACGTGGTTCGGATCTTTCACATATTTACGTATCATGGATATGTGAAAAAAATTATAAATATGAGACATGCTTGGTGGTAAGGCGAGTCTATAGGCCACAGTTCCTACTCAGTCGAAGATTTCAAATGGACCGATAAATCGAGGGTTGAGTTTTCTTCTCTTTTCGAATCGCGTAACACCTTTCCACGGAGTAACACGTAAGAATACATGGTCTCCGATTTTGAATTCATTATCCCTTCGATGAAGATCATCATAACTCTTTTGTCGATCTTGTGCTGCTTATGTACGTTATCATCTTCACGTGGGTTCGTGGAGTCTTTAACTCTATATTCATCCCTTGTAAGTCATCCAAAATGGGCCTTTACGTTGTCAGCATCGTACTCGTACTTGCATACGTTCTTCTACGCAATGCGTCAGCTACTACGTTCGCCTTTCTAGGATGGTATTGAATGTTATGGTCGTAATCCTTCAACAGCTCGAGCCACATCGTTGTCACATGTTGAGTTCCTTCTAGGTGAAGAAATGTTTGAGGCTTTTATGATCTGCATAGATTTCTATTTACTCCCGTCTTTCTTCTTTACGAATAAAATAGGAGCACCTCAAGGCGATCTATTAGAACGTATGAAATCGATATCTAATAACTCTTATAGTTGGGTTTTTAACTCCAGAAGTTTAATAGGAGCCAAACGTATGGGGTCTTGGAAATGAGTTTTGTATTGGGTTCAAGGTCGATACAAAATTCGATTTTGCGGTCTAGGGTAGGCCAAGAAGTTCTTCGGGAAATACGTTATGAAACTTATTAACAACCGAAATATCAATCAAATTTGACGTATTTTTGTTTAAATCAGTTACATGGGCTAAGAAATTTTGACATCCGTTTTTCAATAAACGAATGACTTTATGGATAGAAATGACAGTTATTAATTTCAACGGTTTGGTTGCTTGAATTCGAATAATAGGTTGATTAAGAATATAAAAACTAGCGACCTTACGAAAGCAATCACTTTTAACATGATGAGTAGTTAACCAATCAATTGTATTTCCAAAGAGGTAATATCAATGGGTAAGGTGAGTGTATCGTCTTGAACAAAACAAGATTTATAGACTGTAGATGTAACGAATGTTTGTCCCAATGGTGTTTCAACAAATAAGTCAAAATTTAATTTATTAGGGGTCAAGTTTAAACGTTGGGCACAAGCAGATGAAATAAAAGAGTGGGTAGAACCAGTATCTAATAAGGTATAGATTCGCAAAAGTTTACGATTAGCTCACCGGTTATGACGTTATCTGGTTGTAGTATTTCTTTCTCCCGCTCCACTAATTGAGTCCTATCCACGACATCCGAATATAGACAAATTTTATGAGAAACGAGATACTTACGAATTTCTGGCTTCAAACCTCGTAGAAACATTAGTGTAATCCGTTCCTCAGTGTCCACCAAATGGGATGCAAAACGCGACAACTCAGCAAACTTGACTTCGTACTGTGACACCGTCATGTTGTTCTGTTCCAGTTTGATGAATTCCACCTCCTTTATATGGCGAATACTTTCCAAGAAATACTTCTCGTTAAATAATTCTTGGAATTCGACCCAAGACATCTCGAGTGCTGAGTGACGGGTACGTTTCACGGATTCCCACCAATGATCCGCTTCTCCTCGCAACATAAAAATGGCGAAAGGAACCTTTTGTTCGTCAGTGCAACGCAGTACATCAAATATCTTTGTTAATTATTTGAGCCACGCCTCTGCCTTGAGTGGATCTGGGTTGCCAAAAAAATTCAGGTGGTCCCAACTCTGTGAACTGCTTGGCAGTGACCATTCGTACATTATTAGCATTTCTGCCAATATTATAGACATGAGCTCTTCTCGCCTGGTTCTGCATGTATTGCATGAAATTCCTAAAAATTTCATCATTTATCCTGTTGTTAGCATCATGATTAGCATCACAATGTTCTGAGTTTGCACCCATATTATTTGTGGCTTCCTAATTTTCAGCCACACTTATCTCATAGTGAATCTCTTGGTTTTCAGAAGCCATTCTGAAATGTGATCACAAAACAAATATAGTTAAAGAAATAGACATGCAACATCTTATCCCTATAACTAAACCAATTACTAAAAAAAATAGCTTAGGCAGGACACACTAGCGAAGGATTTTACTCTTTTCTCCCCTCCTAGTTCTAATCCCAGATCTCTACCAAAGATCATATCCCTAAGCTCTGATACCAACTGTGACGCCCCCAAAATAGGTCCACACAACCCATTTTGAGTCGCCAATAACATTCCACAAAATACAAATACGAATTTTCCCATTTACAACTAATAAGTGTCGTGCAAAATACGATAACACAATATTGAGATACTTCTATTATCTCGGACCATCACTCCATTCCCCGGCTAGTCCCCGCTACACTCTCTTTTCCTGAGGAGAACAATGGAACAAAAAGGAAAAGGATGAGCACAAATAGCCCAGTAAGAAATATCATGATTAAGATAATGAAGAATAAAAATTATCTTTAGTCTTCAACAATAATAAATCAGAGATTTAAAGATATTATATTTGTTCAACAACAACAACTGCAGCGGAACGAACAATCCATTAGAAGAGTCAAGTAGATTATAATATCTACCATCTTCTATAAGTTAAAGGATCACCACTAATATTTTATCCCTGTAACACCAATCAACAATTCCTGTTTATAAACAATCAAATCAACAATTTATTATTCAACAGCCTCTCTTTGCACTACGTGCCAAAGATATTTATTTGTAACATCACCGGTCACGATCATGTCAAACGCCAGTTCATCTTTGCACTACGGGCCAAAGAGAACTAATATCACAATTTAAGTATGAGGATGAGGATGATGACAATGATACAGTGAGATTAAGGATAAAAAAAGCTTTATAATTTAATCAGTATCAAAGACTGACCAAATTGCCAACACGATGACCAAATTGTGGAGTCAAATTCAAGAATGATATTCAAGAAATTATTCTATGCTTAAACTATAACGTATAAAATGAAATAGAAAGATTCAAGTGAAAAGATATTAGATAAAGCACAAACTATTAAGGATATTCTACTAATTTTCAGGAATTTTCTCCATTTAAAAATAAGGTTTTGGAAACAAAAAAAAAATTTCTTATCATAAATGGAGAAATGTGAAAGAAAAAAATATCCCTTAAAGAGTACAAAAGAAATGATACGTTATACGAGTATAACAGAATATATGAAACTGCAAATGGATTTTCACCCGTCATGCGATAATTCGCGTAGACAGGTTATTTCCACAAAAGATTAATAAGTAATGAATACAAAGGGTTATTCACCAGGCATGCGTTAATCCGCACGGACAGGTTATACCCACAGATTAATAAGGATTGAATACAAAGGGTTATTCACCAGGTACGACACTTGTACATACAGGTTATTCCCACAGAATAATAAGGAATGAATACAAAAGGATATTCACCAGGTACGACACTCGTACATACAGGTTATTCCCGCAGAATAATAAGGAATGAATATAAAAGGATATTCACCAGGCATGCGTCATACCGCACGGACAAGTTATCCCCACAAATTAATACAGAATGAATAACAACCTTTATGAGTATAATATCACTTACGAACATGAAAGCAAATGATATTATATATGAGTATGAAAGAAATGATATTCCCTGCCTTCGTTAATAAAATACTGGATGTTGCTTTCTATGAAGTTTACTAACTTTGGATAATACTAGTATTCTCACAAATACTCACAATAGCCTAGCACACTTATAGAACTTAAGAAATTTAGAGAGAGAAATGAAGTATAAGCAAGTAAGGAAGTTATGATTTTTCTTATACTAAACCCCCTATTTATAGTAAAATGTAATCAATATCTACCACACATTAATTATCACACTCTTTTTATATCATCCATCCATTTTTTCTTCAATTTATATCATCCATCCATTTTTTCTTTAATCTATATCATCCATCCATTTATTCAAAAAGATTAATCCATTATCAAAAGATAATTCCATTATCAAAAAGATAAAACCATTATAAAAAATAACTCCATTATCACAATAAATCCCTTTTTCTGTATTATTGTGTTAAATGTATTAATATCACCGATAGCATATACTCGCAATACTGACAACTAGATTATTCCCAGGAAAGAGGGGGCCTTCCATAAAAATGACGCGCAATTAAATAACCTCTTTCCTTGACAGAACTTCTAGGCATTGTCAATATTGCTAAAATATCCTATCAAATAATATGAGTTACAGTGTCGTGACAAATAATAAAAATATTATGCAGATGTTATTGTGGAATAATGTATTTTACTGTTCTTTTTATCACCGGGTATTTCAACAGTTATCGGTTAAAGTTTTGCCGCCAATTTCTATCACTTTCTATATCCGACAGAAGGAATATTCTCCGACATACTAGTTTGACTTTTTGTATAAATGAATAGTATATTCGTATGAATAGTACTTTCGTATTTATACCGTATAATTTTCGTATCCAGCTTATATAAACGTTATGACGTAATTCGAAGATCGAAGAAAATATAAAAGCGTTTTAGCGTGAATAGTACCCCGTGAATAGTGATCGCGTGAATAGCGATTTAGCGTTATTACTAGACATCTCAATTGTCACATTTCACTAGTAACTTTATCATTATCGATTTAACACATTTCTATTTAAAATAATAATAAGAAGAAAATTAATTTTATTTATTAAAATTTTTGGGGTCTTACACCTGCCCCGAACAGTAACAGTGTACGGTGGCATGTCCTTTGCATTGGCGTAGAATTCCTTGACAATGGCTACAACTGCTGCCTTGGGCTGATCAGTAAAAGTGTCCCATTCCTTCTCTGTAATCTGATCTTCCATCTCTCCGTCAATCCTCAAATCCGGCTTGAGGCCACGCTCGGGAGTTAGAGCTTTACCCGATATAAATGCCTCGAATTTGTCAGCGGCCTCAGCACTCACAAATTTGCTATGGTCATAGGGTCGCTCTGGTGCTGAGGAGGAACTCGCACTCTTAAATCTTTTGGGAGGCGTGGCTTGATAATTTCAACAAATGCAACAACAGTGCCCAAAGATACTGACCAGAAGTGCACAAGAAACCACAATCCCCTATGGAACCAACACCTAGGCACCTGATGTGCACTGGCCGACAATTACCCTCACAGATTCCCCCAAACTTGATTTATACTGACAATTTCAATTTCTCTGCAACAAATTTAGTTCCAGCAATATATATATTCCAAACATCCAATTGAGCCAACACAAACTCAATTGGCCCAACAAATTACAGTGGTAGCACAATCCCAACTTCACAGTGAATAGCAGTAAACACAACCCAACCAGTTCAGATAAATGGAATTCTAACTTGACAGTTCACAGTTCACAACAATTAACTATTAACCTCACTGCTTACTCAAGTTGCAATGTTGATGATCAATATGCAGAAGCAATAAGAACGAAGCACAACAATGGCATACCTTAACAATGTCAGATGGAGAATTTGCAAAAGAAGAACCCTAGCATGACGCTTCATATTTGACAGCAGAAATTCCCAATTTTTGGCTAAAATTGGGTGTGGGGTGTGTTTAATTTGATTGAGAGGGGATAAAATTAGTTGTTGCAAGCTCTCACTAGGGTTCGGACAATTTGGGGGAGAAAAAAAATGAGCTGGGGCTGTGAAGGAGAAGGAAGAGAATGGAGAAGAGGAACTGCCTGGAAGGGTTTTTTAAAAACTGAATTCCGCGTCTACCGCCGGGGCGATAGAATAAGCTTGAATTTGGCCGTCGAGGCGAGCTCGTCACCGGGGCGGTGAAAATAAACTTGGTAAGCCGCCGGGTGAGCTCGCCGTCGGGGCGGTGAAAATTACTTAAATCCTACCGCCGGGGCGACAACTCCCTGTATCCCCAAAAACTGCATTTTTACAATTCAATTCCAAGGCCAATTTCAACTCTTCTAACCTGTCATAAACAACATACCACACATATTTTAACCATATTGCACAAAAAATCATCTTTTAGAGCAATTCGAGAGCACAAACTAAGCTATCTACAACACAAATATTGAAAACTTAGAACTTGAAAATGCGAAACTTGTGAAATTGAAATAAAATAACAAAACATAAAGGATACGGGTATAGATAATGGGTTGCCTCCCATCCAGCGCGTGGTTTAAAGTCCTCGTCCCAACTTCTCATTGATTCAAACTTGATCGGCTAGAGTAATCGAGGTTTTCTGGCGAGCGAAGCCACCACCCCAATAATGTTTAAGACACTGTCCGTTAACTTTGAATGATTCTTTTGGATTATTACCATAAACTTCCACAGCACCGTGAGGAAATGCGTGCTTGACAATGAAAGGCCCAGACTAACGTGACTTGAGCTTTCTTGGAAAAAGCCTCAATCTAGATTTGTATAGCAGTACCGCTTGGCCTGGCTCAAATTTTCTGTCAACAATTTTCTTGTCATGCCATTTTTTAACTTTCTCCTTGTATAATTTTGAGTTCTCATAAGCTTACAGTCGGAACTCATCAAGTTCATTGAGCTGAAGAAGTCTTTTCTCGCCTGCAGCTGTGAGATCAAAATTCATCTTTCTTATGGCCCAGTATGCCTTATGATCAAGTTCAACCGGGAGATGGCATGCCTTTCCATAGACTAGTTGGTATGATGACATGCCAATAGGTGTCTTATAAGCTGTTTTGTACACCCACAGTGCATCATCCAGCTTCATTGACCAATCCTTTCTTGCAGGATTGACGATCTTTTCTAGAATTCTCTTCACTTCCCTGTTAGAGACTTCTGCCTGGCCATTGGTCTGGGGGTGATAGGCAGTAGCAATTCTGTGACTAACCCCATATTTGCCAAGAGAGCTGCAAAGTACTTATTGCAAAAATGGCTCCCTTCGTCACTGATCATTGCCCTTGGGGTACCGAACCTTGTGAAGATATTTTTTTGTAGAAATTTCAGCACTACTTTGGCATCATTAGTAGGTAAAGCAGCTGCCTCCACCCATTTAGATACATAGTCCACAGCCAAGAGAATGTATAGATTGTTGAAAGAGGACGGAAATGGCCCCATGAAGTCTATTCCCCAAACATCAAAGACTTCAACTTCTAGAATTGTGTTCAATGGCATTTCATGTCGTTTGAAGATGTTCCCCATTCTTTGACATCTATCACATCTTTGAACAAAATGGTGAGCATCTTTAAACAATGTTGGCCAGAAAAATCCTGCTTGCAACACCTTAGTGGCTGTCTTTTCACCCCCATAGTGTCCTCCATCTAATGAATCGTAACAGTGATGTAGAATGCTATCAACCTCACTTTGTGGAATACACCGCCGTATCATTTGATCTACGCAGTGTTTGAACAGATATGGCTCATCCCACATGTACCTCTTCATGTCATGTAGAAACGTTTTCTTTTGCTACCACGACAAGTCCGGGGGGAGTGTGTTACTAACCAAGTAGTTAGCAAAATCAGCATACCATGGGATTTCGCCTTGAACCACAAATAGCTGCTCATCTGAGAAAGACTCATTGATTAAAACTTTGTCTTCTTTATCATGTCCCAGATTCTCCAATCTAGACAAATGGTAAGCTACCTGGTTTTTAGTTCTCTTTCTGTCCCGAATTTATAAATCAAACTTCTACAGCAATAGGATCCATCTACTGAATTTCGGCTTAACATCTTTCTTTGCAATTAGATACCGAATAGCTGAATGGTCCGTGAATACCACCACCTTTGTTCTAATCAAGTATGATCGAAACTTGTCAAAAGCATAAACTACCACAAACAACTCCTTCTCCGTATTGGTGTAGTTGAGTTGTGCATCAGTTAAGGTTTTGTTAGCGTAGTAAATAGCATGAAAAACCTTCTCCTTGCGCTGTCCCAAAACAGCCCCAACTGCATAATCACTGGCATCACACATTAATTCGAATGGCTTTGACCAATCCGGTGCAACTATCACTGGTGTCGTGGTTAATTTTTTCTTTAATAGCTCAAATGTTATCAAACACTCTTCGTCAAACTTGAATGAGACATCATTCTCTAGTAAACTGCATAAAGGCTTTGAGATTTTGGAAAAGTCCTTTATGAATCTTCGGTAAAGCCCGATATGTCCTAGAAAACTGCGAATTCCCTTCACTGAAGCTGGTGGTGGTAAATTATCAATTGTTTCAAGTTTGGCTCTATCTACTTTTAAACCTTTTGACGATACCTTATGCCCTAGGATAATCCCTTCTTGCACCATGAAATGACACTTTTTCCAGTTGAGCACCAAATTAGTTTCCACACACCTTTTCAATATCATGACTAAGTTTTCCAAGCAATTGTCAAATGAGTCACCAAACACTAAAAAGTCATTCATGAAAACCTCTACATTGCGTTATACCAAATCCGAGAAAATTGCCATCATGCACCTCTGAAAAGTTGTCGGTGCGTTACACAATCCGAATGAGACCCTTCTAAAGGCAAAAGTACCATATGGACATGTGAATATGGTCTTTTCCTAATCCTCAGGAGCAATAACAATCTGATTGTAGCCCAAATAACCAGCCAACAAGCAATAGTACCTATGTCTTGCCAGTCTATCTAACATCTGATCAATGAAAGGTAGTGGGAAATGATCTTTTCGGGTTGCTTTATTAAGTTTTCGGTAGTCCATGCAAACCCTCCAACCAGTCACTGTCCTTGTCGGAATCAACTCATTATTTTCATTGGCCACAACAGTCATACCTCCTTTCTTTGGTACACATTGAACTGGGCTCACCCAAGAACTGTCAGAAATGGGGTATATAATTCCAGCATCTAACCACTTCAAAATCTCTTTCTTTACCACCTCTTTCATGATTGGGTTGAGTCTCCTTTGATGTTCAACATTGGGTTTACTATCATCCTCCATCAAGATTTTGTGCATACATAATGATGGGCTTATTCCCTTGATGTAGGCTATGGTCCACCCAATAGCAGTTTTGTACTATCTAAGAACTCGTAACAGCTTACTTTCCTGAAACTCGTTAAGTACAGAGGCAATAATAACATGTAAAGTAGATGATTCACCCAAATATGCATATCTGAGATGATTAGGCAATGGTTTGAGCTTAAGTGAAGGAGGTATCTCAAAAGATGGTCTCAACCGATCTGTAGCATTCTCAGCATATTCCAGAGATTCAAACTGGATTTGAAACTTGCTTCCCCGTGGCACTATATCCAAAATTTGTAAATAATCAACTAAATCTGGATTATCCATGTCAAGCTCTCCCAAAAGTGTAGTCTCTAATGGATCATTGTTCAACACATTCAAAAGCTTATCATTTACAAGATGCTCAATCACATCCACCTGAAAGCATTCTTCCTTATCCGAAGGAAATTTCATGGCCTTAAACACATTGAATGTGACCTCTTGGTCCTGAACCCTCATAGTGAGATCTCCCTTTTGCACATCGATTAAAGTTCTCCCAGTGGCTAGAAATGGCCTCCTAAGAATAATAGGGATGTTTTTATCTTCCTCAAAATCTAGGATAATAAAATCAGCTGGAAAGATGAACTTATCCACCTTTACAAGAATGTCTTCTACAATTCCTCTTGGGTAAGTAACCGACCTATCGACAAGCTAAAGAGAAATGTTTGTTGGCTTTGGAGTAGGAAGTCCCAACTAAGTATACACTGATAACGACATGAGATTAATGCTAGCACCCAAGTCACACAAATATTTGTTAAATGATAGGCTACCAATAGTGCACGGTATAGTGAAACTACCTTGATCCTTCAATTTGGGCGGTAGCTTTCTTTGCAACATTGCACTACATTCCTCAGTTAAAGCCACTGTTTAAAAATCATTTAATCTCTTCTTTTTAGACAGAATACCCTTCATGAATTTAGCATAGCTTGGCATCTGTTCTAAGGCCTTTGCAAAATGAATGTTAATTTGTTACTTTTTGAAGACCTCCAGGAATTTGGCAAACTGTTTATCTAACTTTTGTTTTTGCAGTCTTTGAGGGAAAGGCACTGGTGGAAACACTTTCAGTGTAGGAACAACACTAGGTTTATTTATGGTATCTCTCTGTTCTGGCTCAAGTGGCACACTGCTGTCCATTTCTTTAGAAAAATCTGCTGAAATCAAATTTGGAGAAGGACATGAATGGGCTACCTCCTTTTGCACATCAGGCTCCTGTAGGGTTTGTTTTCCACTTCTAAGTGTTACTGCTTGACATTCCTCTTTCCCATCTCTCATTGGATTAGTTTCTGTGTTACTAGGAAGAGATCCCTGGGTCTATTTGACAACGAACTAGCCATTTGTCCAATTTGATTTTCTAAATTTTTGATTACTGCTGCTTGGATCTTTATCATCACATCATAGTTAGCCATGTGTTTCAACATCAACTCTTCAAAATTTGACTTTCTCTCTGGTTGTGAAGTTTGCGCTGCATGATGTTGTTGCTGATTTTGGAACCCTGGTGGATGGTGTGGTTTTGGAGCTTGTTGATAATTTTGATTGTTGCTCCATCACAAGTTAGGGTGGTTCCTATTTCCAGCATTGTAGGTGTTTTGGTATGGATTTGGTGGTCTTTGGTAGCTACTCACAAACTGAATTACCTCGGGATTAATGGGACATTGGTCGGTGGCATGTGTCCCTGCACATAACTCACAAACAAGAGCTACCTGCTGCACTTTTGAATCAGCCAAGGAATCAATTTTCTTTGACATTGCTGCCATCTGAGCTACTAAGGACGTGATGACATCCACTTCTAATACCCCGACTACTTTCGGTTGATTCATTCTAGAAGTTGGCCATTGGTAGTTATTTGCAGCCATGACCTCTAATAAATCAAGTGCTTCTCCATAATTCTTAGCCATGAAAAATCCCCCCGCAGTTGCATCAATGCAAGACCGAGTGTGAGATCCCAATCCATTGTAAAAGGTATTCAATTGCATCCATGGAGGTAATCCATGATGCGGACATCTTTGAAGCAAATCTTTATATCTCTCCCATGCCTCATACAATGATTCTCCGTGATGTTGTTCAAAGGTTGCAATTTCATTTCTCAATCTAGCAGACTTTGCAAGAGGGAAGAATTTTGCCAAAACTTTCTGTGCTAAGTCTGCCCATGTAGTGATGGACCTTGGTGGTAATGAGTGAAGCCAACTCTTAGCTTTGTCTCTCAAAGTGAACGAAAAAAGTCTAAGTCTCAAAACAACATCCGTCACTCCATTAAATTTGAAAGTATCACATATCTCAATGAAGCTCAATAAATGCTCATTAGGGTTATCATTAGCCAAACCCCCAAACTGTACCGAGTTTTGCACCATTTGTATTGTTCCCAGTCTAATTTCAAAGGCATTTGCAGTTATTGTCGGCCTTATGATACTAGACTGTAAATCACTTATCTGCGGCATTATATAGTCTCTCAATGCTTCTGGTTCCTCTGCCGCCATAGTTTTTTGATTGTTAGAACCCCTGATTCTTTCTCTTCTTAGTCTTCGGGTATTTCTCTCAATCTCGAGATCGTAAGGAAATAACTCAAGATTTTGTGATTGGCGTATACAAATCAAGAGTACCTATACAATCAAGTGAAATATTAAGCACAAGTCTAAACTAAGATCAATTCGACTATAATCAATATTGGTAGAATTATTGTAAAATAATTTCCCGGCAACGACGCCAAAAACTTGTTGCTCGATTTCGCAATCAATAAAACACGCACAAGTATACGCGATCCACAAGTAATATAAGATAAGTAAAGTGTCGAATCCACGAGGAATTATGTCAAATAACTACCAATTATCAATCGCAAGACAAATTAATCTTATTTAAACAATGACAATATGATTTGATTTTGTTGTTGATTAAAACTAAATAAAGACAATGAAGAAAACAAAGTTTAACTAAACACGGGTAGAATTGAAGATAAAAAGATCTAAGATTACAATTTCCCCCAACTCTTCATTTGTAAATCACAACTCTCTCTTTATCAACTAGTTAGAACATAAGAATTATTACCTGAGAAATCACAAGTATATATAAGCCTCTCTCGATGGTCGAATACGTATTTCCTATTGTGGTGTATAGATATATCTCTATTCTACACACTAGCAAGAATCTCGTATCAAGAACAATCAATAAGATACATGTCACGTAAAATCTCATTAACCATTCTATCAATTACCAACTTTCACAATAGAAATCATTAAGTACGGATTCTCAATTGGATACATGTGTTATTTATGTCTATTCTAAATACAATCAAATTATCAACCCTCGAGAATAATACATAAGACTCACGTCACATAATCTCATACATTATCCATAAAGAATATCTAACTTTCACATGAATTAATAACTAGGTCTCAACCTATATTCCATTTCTCAATTTCATATAGATTACTAAGGTAATTATGGGCCAAGCAACTAATCCATAAACATAGTTATGAACTCGAATTCACAAGAGTCTAACTAATATTCAAAAGAGAGAGCATTCAAAACAAACTATGAGTTGGGTTCCATTGAATCTTAGAATTGAATAATTAGCTCATAATAGCCTTAAGTAACATCATATTCAGATTACAGTACATAGCTTTGGAATTACAAAATAGGAATGAAATACTATAAGTTAGAATGATAAAACCCCTCTTTGGATTAATTCACGAATTGATGCTTGTAGTATCCTTCTCTCTAGCTTTCCTTCTCAATAATGTAATCCTCAACTTTTTGGTGATGCTATGATGTTCTTTCTTTTCTTTTGTTCTTCTTGTTCTTAGCTCAAACCCTAGCTCCCAAAATGTGTAGCAAGGCTTGGATAATTCGAATGCAACTCCCTGGATGCCTAATACACTGATTAATCTCTCTCTACTAGTCACCATCGTGCTCCTGAATTTCCTTCAACGAATACCCATTATCTGCAGACAAGACAAAGCCAACCGCACCTCAGTCCCGACGAGCTCACCTCGACGATGGAAAAAGCCTAGGGAGCTCGCCCCGGCGGTGGAAAATGCCTGGGGAGACCGCCCCAGCGGTGGGCTCGCCCCGGCAGCGAAACAAGCTTGGGCTTGCCGCCCCGGTGGTGGACCATTATGCCAAAATTATAATTTTACCCCTGAAGTCCAAAAATTCCACAAATGCTCGTCTATAATCGTATCCTACAAAACAATGCAATACAAGTAAAATACAACTAAAAATACTAAAAGATAACAAAGAATTGAGCCTAAAAAGTAACCAATTCGTAGGTAAAAACCCATTCATCAAATACCCCCAAACTTAAGACTTTGCTTGTCCTCAAGCAAAAACAAGATAGATAAAAATACCCAAAGCGATCTATTATATGAATGCACATGCATGATTTAAAAACCTATAGCAGTAGACCAAAATCGGAAATGGAAATCAGGCCTCAAAAGAAAAGAAGTAGCATTTCAGCAAAATATCAAATTCATGCCCGTCAGAATTGTAACAATACGCTAATCTCATCAAAAATATAACCCTTACGTGTGTGTGTGTAGTTAATAGCTCAAATTAATCAAGATTTCATTCCAATCCATAAATCACAGTGCGACTAAAGATAAGGCGATAAATAGACAACTCAAGCACCCCTCATGTTCACTTGTTATCACACTTTTTTTATCAATTGAGTGCGTTTTACGCTCCATCTCATTGATTGTTTAATTTAAATCTTGACTGTGCAATGTCTATCTTTATTAGGCTATTCAATGTCACCCATGTAGAAAACTTTCCACCGATGACTCCCAAACCGGGTGGTTTTAGGGCACCGAGTGTAGAGACACTCCAAAAATTCCACAAATGCTCATCTATAGTCGTATCCTATAAAACAATGCAATACAAGTAAAATACAACTAAAAATACTAAAAGATAACAAAGAATTTAGCCTAAAAGGTAACCAACCCACTCATCAATCATCAATAGTTAAATCAGAAGAATAAAAGTCAAATACCTCATCCGTGTTGAATTCTTTCTTGCTTTTTCCTTCTTTGGCCATTAAGTATATGTTGGCTTTTTGAGGTTCTTCATCTTCACCTGATTCAGGACTTGAGTCGCTGTCTGAATCACTCCATGAACTTTTAGCGATAAAGCCTCTTTCTTTTTTCTTGGCCTTGTAGTTGCCTTTGAATTCTGACCTTTTCTTGTCCTCCTTTGGATCATTTCTTGGAGGCTTGGGATAGTTTGCAATGAAATGACCTAGTTGTTTGCAATTGTAGCACAAGTCATTAACTTATTCTTTAGAGCTGCTGCTGAACTTTCTTTGTCTGTTATTTCTACTTATAAAACCTTTGAAGTGTCTGACCAGCATAACAACTCCTTCATCATTGAGTTCATCATCTTCATCATCATCTGAGTCAGCTGTCTTTGTAGTAGATGCTTTTAGAGCAATTCCTCTTTCTTTCTTCTTTCCTTCTGACAGAGTTTCTGCTCGTTGGGTCAGCTCCAGTTCATAAGTAAGAAGATTGCCATATAGAATCTGAACAGTCATTTCATGAAGATTCTTTGACTCTCTAATGGCAGTAGTTTTGGCATCCCATTTGCTTGACAGTGCTCTCATGAACTTGATGATGAGATCTTTATTTGGATAGGTCTTACCATATTCTTGAAGAAAGTTGAGTTGTACGTTGAATCTTTCATATGTGGAAGTGATGTTTTCCCCTGAGATGTGAGTGAACATTTCATACTACTGAGTGAGCAAGGACTACTTGTTTTCTTTGACTTCTTTCGTTCCTTCATTCATGATCAGTAGTACATCCCATACTTCCTTAGTTATTGTACAATTGACCACATTTTCAAATAACTCATCTTCTAGAGCCATGAACAAAATGTTTTTAGCTCTTTTGTCTAACTGAATTGTTTTCTTCTCTGCATTAGTCCAATCTTTCTTCAGTTTGATTGAGACTTTATTTGTATCTTCAGCAATTGACGTCAGCTTGGTTGGTACATAAGGCCCACTGATGACAACATCAAATAGATCCTCGTCAATGGCATCCATGTATGCCTATATGCGAACTTTCCAGTTGGTAAATTTGTCTTTGTTGCACATAGGTGGTTTTTTTCCTCCACCTAGCTCAGATCCATTTCTAGTTTGTGCCATTGATCTACTCAAGCGGGTTAAGCTTTAGATAAAAGAACCTGCTCTGATACCAATTGTTAGTTTCCAGAGGCACAAAAGATATCTAGAAGGGGGCTTAATAGATTCTTTTAAAAGTTTTCCTTCTTTTTGCTTTCAAAAGAATGACTTAACAGTTTAGTGAATAACTAAGGACAACGGAATATGATTTATAAAAACCCCTTTTAGAAATAGAGCAGTAGTCGAGGATATAATGAAGCAGTAATCAAACAGTTATAACAGTTATGGCAGTTAAGAAGTGCAAAGGGATAGAGACAAGACTTTAAGTGGTTCGGAGCACACAAGACTCCTACTCCATTGTTCTATTCCTCGAGTAGCAAATCCACTAAGGATATCGTTACAACTGAATTATAAAGATTCCTTCAAGACCCACAGTCTTGGAACTCCAGTACACAACGTACTCTTCAAAGCCAGCAACCTTGGAACTCTGTAAACTAAGACAAACAGTCTTAGAATCTCTTGTACCCTTTGGTACTCAGCAAGTCTAGCAGACTTGACTTAGGTTGGTCACTTGTTGACCCTTTCACTTGATAGAGAGTGATTGTTTTATTGCTACTGAGTTGCTTGAAGCATATGGTCTGATAAGCTCAGTAGCGAAGCAAGATGTTTCCCTTCGGATTGTAGAATTATGATGTTTCAAATATTATCTTCTTTTCATTGTACTTGCTTAATCTGAAACTTCAACCTATCTGCCTTATGTAGATGCTTCTAAAAAATCTTTTCGTTGAAATGTGGTCGTTGCATTTAATCCTACTGTTGAGATATATTGTTGAGCTTAGGAATAGTTTATTCCTCGTTGACTGTAGTAATGGGGTGAGTCAGCTTCCATTAGCCTATACCAAGATAGTGGTAGGGATAGTGCTCTCAATCTCTGCAGACTATAGTTGTTTGCTCCTTACTGATTTTTTTTAATATTCAGCAACTATCTTGGGCAGGTCATTCTACTGTTTAATCGTTATGGGCAACTTAGAATATTCAATCCAGATATGAGTTTCTCGACTGATGTGTTGACTTTACTATCTTACTAGTCGTAGTGTCACCAGTGTGTTTGTAGAGTTGCAGCTTTAAGTCGTTTGATGCCTGCTGACATTCACTGTGATCTTCATACTTCATTTTGATCATTCTAAAATAGCATCAATACTTTGCCTTTATATTCTTCATCAGAGGTGCTGATTTAGTCTGTGAATACTAGCAGAGACTACTCTATGATTCTGAGAGTTTGTCTTGAGATGCAGAAACATTCCTACATTCTGCCGAGAGAGAGCTCTACGTCCTGTCGAGGGAGCTCTACGTCCTGCCGAGAGAGCTCTACGTCCTGTCGAGGCAGCTCTACGACCTGCCGAGGAAATTCTTCGTCATGTTGAGGAAGCTCTATGACCTGCCGAGGAAACTAGTCGTCCTGTCGAGGAAGCTCTACGACCTTCCGAGGAGACTCTACGTCCTGCCGAGGAAGCTCTACGACCGTATAGCAAAACTTGCGATGGCATACTTTGACTCTGCAAAGTTGGCTGATTTATCTATGATCCTTTACTAGGATTATGGTAGTACTCTACGATCAGTACACAAGATCAACCTAACAAGTTTGATCTTTTATATTTTAAGTTCTTTGTACATCACCTTCAATAAAGGACTTTACAATACTTTACAAATATGCTTAGATCTGATAGATATTCAATACAACTTAGATCATCCTAACACATTTGATCTTCTCTATTCTAAGTCCTTGTACAAATCTTTCATTAAGGACTTTACAATTCATCTACTGATACACGTATACATTAAGAGCACAACATCAAATTTAAACCATGATTCCTAACAATGTATATTGATAAAAAAAATTATCAGCATATATTAATTTGGAGTCAAATTGCAAAATTGTCCATTACCACCTAATTTCGATATGACCCTTAAATTTTTAAAAGTTTCAATGTGTCCCAAAATCAGTTAACTCAGGTTCATTTGGGTCATCCGAACACTCCTTAAATAGGATAATAAAAGACCTTATGATTACAAACGACAACATACTTTAAAAAGAAATATCCTTTTAAGGACAATAATTCAAAACTTTAATAAAGTAGATTCCTACTTTATAAAAGTGATTTCCTTTTGCTGACGCATGTCCTTGAGGAGATGGAGTCGAAAAGACAGCATAGGAAAGACAAAAATATTGGGACCCTCCAAAGGTGCTTTAAGCATTGGATATTTGAATACATCAGTTCTAACTGAATTATTGAGTCTGGGTGCATGGACCACCAAAAGGATCGCTAGAAGATGCTTCGTTGTCACTGTCTTGCATGTCCTCGGTATCACTATTATTTCGAAGAAATTCTAAAATATCATTTCTAAAGATACCTTTAAGGGTTGATTTTAACTTTCTTAAAGAAGAGGTAAATTCATTTCGATTATACGAATGTGGTTTAAGAGGAACAAATAAGTCTTTAGCTACCCTCTCCATATGGAACTTAGGCAACCATTTTATTGAAACTTGCCTAAGAAGTCGATATACCCCTATTCCTATATGTTGGTTAATAGCATAAGACCATTTAAAGATCTATGGAATATCATAAACACAACATAAAATCAGCATAGCCTGATCATCTTTAAGGCTACTAAATGTTTGATAATATTTTTCAAATACATCGTCAATCTTTTTAGGAAAGATACCTAAAACTGGACCCTAATAGTAGAATCAAGTTTGGAACCATTTTGGAAAGTCACCAATCTTCATGCTCTTTAAAAGTTTTAGGTGAAAAAACCAACTATGTGAATATTTGTCATTTTGATAGAACATAAATTTTTTCCAAGCTATAATATAATCAAAATAATGGTAAGCTTTAGGAAACATTGATCCATTATCAAAATGCTTATGCTTTCTCAAATCACAACCCCAATCCTTAAGACTGATGATCTTTAAGATCTTAACACAGAAAAGGTCAGATTGTAACGATCTCTTGGCTTATGAGAGATTTTAATAGATCATGTTTCTATTAAAATTTTCTCAAAGACTTTTCTGGTTTTTGGAAGGACTGCAGGAAGATCATGAGAGTATGAAAGATATAATTTAGCAACTTCTTTTGGAGTTCTTACTGAGTCAATATCTTCAATAATCATAATTTTTTTTAGAATTGTGTCAATATACTGGGAATCCTAGAGTATTTTAACACGGGAGCTTTTCCCTTGTCATGATGTTTTATAGATCCGGAAGATTGTCCTTTAAGGACCTCTTTACTTCGATCTATAGCTGGTTTAGCTGTTCTTCTTAGAGACCTGTCTACAGAAACAACACAAATATTAGGAATATTTTGCAAGAATTCTCTCGTTAAAAAGTCTGGAAGAGAATTTGATTCTTCTTTTATGAATTCAATATCAAAATCAAAGATAACTAATAAAGCTTGTCATCTAGCAAAGATTTGTTTTGAAACAATGTTTATAACATCCTTCTCCGAAACTTCTTTAGCCGATTTACAATCGACTTTAAGAGTAAATATCTGATTTAAGAGATCTTCTTGGAATTTAGAAACGCATAAAACTATTGAAAGGATTTCCTTTTTTATGGTTGAATAGTTTTTTTTGTCGAATCCCACACTCCCGAAGAAAATCTAACTAGAATTTCTTTATTATGTTTAATCTACTTAAGAATACCACCATAGCCTATGTCTGAAGCGTCGGTTTCAACGATTTTCTTGGCTTCAGGGTCGGACAAATTTAAATAAGGTAAAGCTTTAGCTTTGAGCTTTATTTTTTGTACTGCTTTAGTATATTTATCCGTCCAGGCTATTGGGTGTTTATTAAGCCTTTTATAAATAGGAACGACATCAATTGCTAATTTTTGATAAAAAAATCAACAATGTAGTTTAAACTTCCTAGAAAACGCTGTAACTGAGTCCTATTAGTTATTTCGTCTGGGAATTTTTTAGCAAAAACAATGACTCTATCAATTAGCTTGTATTACCCTTGATTAATGATATGCCCCAGAAATCTAACTTCTGTTTGGAAAAGTTGTATTTTCTTTGCTGAAACAACGAGGCCCTCTTTTTGACAACAGATTTAAACACGTTTAAGTGTTTCCAATATTGATTAATGTTTTTTGAGAAAACTAAAACATCATCAATATAGACTATCATAAAATCCATATAAGGATTAAAGATAGCATTCATGATATTCTGAAATTCTGAAGGAGCATTTTTCAACCCAAAACCTTGAACATTCCATTCGTAATGTCCAAATGGAACCATAAATGTCGTTTTGTATTTATCTTCTTCTTTAATTTAAATTTGCCAATATCCACTTTTCATATCAAACTTTGAGAAGATCTTTGCTTTTAGTAATCTATTCAACAAATCCCTTTTGTTAGGGATCGAATATCTTATCCATTTAAGGACCTTATTTCAGGGTTTGTAATTAATAACTAGCTATGAAACTTCTCCTTATAGTTCTGCTGCATTTTCTACATAAAATGCGAGGCATGGCCAAGGTGAAAAACGTTTTCTGATAAGGCCCTTTTCTAGAAGATCAGCAATTTCTTGTTGACACAACTTTAAGTATCTTTCGTTCATTTGGATTGGCCTTGCCTTAGTCGGGATAAGCTTTTCGTCAAAACCCTCAATGTAAGGAAGAGATACTGAATGTTTCTTTCTTTCCCAAAAGGTATTAGGAATATCAGCACATATCTCATTTCCTAATTCTTTCTGATAAGCCTCGAGTTTATGTCTAAACTTTTGATCTTTTAGATGCTCATTAGTCCTTTTTTATTTCTATTTCTTCCTTAAAAAAGAAAAGAAAATTCTCTTTTCTTTTGAGTAGATGGTTAATACCTTTAAACTTTGGTTCGGAGATGAAATCAAATCGAACTTCAACTCCCCCCTTATTAGTGTTTATCCCTTTAGTATCAATGGCTAATGGGAAAGTAAACTAATAAAAGGTGTACCAATAATGGTTGCTTGGGTCATATTTTTAACCAGCAAGAAAGTAGTTTCGAAACAGGCTCTATTATTACAAGTTACTGCATCCGAAAGTTTGTAATCAATCTGTAATTTACTACCATCAACAATATTAAGAATTTGAGTTGTTTTTAATTATATTTAGAAGGAACTAATCCTTCTGCTAGACAATTTAAGTCAGCACCAGAATCAATAAGAGCCACTGTTGTAACAGAAAACTCATTTTCAATGAGTATCTTGATTTTGACATGCCCCTTTTGAGTCATAATTTTATCTATTAGATATATTTTTAAAGTTGTACCACTTGTACTAGCTTCACTGGGAAAATTTCTCCAGTATTGAATGGTAAAGTCATAAACTTCTTCTGCCAAATCATCATGACCAAATTCTTCAATGATTGGATTTGGGAATGAAATTCCTTGAGAAGTTTGAGAATCAACTTTAGCCTTTCCCTTTTCATCACGGCTTTTAAGCCATCTAATTTCTCTTTTAATTTGTTTGACTTCGTTTTGAAGATCATTTATGACAACTTCACAGGCTGCATCCATTGCTTGCACATTTGTTACCATAATCCTTAATTCTTTATGACCTGGTTCTTTATATTTTCTCCTGCTTTATAAAAAATCTCCTATAATGAGTATCAACTAGGATCAAGCCTTTCATTATCCTCTTTAGAAGTCTTTTGTTTACTTTTAGTAATCTGGATATACTTCTCGATCATTTGACGCCGTTTAGCATCATCATCCTGTTGATTAATAATGTATAATATTAAACTATCTTCTTTAGGTAAGACATTTAGAGATAATCCATTTAAGGCACATAAACATAAATCTTCATTTTTGCATTGACAATCATCCAAATCTGAAACCGAAATTTCACTTTCGTTGGATGTGTCAGAACTACTTTCTTCTGAAGAAGAAGACTCATATTCATCAGTGTCTGAATCAATTAGCACAGCCAAAAGCTGCCTTTTTATCCTTCATCTTTAACCAATTGGTTAATTTTCTTCTTTGTGGTACATTCAGGACTCTAATTACCTACCTTACCATATTTGTAGCACGTAGGTGGCTTAGAACCTGAAGATTTTCTTTTAGAAAATCGAACTTTCTTATAATTCTCTTCATAAGTCTTCTTTTTAGACGACTTTCTACAGAACTTCTTATAGCGTTTAGTCTCTTTAAGAGTTTTCCTTTTATGGTTTGCTTTGGGTATTTTAGCAAAACCATATTGTTCACAAAAATCACCAAGAGCTTTCTTTCCTTTAGCTCTTTCTTCAGATAATTGCTTCTGATTTTTTAGGGTATCACATAGATCTACACTCTCAGCAACTATTTCTGAAGCGATTTCTCCATAGGTATATTCAGACCATGGAATAACACCATCATTTTTATTCTTTAGACGAGTCTTTACTCTTTGAGAAAATAAAGTAGGTAACCCTTCTACGAACTTTTCTTTCCAATAATCACTGTTGCAATCACTTCTCACAAATACTTTAGAAAAGAACATGTCTCGGTAGTATTTAAACTTCGATAAGGATTAACACTTTAAATTACTAAGTTATTCATAAGTTTTTGAGACTATTAACTGATTATTTCCCATAAAATGACGTAAGATTGTGTAGATTAAAGTATTTACTCCATCTTCGCCAAAACTTGGGGAATTATTCTCATCTCATCCCTTCTCTACCAGAAAATTAAAGATCCCTTCATGATCTTCATGAGTAAGAAGGTTATCCCACCAAAGACCTAACTGTCCCAAAAATCCGGAAGCCAAAGCCTGAGCAATTTGTTTTTTCCAAAATTTTATTTAACTCGACAGGCTTAAGCATAGATTGTCATGTGCTTGAGTAGGACAATGATATGATAATCTGTGAGGCCATCTATTTTACATTCATAGATATTATCTCCACTAAATTGAGAACCATCATAGATCGCCTTGTTTTTAAACTGTGCATCAATGGGCGAGGGACGATGATAATAGGGATGGTTTTTTACCTTTCCACATTTGATCCTGCTAATACAAGGTTGAGGATCTTCTTGAATCTTTTCCATATTATCTATGATCTGATTTAGATTTACACCATCATCTTTTAAGACGGAGATCGAAGGATTGATAGCCATTTTATCTAGTCGACTTTTGAGTTCTTCAAACATTTTATTCGAACTAGATCCCATCTTGAATTTAGCTGACAAAGAAGGAGGAGGTTTATACGGGATAGATCCTAGATGCATCTTTTTTGATTTACTTTTTTCTTCCTTGAGGAAAAAGAGTAATAACTTCTGCTGGAGAAGCACTGGCAACTAATGGCCTTTCTTTATTGTTAATGACCTTTTTAATTCTTGAGGTTTGAGCTCCTAATGATTGAAGAAATAAATTGGTATGGTTATTTTGCTTAATCATATGATTAGCACATAACATTTTAACATGTTTTTTCTCCAACTCTTTATTGAATTCCTTTTTAAAAGGAGTTGCTCTTGTTTTTCCTCCTACACAAACCGCAGAGGCTGGAGGGTGAATAGACAAAATAAATTTATGTTCTTCCTGATTATCAACAATCCTATATGGTTTGTAAGAATTTTCAATAACATTTAAGTTATCTTTTCTTTCAGAAAAAGGGAAGTCATTTCCTTTAATTTTATTCCAATGCTCTAAAAAACAGAAAAAATCAATGTTTTTCTTTGATTCTTTTAAGAAATCATGATAAACATCTCTTATCCAATTATGATCTTCTCTAGAATATGTTTGAAAAAACCATTATCGCTTTTCTTTATTCTTTTCAGAATTGAACATAACATTGATCATTGTTTGATCCGGAGTGAAATACTGATTATTTAGATTATAAATACTCTAGTATATTCAAAATCTGACATAGTCGGACTTTGAGCCCTAAGAACCTCTGAAGGTGTTTTCACTCGATAAGTTGGCTTACTAATCGGATCCGAAGGCGAATTAACCACTCCTTCAATATAAGAGGTTGATCGTCTGGATGGTTCTCCAATACTTCTTTTAGAAGGTAGAGCACTACTTCTTCTTGGTTCATCAAAAGGATCTAGTCATATAGATCTACTATTACCAAATCGGATTATTACAAATCAATCAGCATTTTCGATGATATTCTGTAATTGACCATCTAATCCTTGTGCCCTTTTAGGTACTTCATTGGCTAACGTCCAATCTTCTGGTACGGTGATTTGATCCCATTTTAGGGTCCTTGGAACCAAGATATTTGCCTTCATAGGATTTCTTTGAAATACCGTAGTTTCTCCCTTTTTATCTTTGATAAAATTATTTTTCAAATTAACGTCAGAAGTAACAGTATTCATCACTTTAACGAAAATCTTATAGATTGAGACCATATTCGAAGATAAAGGATCCATCTCAAAGCCAAATGTTTGAACATTTAATGTTAAGGTTTTTAAGATTGTTAGATCTAATAAAGAGACTGAAAACTTAGCATATATGTGACGCCCCCAAATTCGTATTTACACTACCCAATTTGAGTCACCAAAAAAAACATACTACAAACACAAAATTTCCTATTTACAACTATTTACAACGACAATATTCACACGAAAATTTAATATTAATTTACATAAAAGTACAGTCAATAACTGTCTTAGAAATCAGAATATTTGAAAAATGATCAAGGATACCCTCATACATTGGAGTCCATGCTTATAGGTTATAATAAATATCATATGAACGAAGAATTAACCTTGGTTGACCCATTAGACCCCAAAGAAACACAAAAAGATTAATGTCTTGTTTATTCCAATGGTGTGTATCTTTTTGCCATATAATTATCTCCATCTTGTCCAACTGAGAATTATACTCCAGCCATACTTCAAGATTATATAGATAGTGCTCGAAAATATAGTCAGAAAGCGGATATGCACAACCATATCCTATGGTAAAAGGATTTTGTACATAGTTACATACTTTAAGTGCTCAGTACAATTATTGTGCCGTAAATAGTATGACAGTATTCAAACCAAAATTAAGTTCTCAATACATTTATTATCACACTATTTTATAATGTATTGAGAAACTACTACAGTCTCGGACTATCACTTTATTCCTCTGGTCTCCCTGCTAGACATAACTATCCTCTTATTTCCTAAAAGGAATTGTGAAGCAAAAGGGTGAGCACAAATAACTCAGTAAAGAATATCATTACTAAGATAAATAAATTATCAATAGTCTTCAACAACAATAAATCAGATATTTAGAATATATGATAGATGATATAAGTTTTTAGCAATATCTGCAGCGGAATGAACAATTCACTAAAAGAGTTAAATAGATCATAATGTTTACTATCTTCTTTAATTGAAATATTCACCATCAAGATTTTATCCCTATAACACCAATCAACAGTTCCTCTTTGTACCCAGACCAAATATAACTTTCACCACATGTCTTTGCATGTAACACCAAAGGTCATGACTATACCAATTCACAGCTCCTAGTCATAATCGTGCCAATCAACAGTTCCTGGTCATAATCACGTCGATCCATTCATCTTTGCACCGAAGCCAAAGATATTCAATTGTAACACTAATGGTCATGATCATGTCAATCAACAATTCATCTTTGCACCTAGGCCAAAGATATTCAACTGTAACACCAATGGTCATGATCATACCAATCAAGAATTCATCTTTGCACACAGGCCAAAAAGAAATTTCACCACAATGATTATAACCATGATATGAAGAATGGACAAAAATAATCAAAAGATTAGTGATTTTTAATTTAATTAATCCAAAGTCCAAATTGTGAACACGATATCCAGAAACTCGATTAGAATTCTTGATAAAATATAATGTTCAAGAAAATATAAATTTTCCAGTTCAAGAATCAATATCAAGATTTTATCCCTATAACACCAATCAACAGTTCCTCTTTGTACTCGGACCAAAGATAACTTTCACCACATGTCTTTGTCTGTAATACCAAAGGTCATGACTATACCAATTCACAGCTCCTAATCATAATCGTGCCAATCAACAGTTCCTGGTCATAATCATGTCGATCCATTCATCTTTGCATCGAAGCCAAAGATATTCATTTGTAACACTAATGGTCATAATCATGTCAATCAACAATTCATCTTTGTACCTAGGCCAAAGATATTCAATTATAACACCAATGATCATGATCATACCAATCAACAATTCATCTTTGCATATAGGCCAAAAAGAAATTTCACCACAATTGTTATAACCATGATATGACGAATGGACTGAAATAATCAGAAGATTAGTGATTTTCAATTAATTAATCCAAAGTCCAAATTGTGAACACGATATCCAGAAACTCGATAGAATTCTTGATAAAATATAATGTTCAAGAAAATATAAATTTTCCAGTTCAAAAATAATAATTAAAATTTAATAGGAAGATTTAGGTTAAAATATTAGATGAAGCACAAACTATTAAAGATATTCTTATCATTTTCAGGAATTTTTACTATTTAATGATAAAGTTGGAGAACGAATAATACTCTCTTACCATAATATAGGAGTATGAAAGAAAATGATATCTCTTACGGGTATGAAAGAAAATGATATCCTTTACCTCGATATTGTGAAATACAAAATTAAAAGCCGAACAAATCTTTCCTTATTCGTCTTTGCAGTAGTAAATAATCTGACTTTCAGGTCTTCTAGAGTTTTTAAAAACTCTTTATGTTTTCATGAAAATTGTAACTCACGAAAAGATACACGAAATAGAGTCAAGAATCACTCCATTCGGAGTTAATATGATTGAATTATGAATTTTCAAAACTAGGGTTGAAAATAGTGATGAAATCAGGACAGATTGCGGTTTTCGACATTTTAAGACACGAAAATGACATCAGATGACTTTTCTTCCTTCTTCAAAGTTGTAGAGGACAAAAAACTGAAGAAATAAGCTTTAGATTTACTCAATTCTGACAAAGGATGAATTTTCTATGATTTTTCTAAAGTGCTGCTGAACATAAGAAAATTCCACTAAGGAGTTCAAAGAAGAATGCAACAAAAGATTTCAAAACTAAGAATGACTTTGAATATAAATGTAACACTCTAACTGATATTTACTAATACTTGAGGTAGTCTGACATACTTAGAGAGAAACTTATATTAAGAAATCTTTAGAGAGTGGAAGAATATAAGTAAGGAAGTTATGAAATTCTTTATGCTAAGCCCACCTATTATAGAACAAATTTAACCAACATCTACCACACATCAATTATCACACTTTATTCTTAATCAACATCTTTCACTATTTTTTTTCATTAATTATTCACACATTTATCAATTATTCACACTTTTTCTTTAATCAAACTATTTCTTTAATCTATTTCACCCATCATTTATCAATTACTCATATCTTTATCAATTATTCACACTTTTTCTTTTATCAAACTATTTTTTTAATCTATTTCACCCATCATTTATCAATTACTCACATCTTTATCAATTATTCACACATTTTCTTTAATCAAATTATTTTTTAATCTATTTCACCCATATTTTATCAATTACTCACATCTTTATTAATTTTTCAATAATTATTCACAATTCATATTATAGACGAACAATACTGACAACCAAATCGTTCCTAGGAAAAAGGGGGTCTTCCATAGAAATAGCGCGCAATTAAATAACCTCTTTCCTTGACAGAATCTCGGGATATTGTCAATAATGCTAACTGGTCTAATAATATCATATCAAATAATATGAGTTACTGTGTCGTGTCAATTATTGAATCAATAATATGAAATATTGTGCAAATATTACTATAGTAATTATTGAATCAATAATATAAAATATTGTGCAGATGTTACTGTAATAATTATTGAGTTAGAATACTATGTAATTGCTACTGTAACAATTATTGAGTCAATAATATGAAATATTATGCAATAGTGTGCTACTGTGGAATACCACGTGTTACTATGTAACACCGCGTACTTTCTGACAGAACGAATATTCCTCAACATACTTTTTATCTTATAATTTGTACATATCACCCTTTAACTTATCATTTTATCAATTAACAACTTACTGTTTAGAATAAGAAATGTAAGAAAATTAAAAAAAAATTATTAAAATTTCGGGGTCTTACAATATATATATATATATATATATATATATATATATATATATATATATTAATAACTTATATATATAAGTATTAATTAATAACTTACATATATATATATATATATTAACTTACAAAACTATAACTATTAACTTGTTACAAATTTTTTACTTTCAAAACTTACTTGCGATGCCAAAAGGCAGGAGCAATGAATAATATAATTTTGAGAAAAAATAATTAAATATTCAATGTAAACTTTTGAATATAATTATAGATTATAAATATTGCAAATTTTAAAATATATATACATATATGTGTGTGTGTGTGTGTATATATATATTATTAATTAATGAATGTAAGTTATTAATATATAGGTATCTATATATATTAATAACGTGTGTGTGTGTATATATATATATATATATATATATATATATATATATATATTAATAACTTACATTTATTAATTAATAATTTATATATATATTAACTTACAAAAATATAGCTATTAACTTGTTACAAATTTTTTACTTTCAAAACTTATTTGCAATGATGGGAGGCGATAATAATGGATAATATAATTTTATTATTAAAATGAGTTAGGTTCGAATTAATTTAAAATTAATCTAGGAGGGAGGGTTGAATAGATTAATTCATGTTTATGAATTTTCAGGTGGAGGGAGTATTTATCACGTTCATTTGCCCAATTATTTAGAATCTAGAAGTCTAAATATTTAAAGTAAGCCCAAGGTCAATTTTAGATCAAGTTGGATTAACTAGTTGTCACACATACATTATAACTCGCACTCTTCGTAAATATAATTAAATAAAATAACTTTTTTATAACTATGTAATCTATGTATTGAGGATAAATTATAAATAAATCTCCTGTAAACATATTATTAAAGTTTTAATCAAGTATTTGAGAAAAAATAATTAAATATTCAATGTAAACTTTTAAATCTAATTATAGACTATAAATATTCATACACACTAAAATATTACCACATACACATAAAATGAACATCTACTTATTAATGAACAGATCATTCATTTTGAAATTTAGGATTTCAAAAATAATGAAAACTTATTTGAATTGTAATTTAGAGCATTGATTATTTTATTTATTAAAAATAAATAAACAAATTAACAATCATTCACTAATGAACTATAATTTAAAACTCGTTATTTAAAAAAAAATAAGATTGACAATTAAAATTTAATCATTTATATTGATTTAAAACTAATTATTTTTTAATATATATTTATTTTCCTCCCCTTTATGATTATGATGTTTAATTAATATGATTAGGATGTTTAATTAATATAAATTCTATATATACAAAAATTATAATATATCGTATAAATATTGTATAAGGTTTGTATATACTAAGTTTGATAGAATCTGGGACGTTAAAACCAAAAGACATATGATCCAACGGTTAGAACGCTTGATCCTCCACTAACTGAGAACCAACCAATGCATGACATGTGGATTCCACTGAATATCCTCCCCAGCCATCTAATCAAATTCTAGGACCTTCCAAATAAGTGGACAAACAGCAAGGGCATAATGTACATTGTTGAAGTGAAAAAAAAATAGGGTAAGAAATCGAAATGAGTTGTAGTAGTGCACAATGTTTTGCATTGAGCATTCTTGTTTGTTGGGAACTTAAACTAGTGAATTCAATTATTCTTGGAGTTCGTCATAATTTTTTCTGGATGCAATTCTTTATAATTATTGATCTCTAACTGTTAACACCACCATCACCTTTATTATAAATCTTCAAATTTATTGCATGAATTACATTCATATCAGTCATTTGCTTTGAGTTTTGACTCATTATATTTAAATTGCATAGTAATTACTATATAAACCAGTTTGAATTTTTTTTTAATCCTTGTTGTAGTAAAACCACCATTACAGAAACATAAAGAGGATGTTGAACTTGGATCTAATTAATAATCTTGACGCACCAACAAATACATTAAGATATAATCTCTCACTAGGAATGAGAACTCATACATAATCTGTCAATTCAGTATAAATAATCCGCACTTGCTTAATACACAGAGTGTTTCAGTGAAGTACTGTAGCCATGGTTAACCGAAAAAGGAAACTTGTCTAGTTTGCACCTCAAATCGACACAGCGGACATGAGGAGTTCTTCTTTAGCCACGGGACAATGCAGTCACGATGGAACACATGACAACAAGGCAGGCAGGTGATTTGTTCCAATCCAATCCCCTTTTCTTCTTCTTGGTGTTTAATCAATATCTCATCCCAACAAATAGAGCAATCTTCCTTGCTTGGCTGCTCCTTATGCATCAAACCCCTCAGAGCTTTATTATACAATGTCCTCAATAAATTATCTTGGTTATCTTGGTAGTTGTGATCTAGGCTCTCGCTTACACCTTGTCTTATCATCCTTAGTATACTATACCAAGGCGTATTATGTTGTTGACCATTATGGATCAAATCAGCAACTAAGTGGCTGAGTTTCAGGCGATCTGTCTCCTTTTTTTGTCCATGGCCATTGCTTGGTATTCATTATCGGGTAGAGTTACGTTGTTTTTAATGTTGACACTTAAAGTAAGTATTTTGCGGTCACAATTCAAGTATTTTTTTTACTGTCACATGAGCCTTGTTTAAGATTAGCTTAATTAATTCGTCGCGATTATTATCCAAGTTAATATGAGTTCCAGTATCTCTTTCCCTCCATTGGATTTTCTCTAATGGGAAAAGGGATGTTTGTCTCGAAAATCTGTGTGGATATGAAAGTGCAGAATGGTGAAGATGGTGAGTCGATTACGGAATTGGCCAAAAAATGTGATGAGCGAGTGATATTGAGGAATATTATTTTGATGCGTCTGTTATAAGAAGATTGGAAGCACTACTTGATTGTGAAAACAAAAGATAACTCTAGATTAGGGAGTGAATGATCATTCCTTGAAGTAAGACCGCCAAAAGTTGTGACTAATACAGAGGAGGAGGAGGTGGTGGAGGAGGAATATTGATCAGTGGGATTAAACAGAGCAACCATCTCAAATATATTAACTAGAGATCATGAACTATCATGTATTTATAATTTGGATTTGTTGGCAGATATTTTTAGGGTAGGATTTGTAGATTTTTACTAGTAGAATTTTTAAAGGATTATCGTCAATCCATTGTATAATAGAATAATCTTGTCTTTTGTTTTTTAATAAAAATTTTAAGCATATCAATATAAGAGCATCTCCAACAGCCTCTTCAACCACTTTGGAATAATCAAATAGGTGAGTCACATCAGAAAAATGATCTCCAACAGCCTCTCTAACCTTAGTCATCAAATCTGCAACCTCATTCTCTCTCTTTAGAACTGGTAAGTTGACCTTGTCTTTTCTATAATGACCCCAAAAATTTGAATTATTTTCATTCTCGATCTTGTGCGTTAAATTACAACATCGTCCCCATTTTTCATCATTATCAATATTATAATTGATAAAATACGTATATTTTATTTTTTTTATAAATTTCTTTCATAATTTGAATTTTCGTCACAATTCAACTTTATTCTTAGTGTACATATCAGTCAATAACAACATAAATTCTAAAACTTAGCTTTTTCAATCTTTTCTCAGTTCCAGAATTTGTAACCTTTAGTATATGTATTTATGTTCAGGATTGTATTTATACAAAGATCCATTTCGTAATGTTATATGTGAACATAGAGTTCAGTTTCTGACTATTACAATGTCATACAATCAGATAATTTAACTTTACAATTATAACGTATAGTTTACAACTTATCCTCAAAACGAATACCTTTCATTCAAAATCTTCAACGTTTATTACAACTTGTTCCCTTTGTAATACAATCAATTGTAACGACTTAATACACATTTAATAAAGAAAACGATAACATTTGTATTATATATACGCTTCAATCCTTTATCGCCATGATCACCAAATAATTCAAAATATTGATCTGCAAATAAAATATTTGTAAGAGTGAGCACGACGACCCAACAAGTCTAACAGTTAACACATTTCACATAATTTATATATTTCAACATGATTCATATTTTCTCAGGCTTTGCATTTTATATATGTTTCATAATACTTATGCCTCACATTTCTCAAATCATATAGTTCACATAGAATGAACTTAGCTTCTCTTTTTCTTCCAAAATGAACGGATAGTGCCTTGACATTTTTCAAATACCTCATCCATGTTTATATATGAATCTTTTATCGGTACCTCCTTCATATAATGTTTCTTTCTTCAAATGATAGCCTTATTAGAAGACATAGCAGGATCGGATGGAGAGACTGGTTTAGTATAATTGGACTCAGGTACCCCTGTTGAAATTGGGAACTCATGGAATTCATTGTCATCTGCTATGTTGCCTTCAGGTTATCAAAACATGTGTAACAATACTCGTATGTAGTTCTGTCATCTAACGAATCTAAGCCACGCACATCAATAATTTTTTCTTAAATCTGAATTTAAGTAAATGAAAGTCTTCTTCTTCTACTTCACAAGATCTCCTTAGTATTTGAAGAATTGTTATTAAGTCTCCCCTCTTGCATCACCATTTCTTTCTCTGACACCAGTTTCTGCTATCTTCTATCGTGCATCCCATTTTTCCAAAATGTTCAACTACCTCAGGGGAATCAGTTTTACTTACTTGCATACCCTTAAGTTCTTTTAAAATTCTCTGATCTGTTTCTTTTTCATTTGTTCCTTTCCATGTCTGTGACCATCTTCCCCAATACCAGGGCCGGCCCTGAGGGGGTGCAGAAGGGGCGATCGCACAGGGTCCCCAAATTCGGAGGGCCCCCAATTTTTACTCACTTTGTACCAGCCTAAGTCCAAAATTGAAAACTTTTAAATATTAAGCCCTTGATTAAGTTTTACTTGGTAGTATTTTATAAGGAATTCTTCCTTAGACTTTTACCAATTAACTATAATGAAGGACTTGAAGACTTTAGCTTCATTTGGTAGTCTTTTTGTAAGGAAAACTTCCTTCAGACTTTTACCAATTAACTAATGTGGGACTTAAAGATCTTGTCCCCTTGGTAGGCTTTTTGTAAAGAAAACTTCCTTACTTTGGCTTCACTTGGTAGTCTTTTTATAAGGAAAACTTCCTTCAGACTTTTACCAATTAACCAATGTGGGACTTGAAAACCTTGTTCTTATAAGAAAAACTTTCTTAAGACTTTTACCAATTAACTAATGTGGTAGTCTTTTTATAAGGAAAACTTCCTTCAGACTTTTACCAATTAGCCAATATGGGACTTAAAAATCTTGTTCCCTTGGTAGTCTTTATATAAGAAAAACTTCCTTAATACTTCCATCAATTAACTAATGTGGTAGTCTTTTTATAAAGAAAACTTCCTTCAAACTTTTACCAATTAATCAATGTGGGACTTGAAGACCTTGTTCACTTGGTAGTCTTTATATAAGGAAAACTTCCTTAAACTTTTATTATCTAATCAATGTGGGACTTAGAGAAAAATCAAGTTCTTTTACACATGAATGACCACCACTATATGTAAGGGAGCAAATGTAGATTTCAAATTTCCAATAAGTCTCACATTGTCTAATATGTCTTCTCTTGTCTTACATTTATTTTATAAATAAAGGAGACCATACAATAAGTCCCACATTGTCTAATATGTCTTCTTTAGTCTTACCTTTGTTATATAAATAGAGGAGACTTTAAGAGTCCTAAGAAAAATTTTGGAACGGTATTATACCGGACATGCAAAATAGCTAACCGGTACGAACCGATTTTATCTGTACCGAGGGCCCCTTTTTTTTCCTCGCACATGGCCTCTAAATTCTCAAGACTGGCCCTGCCCAATACTAAATTATCCTCTTCCCATAGCTTCTCATTTTCTTCTGAAGTTATCTAATTTGTCCTTACTACATGTGTTCTTTTCATTTTCGTACCAAATTTGACAAGGCTTATAATATTTGGTTTAATAATTTAATTTTTTTTTTAATTTCTCCCCTCTGCCCTCTTAATCTCCCGAAAAGGTCCCAATTCTATTGTTGGCATCTATTTCTTTCACCCAGTCAAAACATCTTTCCAATTTCACATTGTTCTCCTTAAATGGTTTTCCATTTTATTAAAAACAAACTTATTTCAGGATAATTATAGATTTCATTCTTGCTGACAATATTGACAAATTCTTAATTTTTAAAGCAAATCAGCCTCTTAGAGGCATTCTATCAAGCATGTACTGTGCATAGCTTTAGAACCCAGATTTCATAAAGCTTAAAATGAAGGCTAGCCAAAAAAATTCACCCTTATCACTCCATCCATCATAAATTCCCTTTTCTACACAACCAAACACATAAACATGGCAATACAAACCACTATCTATCTTAGCTTTATGAATTTGACAAAAACACCCAACTTACCTTATAACCAATTTGATTTGAGGAAGTTAAACTTTGATATTCAATTTAGAAATCTTCCTTGTTCTGGTGCTGCCCCTAATTCCTCCCCAAATTAGCTTGCAACTTGCTCGAATTCTTCTTATCTTCAATTTGAACCTTAGCCCTCAGGACTAAATAATAAATCTGACCCTCCTATTTTTTTTAGCACAATTGTTCCTCAAATATGCATTAGTTATCAAAAGTGTTCCTTCTCTATTTTTGGTTAATTTCCATTAGTCAAACAAGATGTTTTCCGTTAGTCAAATGTTCCTTTTGGACTAAATTACAAATCTGAAATATGTATATTATCATTTTCATTTAACTTGATTTAATTAATTAAATTATGAACTTGTGCAATAAATAACATAAATATCAAAAAATAACAAATATTTATTTTATCAAAAAAATAAATTCATACACTTTTGCTAATTAAATTTCTCAAATAGTAAAATTTACGTAATATACATTCAAACATAATTTTTTTCTAAAGTAAAAGTAAATTTTTAATACCCATAAAAAGTGAAAATTGACACAAAAAAAATATATTTTTTTCCAAATATTAAAATTTACGTAAAACAAACTTAAAAAAAATATATAATTGTTACATAATGAATCTTATAATTCATATAAAAAAGTATTAATAATTATGTTAATCTTATTATTACTTCCCGTCCGTTCGGACAAAAATAGGTTCACTTTTATAAAAATGAAAAAAAAAAGTAGATTAACTCCACTACGTATTTATAAGTAATGAAGAGATGTCTGTCTTTATTTGACTGCTGCTTGATGGTTGATACTTGATAGCATTTTCAGATTTTGATTTCCTGTTAATTGTTGGTACTAAATTGAACCTGAACTTCATTTTGTTTTAATTAATAATTATATTCATACTAATATATATTCATACTAAATTATGTTAACATTAATATTCATAATTTTTTTGGCGTTAATTTGCACTTTTATGGGTATTAAAATTTTACTTTTAAATTAGAAAAAAAAATTATGTTTGAATGTATATTACATAAATTTTAATATTTGAGAAATTTAATTAAAAAAAAGTGTATGAATATATTTTCTTGATAAAATGAATATTTGTTATTTTTGACATTTATATTATTTATTGCACAAGTTCATAATTTAATTAATTAAATCAAGTTAAATGAAAATAATAATATAAATATTTATATTTAGTGGAGGGTTAGATTTGTAATTTAGTTCAAAAGAAACATTTGACTAGCGGAAAACATCTTGACTAACGGAAATTGACCAAAAATAGAGAAGGAATACTTTTGCATAACTAATACATATTTGAGAAACAGTTATGCTAAAAAAAAGTTTAAGGAACAATTTAGCAAAAATATGACAAATAGGAGAGTCAAATTTGCTATTTAGTCTAGCCCACAACGAATTTGATGGGGGTTTATAATAATAATAGATGAACTTTTTTTTTTCTTTATATTTTTTTGGGTCGGACAAAAGGGAGCAGGGCTGGTTCTGTTTTCCTTCTCTTTTCAACCGATGGGAGTGGGTCATGGAGTTTGAAGTATAGAGAAGGCAGGGAAGTATAAATCTCCGGCTCATGCTTAAGCTTAAGCTTATGCTTAGTATTACTCTTATGTTTTAATATTAAAACACCTCATGCTTAAGGCTAATAATGACTCAGCATATAATATCTTTTCCAATCCCAGCTTACATACATTCTCATATACTACATAATGTTTCATTTTTCTTATACCTTCCTATATTATATTATCACATTTTAATGTAATACATACATGTAATATTATATATTACAGTATTCTTATACAATTTAATTCCTACCTTATAATAATATGCATTCCAATTGTAAATCAAAATTGGATAATCATATAGTTACTAATTATGAAATTGAATTCATAATTAAACCAAATACTTAAATGGAACGAACTAATTATTTAATAATTATTATTTATTTTATTAAATAGCTTGTTTAAGCTTTTCAATTAATATTTTCTTAATTCTTTCCATAAATTGTTTCTCAAACAACTTATTTAATATACATGTATAATAATACATATTCATGTTGCCATTAGTAACACTAGTTGATAGTTTGTGCAATGCACGAGTTAGTTTAAATAATGGATTTAATAATTTATCAGACATTCATCTCAAAAAAGAACTAAAAGTACACAATTTATGTACCAATGTGAACTCATAACCCATAATTTCAAATTAAGTAATGAGTTCAGTCAATATTAAAGAAAAAAATTGAAGAGAGATACATACCTTGAGATTGTACAATAACACCAATTTGAGTATTATCTACCGACTTATTCAATTTCAAAGTCCATGATAAAAATGTTAGTCCAACTGAAAAGTCCCAACATCTTCTATATATTAACTGAACTTGAGAAAAATGAGTAAATGAAGTTGTTCCCATTGCACTGGGGAAAAAATGATGTACAAAAAAATCCATTAAACACCATTTATGAACATTGGACTTGCAAATATACACACATTATCACTTTCCACACACATAGAGACATGCATATCAACATGTGTGTGTGTATATACATATATATATATATATATATATATATATATATATATATATATATATATATATATACACACGTAGCGAGAGTGAAAGAGAGACGGTATACATAGAGTAGCATAAAATTTTAGAATATATAAGCATATATACATGTAAACAGAGTAGTGTTTTTGGTATCTCCTTGAAGTAAACAGATCCATTGGCTATTATATAAATATATAAGTCTCTTTCAATTTACTAACATGTTTTTTGTATCACAATGTGAAAATTTAATATTTTCCATAAATTAACTACATAACACCAAGAGTACAAAAAGGAACAAAAAGAAGCTACCCCTGGAACAAATATCCGTCCAACACCAAGGGCATTGTGACCAACTTCACTATTGCCCATGTCATCCTCTATTGGATGCCCCACCGCAGTCCCATGAGCCCTCATCAATCTCCATTTATTAGGTACACCCTTCAAAACAATACACATGTCAAATATCAATAAGCCCATATTCCATCTCGTATCCACTTCATTCACACACACAACAATGCCAAAATAAGATAGGAGTACAATGAGATTTGGGAAAGAGAAATAGTACATTTTTAAGGGAATCCATGGTGGGTGTATCGGCAACAGAGATGCAATTGAACTGATTTGGTTTGGCTTCATCCCACTCATCGAGAACCACCATAGCTGTGATCTTCCCCTTAGGCAACTTTGGGTATTCCTCCAATTTCCATGAGAATCCTGAGCTACTCATTTCTCATTTCTATATGTATATTACACAATCTAATCAATATCCTTCATAACAACAAAAATAAACAAAAATCAGGAAAAGCAAATCAACCAAATATCAGATCTAAAGCATAAATAAACAGCCAAATGCAATATATAATTTTATTTATTTTATTGATTTATTAGATATGATTTATGTTATTTCATTTAGTTTTATTTTCTTTTCTTTACATGATTACTTATTACATTATATTATATTATTTATTTTATTATAATTTATTTTTATTAATTTAAATTAATTTATTTTATTTATATTAATTATCTTATTTTCTTTAATTTTATTATTTTATTTTATATTATATTATATTATCTTATATTATATCATGTAAATTCAGTATTGGAAAATTAAGTAAAATATATAAATACTTAGCAAGGCCCACAAATTTTGCATATGAAGAATTCTAACAGAAATTTTGTCGAAAATTCCGTCAGAAATAACAAATATCACATTCATTCACAGCATACTAACACTCAAATTATACCATAAAATTATACAGTACGCAAAAAGGAACCCAAATTAAAGATTCAATACACTGACATATAACCATCAATAATATCAAACTATGAACATACACTGTAATTGCACAAACTCAATCTCAAATTAACCAATTCTAAGATTCATCAGTAATACACTTTAATTGCATCAGTAATTCATCAATCCCAAATGAATGTACACTTTTATTATACAATCAACAAATATATTATAGCTGTCATTACACAAATGTAACCCAAATAACTATAAAACCCAACTTGATAACAACAAACCCGACTTGATAGCACAACTCAAACTCAGTTTGATACCCAATTCAAGATCAAATTTTGGACAACATGCAAACCCAACTTTACTAACTAATAAAATAAAATATTTTAGCCATGAATCTTGGATAAAACAAATACCAAATGTGTGCCAATTCAACCTCTAAAACTGCCAGAAACTAATTTGAATAAAACAGTTTAGATAATACCTTGAAATCCCTCAAATCCGCCGGTGTAAATCTAATTAATAGTGGTGGCGCAACAATGGGACCACCGGTGAGGTCGTGCCGACGGCGAACGAGCTCAGAGATCCGACAGCGGCGGGGGTTGGCCGATTTATATATATATATATATATATATATATATATCGAGAGAGGTGGGAGAGAGAGAAAATAAGGAAATGAAACGGCTGGACGATAAGGATTAGGTTTTATTTTGCAATTCCAACGGAATTTCGGTCAACAATAAGTCCTTCGGAATTAACTTATTTTCGACGGAATATCCATCGAAAATAAGTTAATTCCGTCGAAATTAATATTGGCGCTAGCAGGAAAATTGACGCCAAATGGTGTGTTATTTCCGAGGGAATTCCGTCGTAATTAGCATGTTTACGACAGACTTATCTTCGACGGATTATTCCGTCGACCTTAAGATAATTTCGACGGATTTTATTCCGTCGAAGATAATTCCGTCGATTTTAATCCTTTTTTCTTGTAGTGTACGTAATATATATATATATATATATATATATATATATATATATTAAAATAATGAGTTTAATTAACTCCCTCATCAAACAAAATACATACATTAATTCACTAATTAATTAAGTGAATTAATTACATTGCTTATGAAATTTAATTCATAATAAACCCATTGTCTTAATAATCAAATTATATTATTTCATAATATAATTTAAATTTTATCTCAATTAATTTAATATTAATTAATTACTTTTCTTCACCTCCATATTTCATTTCATATTTAATTCAAGCTAACTAATTCAATAGTTTAATTAACTATTAACTCTTTCGTTCCATATATATATATATATATATATATATATATATATATATATATATATATATATAACACATATTAAATTCATCACATAAATCACATAAATATATATATGTATGTATATATTTATAATATTGATAATGATGAAAAATGGGAACGATGTTGTAATTTAACGCACAAGATCCAGAATGAAAATAATTCGGATTTTTGGGGTCGTTATATCTTCAAAACATTTATTTTATTTTGGGAGAATCAAAATCATATGAAAAAGGTTAAAAAATATTTATTTTGATTGATGAGTTTGATGTACAACTCATTTTAAAATTTAATATCATTCTTTCTTATTTATTTATTTATCATATTGCATTAATTGAATTGAAGAGACTGATAAAACACAAAATATTAAAATAACAAATAATGCTCTTCAAATTACCCTGTAAGTTAATAAACTTTAATTTAAAAAGTTTTTTTTGTTACTACCGTTATAGATGTTCTAAAACTTAGTCATAGATAAAATATCAATTTCCTATTTTGCCCATAAAATTAATATAAAATGGGTCAGATTCGGGAAACGGGTCTACTGACTACAGGGTATAGTAATAATTATCCACTTTTGGTGAGATCCAACGTGGGACCTAACCCCAACAATAAACAAATTAATCCTGTTGGATGCCTTTTACATTCCTACGCCTGGTTTTATAGGCGCCCTCTGCTAGAGCATTGGGAACGATTGGCTTCTCTCTCCATCTCTCCATCTCTCCATCTCCTCTTCAAACCCTAACTAATCTGGTACAAAATCATCCTTTTCTAAGAATTTTCTTCAAAATCCACACCGATTAAACAATGTTTAACCATTAGATTAACCTATCTACCGATTGTTTTCTCAAAAATCATAGCTTTGAAGTTTTTAAATGTCTAATCTCCCCAAACCCATTTGTTTTTAACACTTTCCATTATCATCCTCATCCTTCATCAGCCATAACAATTTAAGTGTAACGCTCGAATCACTCAATTCGGGAGATCTATTTGTGGGTATGTCTTCAATCTCTCTATTTCCATTAATGCTTCGTATCTATAGATCTGTAGAGCACCGACTAATTTACACAATCTACAATCTTAGTATATGTTTAAATATTGTATATTTTATTTTGTTTTCAGTATATGAATGTTCAGAAAATTATATGTTTTCTGTAATTGCTGTTCTATGATCCCCTGTAGGTCTGTACCCTAGATTTGAAGTTTTGGTGATTGAGGGTTTTGTTTATGTAGCTTATTTTTTTTTCTCAGTTAAAATAGGACATTGTTAGTTGATAATTCATTCAAACAGATTCTCATGTCTTACTGCAACAACTTCAAGTAGGATAATGTAAAAACCATCTGTAGTTGTCCCTGTGTATCTGTGCTTATGTCTATGTCTGTATTTACTGGATCTCTTCCTTTTCCCATGAGTGATATATGGAGGTTTATTAATTGCAGGTTAAAAAATGTCTCAACAAGTAGGTAGTAGCAGTGCTTAACATATTTCTTTCTCTCACTTTCCCTTACTTTTCCTGTTACAACTTCTTAGAAGGATGCATTCTGTGTTGTTTAAATGAATGAGCAATTATCTTATTAGTGGAGAACAAATGTCTTTCCCTTGCTATATATTGAATTTGATATTTTTTTAAGCTTTTCATCTGCACATGTGGAGTATTTCTATGTTGCCTATTGTAAAGAACTTCAAGTGCATCCGACTTGTTTCTTAGAACTAATACATCTGGAGAAGTATACATGTGGACAATTTTGTTATTGGACATTTAAGTTGTTGCATATCCTGCATAAGTCTGATAATGCTTGAGGGCTTCAGCAAATTAAGTTACCAAGTATATGATATAGTTCATAAATAATAACTGAAACAGATCATATTTCATAAATCATTACTGAAATCAGTGATTATATTTTGTTATAAGTATGCCGAAAATCTCTGCCTATTTGCTTTGTCCTTAGTTATGTCATCTACTTCTAACAATGTTGCAATTGGAATTCCAAGGCATGTAAGGTCAATGCTATAATACAATACTAGTTTGTAACAAATTATAGAACGACAATAACATGACATAAACCTGAACATTTGATACATCAGAAGCGAATATAATTCAATACTAATTTATAGGCATATTTTAGCTTTCTGTTTTATCAGCTAAACAAACCTTACTTAGCCTACTTGGCAATGCTCCAACGTCATTGTTTCTAATCTTTCTCCGTCCTGTCCGGTGACGGTGGCATGAACCATCTGGTGATTCACAGAACATCTGGTGGTGTTCAAAGTGTTCAAACTCAGGGTTGGTGGGTTGGCTAATTGGCTTTGTCATGTAGGAAGTCTCTTTTTTGTTTTGTTTCTGCTGTATTAATCATCCTTCTCTAGAATTTTTTAAGTCTGCTAACATTCTTACATTCTTACATTCTTACATTCTTAAAAACAGAAATCATTATTAGATTAGATCTTTATTGAATGTGTATGAAAGATTACCTAACTTTAAGTTTCCTCTTGTCAGGTTGAAACCAATTTTTGTTCCGTATTGCCATTTTGATGAATTAATTGCCTGGAGGACCTCTTTTCTTTGTTTCCGTTCATCATTTTTGTTGTTGTACTGATGTTTGTATCGACCTGATCTTGCCAAATTCCCTGAGAATAGTTGAGTCGAATGATGACATGAGGAAGATTGTTATAATACTCTTTTATTCTTGTATTAGTTGTATACTAATTACGATCAAGTATGCTTTACCATTAATTGGTCCTTGCCTCATCTTTACTTGTTCTTTTTATCGATAAGTACTTATGTATTATCTGTGCTACCATAAGTATTATTTATCTGTGCTTACTATGATGGTATTTATGAGTAGTGTAATTTGGGTACCATAATTAGTATGCCATTATGGTAGCACAGATAAATATTATGCTCCACCATGATGGTAGCACGATTTTTATGAGTAGTGTAATTTGTATTTGTATGATGATGTGTTTGACATTTTCCTCCCCTTTATGTTTAGGATGTTTAATTAATATGTATGGTTTAAACTTTAAATTGTGATTGGTGATGATTAATTATTCAATTTTTTGTAAATAATTTGAATGAATTTTATATTAGGTGACTGATAAACGAATTCGGATACCCGGATATTCGAATAATCTGTTTATTCAAATGGTCTAATTCATGCTTTTAAAAAAGTTTAGTTTGCTAATTGCATATTTTTAAAGTTTAGTGGTGTAATGCTAAAAAGTGGACGACTACAGTGGGGTAATACCTCTTTTTACCGTTTAATGCTTTGTTTACTTTGATCTATAGGATTAAATTGATCTTTGACATAATGAATTATGCAATTTGTGCTCTTGGTTTTTTTTAAGGTTTACCCTTGGTCTCCAAACCCATCTTTTGCAGTGCTGTTTTATTGTTCTACTCTATTAGGAACAAGATTGAAAATTTAGGGCATGTCTTGGAAGTTAACTTTTTCACTATTGGATGATAGGATTGCTACCTATGAGATTCGGGTATAAATTATATGGGTCTCTACAATAGGAATTGTAGAGATTATTGCCAAAAGCGCAAAACCAGCCACTAATTCTTATGATTTTGTTCTTTGAATATTAAGTTGTTTTTAAGACACGAATACATAATATATTTGGATTTTTTTTGGAATATTAAACTAAAGACTAATATTTTATTATATTCCTTTTTTGTGAGAAAAATTATACGTGGATACATCATATACAAAACTTGATATTCGAAAAAATAGTTAACAAACAAGTGGGACTCATTATATAACTTAGAATTAGGGTATGTCGGTAAGAAGATATGACATGTATCCTTTTCTCCCACAGTAGAAAGCAACCATTATATGACATGTATCCTTTTCTCCCACAGTAGAAAGTAATCATTGACACTGCAGTGCAATCTTCTTATGACATGTATCCTTTTCTCCCACGGTAGAAAGCAACCATTGACATATGACATGTATCCTTTTCTCCCACAGTAGAAAGCAACCATTGACACTGCAGTGCAATCTCACTTGCTTTTGTATTCCTTCCTTCCAATGAAGAAACCAAGAAATATAGAAGTATTTGTTTTGAAGGAACAAGTTGTGGTTAGCACATCACTCTTTCATGCTTTTGAGCAGGTACTCAATGCCAGATTGTTAATTTTGTCACCATTTGTTCTTGTGTTGTCTTCTTGCACACTTCTGGTCTATGGATAAGTGGTTCGGCACAAAAAATGTAGTATGATAGAAATATGCCTGCAGATATCTTCTTCATGGTAATACAATGTTCAAATAGCAAGCTTCATTAATCTCCCACTCCCTTTGGTTATCCTGAAAATGAATTGGAAAGCAAAGGTAATACTCTGAATTTTTTGGATAAGGAATCCTAAGGATTTTAAACTTAGGAATGTTTTTGGTAAGGAAAAGTAATAGTAATCTAGGTCAAAATTTGTTTGATTGTTATTGATAAGGGTAATTACGGGATAAAAAAAAAATTCATTAGTCTATTTTCCTTGCAAAACCCATCACTACAGTAAGGAAAATTGGGCAAATTACCTTTCCCAACTTAAAAAAGCTTTACAAACATGGGATTCCAAGGAAAGTTGCCACTTTCCCAAGCAATCATATCATTTCCTTGGTTTTAAAAACTTACAAGGTGTAAATGAAGTATAGCTCTTTAATTTCTGTTAGTTACTCGTATATCTTTCATGACTAGTATCTTCTCTTTCTCTTAATTTTTAATACTTCTCTTTTAATTTACCTTATTTCAGGTGGTTGGGATGGAGGCCAAATTCTTTCGGTTTCTTAAGATTGAGTGTTGCTGTACCTCAAACTTAAATACAGCCATGAAGTTGAACTGATTGTTGCCTCCTGCTGTATGAAAAAGTAAAAAAAATCCATCATTTCTAGGAACAGTAGGTAACAAAAACGCATCAGATGGTCAAGTAACATATTTCAAATGTTACTATCTTAACATATTTCAAGTGTTACCATGAAAGTTTTGTAAGGCGTCGCATTTGACAAAACAACCGAAGAATGAACTTGTGTTCCATCAGACAGCAAAACCTATACAACACCATCGATATATACACTCATTAGATTAGTTTGGTTCAAGGCTGAATACCAATTTTTCTGAGGAAATCCATGCAATAAACTAACCCCATTCACCGTGCCCGAGTCCTCAATTATCAACTTTGAAACCTAACAAACAAAAACTTTGAAACCTAACAAACAAAATGAATATTCTCCATGAAGCCAGAGTTACTCAAATTTAATTCAAGTCAAAATTTATTCATCATGTAAAGTTAACAAGTAAATAAATTTATCAAATGTTTGGCAACCAACAAATGAACTCATCATTCTGACCCATGAAGAAGATGCGTCAGAAGTGCTGATATATTTCATCACTTCAGTTTTCCATCAAAACAACAGAGCAAGGAGAATTTATAATACAGTTCACTGAAACAACTACAACCTCCGAGAAACTTTTAAAAATTAGGGATTAAGCAGTGAGCTGGGTTGTGTCGAAGAAACCTCATTGCATGAATTGCGTAAAGTTTAATGGATATCTTATCAAATTTACGCCCTCACTCCATGCTCCCTCTAATTAATAGTGAGAGGCTTCCACAGGCCAAGAGTAGAAAGAAAATTGACAAGCATAAACATTTGAAAGTCATTACGGAAATTTCCATTAAAACATCTAGAGCGGAAAATGATGAATAAAGAGTCAGGCTGGTAATATAAGGACCAAGGACCGAAACTAAATGAAAAGATCAAACAGGGAAGAAATTGTTAAAGTAGATATCAGTTCTAAATCAAAATGAGTGCGAAAGCAACGATCAAACAGGGTCAGGTAAGACCACTGCAGGGAGATTAACTAGAACCTGATTATCAGTCATGAGGCCAAGAACTAATCATAAACGCATGTCAAAAAAAGTGCCAAGACCAGGCTCCAGTATAGACAAACCATGAATCAAGTTGTGAAGATGCTCATTTTTCAGACTCTAATTAAATGATAATCCATTCCAGAATCTTGCCAATAGGAAAACTCCTTATATCCTCTTAAAAGTTTTAAACTATCCATATCCAAATAAATTCTGTACCAAAAGGTTTTTTGATAAATTCAAATAAAGTACTACCACAGTTAGAAAAAAGAGAATCACATTTTAATGAACTTCTATCTACGAATATTAAAGTTTTCATAAGATACATTTAGACATAATATTTTTCCATAATTTGTTCTCAATAAATTTAGTTGTTAAAGTTTCTAATAATCATCAAAAGAATTATGCCTATGTATGCCCTGCACAAACCTTAATATTCATTTAAGAAAATGGTCAACAAAAGTAGTACACTTTTTTAGGGAGCATTGTGTGCCAAAATTTGAAGCAACTAATTTACAAATTATATTTACTATTCTACTGTTGGTCACTATGGTAGCCCCAGCTTCACTAGCGGCATTACCAATAGCCAGGGATATTGAGCCCATTCCACCTTCAACATACCTACAATTTATATCAGAGTTGTTAATATTAATACTGGTTATCTTAGAGTGCACATTGGATAACAGGTACTCTTCCCTTTTATCTGTCGTCAGACGCCAATGCACGATTATTAAGAAAAGTAATGACATTACATTGTGAAGCGTAAAATTAAACTCAAATTATTAAACTGTCCCTTCTTACTGACACCCTTTTCTTTTCCTTTCTCTTTCTTATCATCAGTATCACATTCTACAACAGCAATCTTGGAAAAGAGGAAAAAGAAAACCCAATGTCAAAAGAAACTGAAATACATACGACCAAATTCCCTGGTCACCATCAGTTTCTCCCATCATGTGATGCAGCAGAACATATCCACTCCCATCACTTGCAACAAACCTAGGCCTCAATAAATAATATCGTCCACAAGAACGATTATTGTATGGACGCAACAAATGGTCATAAACAATGCACATGTGTGCAGTGGTGAAGGGTGGTACAATAGTAAGCAGAATGTAAAAAGATAACAATACCTACCAAAATCTGTTATAGCTATACCAGTGGGTTCAGAAGATGCCCCAAATTCCTTTTAAATATATAATCAATTGTGAAAGTAGATCGAGGAATTATAACTAATCCCTAGGTTACTGATACTGTAGATTTTAAAAGCACTGCCCATCTGTTATGTGGTCCTCACCCATGTTTTCAGGAAACATGTTTGCATGTTTTCATAAAGCAAAAGGTACTCTACTCACTTATTTTTGGTAAGAAAATGAGGACTTGTGTCTCCCACCATGCCCTTAAATCAAGGAAACTTGACTCCACATCCGAGAGCAACCATCAGATAGTTAGAAAGAGAGCAAAAACATCCGAGAGCAAGAAAGAAAAAGAGTGAGGGAATTTCATCTGAGAGTTAAGAAAAACAGAGAGAAAGAAAGATCAAGCAAATATGAATTTTGTTTAGGTTTTATCACATAGTTATTGTGGTGAGGTAATTTGAGTGTGTACTCAAATTAGGATATCTTTGTATTCTCTCAGTTTATTCTAGTGGATTTTTCGGAGATCGTCCCGTGGTTTTTACCTCTTAGTTATAGAGAGTTTTCCACGTAAAATATTGGTGTCTCGTAATTGGTTATCTATTCTCATTATTTCCTGCAGTGATTATTATTTCGGTGGAACTGCAAATTTAATTTGTTTGGCATGTACTGATATTTTTGTCCATTTAATTTATCAAAGACAACAGTATTTAGGAGGTGATTTTTCCCAACAATTAGTATCAGAGCTAAGGTTATTTTGCTCAGTTGTTTCTGATAAATTATATGGAGGAATCAGGTGGAGCCATGATTAAATTGACATCTTCAAATTTTTCAATATGGAAGTCCAGAATGGAGGATATCCTTTATTGTAAGGATTTATATGAACCGTTGGAGCTCGAGGGAAAGAAGCCCGCGGATAAATCTGAGACTGATTGGAAAAAGATGAACAGGAAGACTATTGGTCACATCCGGCAATGGATTGATCAAAGTGTGTTCCACCATGTTTCGCAGGAGACGAATGCTCATACTCTATGGACAATACTAAAGTCCATGTACGAGAAGAAGAATGCACAAAACAAAACTTTTGTGATTCGGAAAATTGTGAACTTGAAGTACAAAGACGGGAGCAGTGTGTCGGAGTATATGAGTGAGTTCCAAGGTTTGGTGAACCAGTTGTCCACCATGGAGTTGAATCTTGATGATGAGATTTAGGCTCTTTTGCTTCTCAGTTCATTGCCGAACAACTAGGAAACTTTGGTGGTGTCTCTAAGCAATTCAGCTCCAGCAGGAAAAATGACCATGCAGTCGGTCAAAGACAGTCTTCATAATGAGGAGACTAGGCGAAATGAGCAAGGCTTTAATTTCGAGACACAGGCTCTTGTTGCAGAGAACAGGGGCAGAAGCAATTTCAAGGGATCTCACCAAGGAAATAAAAGTCGCAGTAAAAGCAAAAATCACCGGAGCAAGTCAAAGACCAGACAAGGCGATACGTATAGATGCTTCTATTGTAATAAAGAAGGTCATTACAAAAGAAATTGTAAAAGCTGGTTAGACAAGATGAAAAATGGTGAGCAAGGAAAGGTTGAGGGGAAGAACACCAGCCACAATCACCGAAGATGTTGTGATTCTTTCATTTGGGGAAGAAGAATGCTTGCATGTTGATGATCAGAAAGTTGATTGGGTGGTGGATACTGGTGCTTCGTATCATGCTACACCCAAGAGGGAATTCTTCACAACTTATAAAGCTGGAGACTTTGGGTATGTGAGAATGGGAAATACTGATCAGTCTATGATTATTGGAATTGGGGATGTTTGCATTCAGACAGGTATTGGTTGCACTATTACCTTGAAGGATGTTAGACATGTTCCTGATTTGCGTCTCAACTTAATTTCTGGCATGGCCCTAGACAGAGAAGGCTATGAGAATCACTTTGGCAGTGGAAAGTGAAAGCTTACCAAAGGCTCTATGGTGATTGCAAGAGTTTCTGCTTGTTGCTCGTTGTACAAGACTCATGTGAAGGTGTGTTCCAGTGAGTTGAATGCAGCGGAAGATTACTCTTCGCCAAACTTGTGGCATAAGAGGCTTGGCCACATGAGTGAGAAAGGGTTGCAGTTATTAGCAAAAAGGTCACTCATTCTTTTTGCTAAAGGTACTGTTTTAAGCCCTTGTGATTATTGTTTGTTTAAGAAACAACATAGAGTTTTTTTAGTAGTTCAGCTAAAAGAAAATCAGAGTTACTAGAGAGAGTATATTCTGATGTATGTGGACCCATTGAGGTTGAGTCTTTGGGTGAAAATAAGTATTTTGTTACCTTTATTGATGATGCTTCACGAAAAGTGTGGGTATATTCGTTGAGAACAAAAGACCAGGTATTCCAACATTTTCAGAGTTTTCATGCTATGGTTGAAAGGGAGACTGGAAAATTATTGAAGTGTCTTCGCAGCGACAACGGAGGGGAATACACATCAAAGGAGTTTGCTGATTATTATAATAAAAATAGCATTCGGCATGAGCAGACTGTTCCTGGTACCCCACATCATAATGGTGTGGCTGAAAGAATGAACCGCACTATTGTTGAGAGAGTGCGATGCATGTTGAAAATGGCTAAACTGCCTAAGTCATTCTGGAGTGAAGCTGTTCGTACTGTTTGCTATCTGATTAATACATCTTCATCAGCACCTTTGGATTTCCAGATTCCAGAGGAGATTTAGAGTGGTAAGGATGTGTCATATTCTTACTTGAGGATATTTGGGTGCAAGGGTTTTGCACATATCCCCAAGGAACAAAGATCGAAGCTTGATGACAAGTCCACTCCATGTATTTTTGTTGGCTATGGAGATACAGAGTTTGGATACCGGTTATGGGATCCAGTGCAAAAGAAATTATTCAGAAGCAGAGATGTGGTGTTTCATGAGCACCAGAATTATGAGAATTTTGATAATGTTACACAGTCTAGAGATAATAAAGTTCCAAATCTCAACGGAGTTCCTTCTCCATTACAGAATGCCACAGTTGGAGAAGGAGGTCAGAATGAAGATTTGACTGATACAGACAGAGGCGGAACCAGGGGGTCGAAAGGGGGCATATGACCCCCCTAGGATGAAGCCTGCTGCTACCGCCTGCCGCGTACCCCTGCCGCAGTGCCGCCTGCCCCCAGCACTGGCCCTGGCCTAAAGCCAGAGGTGCGGGAGCTTTAGGCCCACCAAAAAAATGTTATTTTTAGGGCCCCCAATTCTGCGAAGCTTCAGGAATTGGGAGGACTAGTTGAGGGTCGAATTGGAGATTCCAATGGTGGAGGAATAATTCTTGCTTTGGGTGATCTGAAGTGGCTTGTTGAGCAGCCAGTGGGAATTGGAGTTTCGGGTTCTGGTGGAGTGGCCCTACTCTGCCCATTATCAGCTCCATTTCATTCCAAACAAATTCCATTCTAAGTCTTCCCACTCACAAACTATAATCACCAAAAATCCTCCTAAATTCCTGCTGGAATTCGCCAAGCAAACTAAAGTTGAAGATAATCAAGAGGTAATCCATCTACTTTTGCTATATTTTTATAAATTGGGTAAATTCATATGTAAAATTGGTATATATTTATGTGAATTAGTTGTGGAATTGGTTGGGTAATGAGAATATGTACTATACGAAAGTATAAGGAAGGATTTCTATGAAGAAATCTGGTCTAAACCATGCCTAAACTTCTGTAAAATCTGGAAATTTTTACATTGTAAACAAGTTGTTTGATAAAATGCTTGAATGGGAAGATTTTGCTAAAAACTCATAAATAGCTAATGTGGTGAGCTAAGAAACATTTATACATGTATTAGGATATGACCCAAGTGGATTGGGCGAATCAAAGTGAGTTTAACCGCCCTCAAATTTTGACCCCCCTCAAATTTTGTCCTGATTCCGCCACTGGATACAGATTTGCATGATGGTGATAGGTCAGATGCAGAGAGTGTTGATCAGGGGGAGCAACCTGACATTGAAGAACCTTAGCTAAGAAAATCCACAAGAGAACGTGTGCCGTTAGTCAGATATCCTTCATTTGAATATCTTTTAATTGCTGAGGAAGGAGAGCCAGAGGGATTTGAAGTTAAAGGGAGAGAGCACATGGTTTGCAGGTTGAAGAAAAGTTTGTACGGCCTGAAACAAGCCCCAAGGCAGTGGTACATGAAATTTGATTCATTTATGGTGGATCAAGGTTATAGTAGAACAGTTGTAGATCACTGTGTGTATGTGAAAAAGTTCCCAGATGGTAACTTCGTTATTCTGTTGCTATATGTAGATGATATGTTGATATTTGGGCAAGATGCTAACATGATTCACAGGCTCAAGGGTGAGTTGTTCAAGTCCTTTGATATGAAGGACTTAGGCCCGGCTAAGCAGATTTTGGGCATGAAGATTGTTCGTGACAGGAAAATCAAGAGGTTGTGGTTGTCACAAGAGAAGTATGTTGAACGGGTGATTGCAAGGTTCAACATGAGTGATGCTAAACCAGTTAGCATACTACTGGCCAATCATATTAAGTTGACAAAGAGTATGTGTCCTTCTTCTAAGGAAATGAGAGATAATATGGCAACAGTTCCCTACTCCTCTGCTGTAGGGAGTCTTATGTATGCGATGGTTTGTACACGACTGGATATTGCTCATGCAGTTGGCGTTGTGAGCATGTATTTGTCAAGTCCTGGTAGAGAACATTGGGAAGCAGTTAAGTGGATTCTTAGATACTTGAAAGCTCTACTTCCAGTTTGTGTTTGGGTTTTGGTGATTCGAGTCCAGTCTTGAAAGGTTTTACAGATGCAGACATGGTAGGCTCTGAAGAGAAGAGGTCTACTTCGGGGTATTTGTTTATTTTTGCAGGGGGACTGTATCATGGCAGTCCAAGTTGCAGAAGTGTGTTGCTTTGTCTACTACTGAGTCAGAATATATTGCCGCTACGGAAGCAGGCAAAGAGATGTTATGGTTGAAACGATTTCTCCAAGAGTTGGGTCTGACATAGGATGAATATGTGGTTTATTGTGATAGTCAAAGTGCAATTGACTTGACCAAGAACGTCACTTATCATAATCGTACCAAGCACATCGATGTTCGTTATCACTGGCTTCGAGAAGTGATGGAAAAAGAGTTGATGAAAGTCAAGAAAGTTCATACTGATGAGAACCCCTCAGATATGCTGACAAAAGTTGTGACACACGACAAGATGGAATTTTGCAAGGAGTTGGCCGGGATGAATTTCAAGTGACGGGGTCACAGAAAATATCCTCTCATGAGTTCGGAGGGGGAGATTGTTATGTGGTCCTCACCCATGTTTTCAGGAAACATGTTTGCATGTTTTCATAAAGCAAAAGGTAGTCCACTCACTTATTTTTGGTAGGAAAATGAGGACTTGTGTCTCCCACCATGCCATTAAATCAAGGAAACTTGACTCCACATCCGAGAGCAGCCATCAGATAGTTAGAAAGAGAGTAAAAACATCCGAGAGCAAGAAAGAAAAAGAGTGAGGAAATTTCATCTGAGAGTTAAGAAAAACAGAGAGAAAGAAAGATCAAACAAATAGGCATTTTGTTTGGGTTTTATCACATAGTTATTGTGGTGAGGTAATTTGAGTGTGTACTCAAATTAGGATATCTTTGTATTCTCTCAGTTTATTCTAGTGAATTTTTTGGAGATCGTCCCGTGATTTTTACCTCTTAGTTATAGAGGGTTTTCCACGTAAAATCTTGGTGTCTCGTGATTGATTAGCTCTTCTCATTATTTCCTGCAGTGATTATTATTTCGGTGGAACTGTAAATTTAATCTGTTTGGCATGTACTGATATTTTTGTCCATTTAATTTATATCAAAGACAACAGCATTTGAGAGGTGATTTTTCTCAACACCATCAACATTCTCTCAGTAGTAGAACGGAACTTCAGAAGATTTATAACAAGTCAGCTAACAGGATATAGGAAAATCAGAGTTTATTCTGTCCGGGAATGCCTCCCCAAAGTGGTGAGCGGGGGGTGGGTGCAATTTTTTTATATACATATTATTCAGTTTGGCTTCTGAACCAACTAATGACCACAACATAACAAGGATAGGTAATTGGTCCAAATAGTACAATTATTCTGTCTAATCCATAGGTTAAACAGCTGATCAAATCAACTGCATTCCACTTTATCAAACAAATGATTTTCGAGTTTGTTTATAAGTTAATTTTCCATGCAACAGTTATCAATTTAAGTATCTGCAGTCTTCCCAAAATGCACTACGTACATTCTGTATAGATGATTATAAATCCTTTCTTTGATAACTATAGATAATTATACATTCATTCCAGTAACGCGGTTGTTCCACTATCATTCAAGTGAATTTTTTATACATTAAAAAAAAAACTACACAAATCTAGATAATTATTGTTTTCCAATATTTCTTCAAGTGGGAATAAGATAAAGAATTTCTAACTGCAGAACATTCCCATTATTAACAACAGAACAGCTCAAATAATGACCAACCACCAGGGAGAACAAATTTTCCATAAAAGCACTTTAAATTTAAGCCACACAAATAGACATTAAACTCTGCAAGTACATATCTTCATAAAAAAAATAAATAGCAACATAAAATCTGCTTAATGGATTGCGGCCAATTATGCCTACACTTAACTTGGGACCCATCAAATGGAACTGAACAAACAATTACCTTAGAAACTCTCCACGAGACACATAAGTGCATGTGCACAAGTACATAAAGTAGACAAATGGAACTATTTTTTATGACAAAATGAAATGGAATTATATGATAATTCTCACCACAGACCCGATCACAGCATCTGTTGCGAGTGTTGCCTTCAAAACATCAGTCTGCAGATATCCAAGTAAATGACACTATCGATAAATTAATCAGAAGTGATTCAGCCAACATATGGAGAAGGTGTCCCCTACTGAAGTAAAAACATTAGTTGAACTGATAACACATTCAAGCATGTATGTAAGGGTGAAAAACGAGTCGAATTGAACCGAACAGAGAGCTGCACAGATTCGACTCGAAAAATTAAATTTATACTCCAATTCAAATTGTATTTGAAAAAACTCTACTAAGATTCGACTCGGCTCGGCTCGAATATTTAGTACTTGAATTCGATCCGACTCAGATCAAATTCAAATTACTCGCGAGCTTCGAATTCAAGCTCAAATTCAAGTCTCCACATAGTGACTAACTTTATAATACATATAATTAAAAATTGGACTTATTATTTTTATTAAAAATGAGAAAATAAATTTACAATTACACTTTACAAATATAAAATCACAATAAAAATTAAAAACAAAATAAAAAGTAATAATTAATTATCTTAATTTTACTTAACGTTGTACATATTATAAGAGGATGTATTACTCGAATATGTATCAACCGAGTATGTATCGAGCCATAATCGAGAATTTAAGTAGTTTGAATCTTAAACGAGTTGAGTATAACTTTACTCAGATTCTACTCGTATTTTTATTCGAACTATTTTTTGCATTCAGATTTGGATCATATTACTAACGAATCCGAGTCTCGCTCACATTTTTTCGAATTGAGCCCAAACCGTTTGGTTCGATTTACAGTCTTACATGTACGTAAAGAGATTTGATATTTTGATCCATAAACCAAATTTGCATGAACAAAAATTTTAGTGTATTATTTTAATGATTTCAAGAACAAGTCTTGCCAATCCCTATGAAATGTGGATACATGTACAAGGAGGTTGAGGAGCATATTAATTGGACAACGATTTTCCTCCAATACTCGCAGATACAAGTCCTCTATTTCCTAAATGAATTTGTGTCTAAAGATAAACTTTAAAAAAAATTCAAACAAGTGTATGATATACACACACACACACACACATATAGGGAAATGATTCACAACCAAAGTTAGATGATCCATCTAACTGCGATCCAACCGTCCATTCTAAGATCCAAAGACTGATGAAACTACCATCCGCACAACTGTTGTGCGGAGCCTAACAAATAGTTGTGTGGAGTCTGGCCCATTTAATACTCACGTTCGCATAACAGTTGTGCGAATGATTTTGGCCATTCGCATAACTATTGTGCGGATTGTATAAATTGGCCTTGAATGGTAGGGTCACTGTCCGCATCATAGTTATGCGAAAACCCTTAGATCTTGAACAAACAACTGGATCACAGTTGGATAGATAGGGGTTCCCATCCAATTTTGGACCCGGATCATTCCCTATATATATAGGGAATGATTGTGACGCCCCCAAATCCGGGTTTCTTAACCTCGAATTCGGTGCTCACGATACTCAACGACAAACATACTTTCTAACTAAATGCGGAATAATAAACATACATTGTTTATTGAAATAATAATAAGGTCTTGCAATCTTGGTCCCAAGGTTCTTTAACCTTAACATAAAAACGTACCCTTAATACAATAAAAGGTTCACTTAATCAAATAAACATTTCAAGGAATAAACTAAGTACATAGGCACTATCGGGCGTCTATTCTTGCACCTTCCCTTTTCCTTTGTCTCCTCTAGACGTTTCTGCCTTAGCTGAAATAAAGATCATGATATAGCAAGGGTAAGCAACTAATTTGCTTAACAAGTATATACACAAAGAGATATATCATGATAGAAGAAAATTTCGCTTTCAATGTTCAACAACAGTATAGCATTGTGAAGAATTATGAATTATCAGTCAACAGTTGAATATTCGAATAATTAAATGTCAATTACTGAGTGGTTTGAAATAACCAAGGACGTTTACCAAGGTTCTCAGCATGTAAGCTGGACCTCTTAAAAAGTTTTGGTAATCGAGGGGATCAGCCTCTCATACCCCGTGATTTATGCATAAACACTTAATAACTAGCATTGATATCATGCCTTAAACAAGTTTATCCTTTTCTCAGCCAAGAGTTCTTACCACAACAATTTAATAAGAACAACTTTTAAAATACCATTGTCTTAACCAATTTAGACATGCTGGATCTAGCTGATACAAATAGCATAGATCGATCTCATAAACAATTCATACTTGAAAGAACTTTAATTAAATTTACAGTTCAATCATAATAGGATAGGAATTCAATTGCACAATGTGCGAATCTCAATAATTAGTATAGATGTGGAATAATCGACAATAATTATTCACTAACATGCTTCGAAAATAATAACTCGAGATTGAGTTAGGGAACTTGCCTGTCTGCTCAGCTACAAATAATTCTAGCTTTAAACTAATTGGCCTTGAAGAACCTAACATTGATAATGTTGATCTATCAATTAGTACTGCGTAGTTGTATATCGACACGCTTACTTATGCTATTTATTTAACAATTAAGCAAATCACATAGCACACAATAAACTATCGTAAATCCTATAAGACACTTAATTGATCCTTAGGTTGATGGTTTAATTAATTACCAATTGTTTCCCTTAAGTGATAAACACTTTATTAAACCCTTAAACAATTAATAATAATTTGTTCAATTGATTAACATTACTCTTTTTTAAGTAATATTTATTTATTAAACCCTTAAGAAAATTAATTATGATTGTTTAATTAATGGGTTATTAAGCTCTCTCTATTTTATTGACTCTATCTTCAATTAATTACTATTAAATAATAATTAATTAATTATCTTTAGGTCATTATTATTAATAGTACTTAATAACTAATTATATTCACTTATTATTTAATTATTAATTAAATAATAATCAAATTATAAATTTTAATTGTCTTTAATTATTATTTAAGATTAAATAATAATTAATTAGGTTTGTTTATTATTTAACATTAATCAAATAATTAATTAGTGCGTAACGATTATTCTTTAGTTATTATTTAAATAATAAATAATAGATAATTAGATTTTATTTATTATTTAAAATTAATTAAATAATAAATAATTAATTAGTAAATATGAATTATCTTTAGTTATTATTTAATAATAAATAATAACTAATTAGATTTATTTATTATTTAAGGTTAATCAAGTAATAAATAATTACTTAGTGAATAAGAGATTATCTTTAGTTATTATTTAATAAATGATAACTAATTAGGTTTATTTATTATTTAAAGTTAAATCAAATAATAAATAATTAATTAGTGAGTAATAATTATCTTTAGTTATTATTTAATAATAACTAATTAGGTTTATTTATTATTTAATGTTAATAAAATAATAAATAACTAATAAGTGAGTACTAATTATCTTTAGTTATTATTTAATAATAAAATAATAACTAATTAGGTTTATTTATATTTTAAAATTAATCAAATCATAAATAATTAATTTACAATTCTTAATTATCCTTAATCATTATTTAATAATAATTAATCAATTACTTAACTTTATTTATTATTTAAACATAATTAAATAACAAATAGTTAATTTTTTTTCTAATTTTCGTTCTTGATTTCCAGATTTGGGGTCTTTCACCAAAACTTTTATAAAACGAAATCTACAACTTCGATTTACGATCCGTCGATTTTGTTGGATTCGTATCTTCCTAAACTACAATTTTCATTTATCAAACATCAAATTTGGTTATGTTTAGGTCTCGGAAAATAGGCTCAAAGTCAGGGGTCAGCAAGGTTGTTCAACAGTTGGCATGTTTTGGTAATAAATTCATGGTTTGCTCATTTTTCAACATATTTGAGTGATTCAAAAGGGATTTTGTCCCTAACCTATGGATCTAGCATATTAAGAAAGAAAATCACAAGATCCCTTTATAGATTTCAAAATGACAAGCATATAAACAAACCTTTTTCAAACAAAATTTTCGGAAATCTCCTTTACTTCCTTTCTTCTAAATTTTTCCAACATAAACTCACACATATGAATAAGCAAAACATTATATATTCAAGATCTAACCTTATCATAAGGTTCTAGCCATCAAGAACATAATACTTCAAGGATCTATGTCCAAACACATTAAAATAGCTTAAAGTTTGGAGTTATACCTTTTTGATTTCTTCTTCTTCTTTTCCTTCCCAAAATAGGTTGTGAATGGGGATGGCCTAAACAATCAAGACCTTCTTCTTTCTCCCACAAGATTTGTTCTTGCTTTTTCTTCAAACTCTCTCTCTAACACTCTCTCTATACTTGGTGAATAATGAACCAACCTCACTATCATTGGTGAGGGGTCCTATTTATAGGAAAGTAGAGACCGTGGGCAAAATAGTCATTAACCATGACTAGGCAAGGGCAATTTGGTCAATTCATCAATAATAGGAAGCTTCCTAGCAACTTCCTCAAGGGTATTTTAAACATTACCCAACTTCTTTTAAGGTTAAAATAGTCTTTTCGCAAAATCTTAATTATCTATTAGTTATTAACCATTCTTCATTGGTTATTAGACATTGGTTATTATCTTGTCATAATTACATTGTTTAAACATAATGGTTATTATCCCGCCATAATTACATTGGTTATTAACCACTTGGATATACAATGGTTATTGCCCCTTCATAATTACCTTGGTTATTAACCACTCTTGGCCATTTTAGTCATTACACACCAATTCCTACACTTGACTCACATATGGTTATTTCTTAGCCATAGTTATATCATACCTGCCAACACAAGTATAGACATAGCTTATACACCTCCCACCAATTAACCCAAGTTGATTTAAATAGAACACAACGTTAACTCATTAAATTAAATTAGATTTAATTAATAAGGATGTTCAAAATTCACGGGCATTACATCCCTCCCCCCTTATAAAAATTCCGTCCTCGGAATTGCAAAAATAGGGTTATTCAAATAACTGAGGGTAATTTGCTCTCATCTTCTCTTCGAGTTCCCACGTGGCTTCTTTCATCGCGTGATTCCTCCAGAGTACTTTAACCGAATGAATGGTTTTATTCCTCAGCGTTTGCTCCTTCCAATCAAGTATTTGGACAGGAATCTCCTCGTACGATAAGTCCTTTTCGACTTGAATTGGCTCATAGGAGATGACATGCTTGTAATCTGGCTTATACGGACACAACACTGATACATGAAACACGTTGTGAATGTGCTCAAGTTCAGGAGGTAATGCTACCTCGTACGCCACTTCGCCTACTCTCCTTAATATTTCAAAAGGTCCTATGAATCTAGGGCTCAGCTTGCCCTTCTTCCCAAAACGGATCTTCCCTTTCCAGGGAGATACCTTCAGAAACACATAACTACCAACTTCAAAGTCTCGTTTCTGACGATGTAAGTCGGCATACTTCTTCTGACGATCCTGGGCTGCTACTAATCGCTGTCTTATTACTTTAATGATTTCCACGGTTTGTTGTACCAATTCTGGTCCCAACAATCTCCGTTCACCAACTTCATCCCAACACAACGGCGTTTGACACTTTCTTCCATATAACGCTTTGTACGGTGGCATACCGATGCTAGCGTGATAACTATTGTTGTAAGCGACCTCTACCAAGGGCAAATGATCGTTCCAGCTGCCACCTAAGTCCATCACAACTGCCCGGAGCATGTCCTCCAGGGTCTGAATTGTTCGCTCGCTCTGACCGTCGGTCTGAGGATGATACGCCGTACTCATTCTCAATTGTGTTCCCATTCTTTCCTGTAGACTTCTCCAAAAATTTGACGTGAAGCGCGGATCTCTGTCAGATACAATAGACACCGGTACTCCATGTCGCGATACTATCTCCTTCACGTAGAGTTTCGCCAACTGTTCCAATTTGTACCTGATCTTGATCGGTAGAAAGTGGGCAGACTTGGTCAAACGATCTACGATCACCCAGATGGCGTCTAGACCCTTTTGTGTTATCGGGAGTCCTACTACAAAATCCATAGTGATGTGCTCCCACTTCCACTCGGGAATCTCTAAGGGTTGCAACAATCCGCTCGGCCGTTGGTGCTCTGCCTTGACCCTCTGACAAGTTAAACACCGGCTGACGAATTCCGCAACTTCCCCTTTCAAATGCGGCCACCAATAATGTTGACGAAGATCTTGATACATCTTGGTGCTACCCGGATGTACCGAAAATCTCGTATTATGGGCCTCCTGCAATATTTCTTCCCTTAAGTCGGGTACATAGGGTATCCAGATCCTTCCCTCGAACCTCAGCAGACCTGTGTTGTCAACCTTGAACTTCAACGTTTTTCCTTCCGACAGTTGCTTTTTAATGCCAATGCATTCCTCATCAAATTCTTGGGCCTCCTTTATCTTATCCAGTAGAGTCGTACCTACTGTCATGGTGAACAATTTTTTGTCCGTCTCCATTGGCTACTGAACTTCTAGTTCCAGGCGTCCAAAGTCCTTTATCAGCTCTGCCTGAGTTGTAAGCCTCATCAATTTCTCTCTGCCTTTCCTACTCAGGGCATCTGCCACTACATTTGCTTTGCCTGGATGGTACAGAATTTCACAATCGTAATCCTTGATCAATTCTAACCATCGGCGCTGCCTCATATTCAGCTCCTTCTGAGTGAAGATATATTTCAGACTTTTGTGATCTGTATATATCTCGCACCTCTCTCCATATAAGTAGTGCCTCCAAATCTTCAAGGCGAACACTACTGCTGCTAACTCCAGATCATGAGTCGGGTATCCCTTCTCATAGTCCTTCAGCTGGCGTGAAGCGTACGCAATGACCTTGCCGTGCTGCATTAGTACACAACCAAGGCCCTTGTGTGACGCATCACTGTATACTACAAAACCCCCAGTGTCGTCTGGTAATGCCAACACTGGTGCTTGGCTAAGTCTCTTCTTCAGCTCCAAGAAACTCTCCTCGCACTTCTCTGTCCAAACAAACTTTACCGTCTTTCTGGTTAGATTGGTCAACGGTGATGCTATCTTCGAGAAATCCTGGATGAATCTCCGATAGTATCCCGCTAACCCTAGGAAACTCCTGATCTCCGTTGGCGTCTTTGGCTGCTCCCAGTTGATAATGGCTTCCACCTTTGCTGGGTCTACCGAAACACCATTACTGTCAATAACGTGTCCAAGAAACTGCACCCTCTGCAACCAAAATTCACATTTTGAAAACTTCGCGTATAGCTTCTCCCTTCTTAATGCCTCCAAGGCAATCCTTAGATGTTCAGCATGTTCTTCCTCTGACACTGAATACACCAAGATGTCATCGATGAATACTACCACGAACTTGTCCAAATACTGCTTGAACACTCTGTTCATCATATCCATGAATGCCGCTGGTGCATTTGTCAGTCCAAATGACATAACCAGGAACTCGAAATGTCCATAACGAGTTCTAAATGTCGTCTTCGGGATATCCTCTTGCCTCACCCTTAGTTGATGATAACCTGTCCTTAAATCAATCTTCGAGAAGTATTTTGCTCCCTTGAGTTGATCAAACAGATCGTCTATCCTGGGCAGCGGATACCTATTCTTAATTGTAACTTTGTTCAACTCACGGTAGTCGATACAAAGCCTCATCGAGCCATCCTTCTTCTTTACGAACAGAACTGGCGCTCCCCATGATGACACGCTCGGTCTGATATAACCCTTGTCTAACAGTTCCTGCAATTGAACCATCAGCTCTTTCATCTCTACTGGTGCCATTCGGTAAGGCGCCTTGGATATCGGCGCCGTCTTGGGTACCAAGTCAATCACAAATTCTATCTCTCTATCTGGCGGCAATCCCGAAATTTCATCTGGGAAGACATCAGTGAATTCCCTTACGACGGGTATCTGATTCAGTTCACCCTCGACCCGTCGAGTATCTACCACGTGAGCCAAATAACCTATACAACCCTTCTTAAGCAATCTCTTCGCTTGCATCATCGTCAGACAACAAGATTGTCTCGGCGATTTACTACCATAGTACACCACCTTCGACTTACCCGGAGTCTGCAGGTGTACGCACTTTTTCTTACAGTCAATGACCGCCCCGTGGCTTGCTAACCAGTCCATCCCAAGGATTACATCGAATTCTCCAAGACGAATCGGCAACAAGTCCACGTTAAGCTTAAACCCTCTCACATCAGCACAACAATTCTTATAAATGTAGTTTACGGGGATAATCTCTTTGTTTGCTACTTTCTGACTACATTCATCGGGTGTTCTAACAGTTCACTAGGAAAATTAAGTCTTTGAGCAAATTCATCAGAAACAAAAGAACATGAAGCTCCCGAATCAAATAGCACATAGGCATCTATGTTGTTGATTGGAATAATACCTGACACCACCTCTCTGGATGTCACAACATCTTGTACTGTCATGTTGAAGGTCCTCGCTGTTGGCTTATTTGGCTGGGCTGGTCCTCCACTGGTTGCCCTCGAGTTGTTGCCCCTATTGCCGTTTCCGCCATCCATGTTTCTCTTTCGGGGACATTCCTTGCTCCGATGTCCTATCTCTCCACAATTGAAGCAACCTCCTTTCTTCGCCTTAGGACAATTGGGCGAGATATGCCCTTCTTGTCCACAGGTATAACAGACCATCTTCCCCTTCATACACTCTCCCGAGTGACCCTTTCCGCAATTCCCACATACCTGCCTTTTCTGTTGTATGCTCCCTTGCTGGATTTCAGAATTGCTACCCCCACTGCTCCATTGACGCTTCCTGCTGTTGCTGCCACCACCGCTAACATTTGCATTTCCTCCTTCTACCTTCTTCTTGTTCTTTTCCCGATTATATTTTGAAACCGCTTCACTCCCACCTTCGGCAATGAGAGCTTTCTCCAACAAGGTTGAGAACGATGTAATTTGCAAAACCGCTACCTTACTGTAGATCCACGGCTTTAATCCATTCTCGAATCTCCTGGCCTTCCTCACCTCAGTATCCACTTGATGTGGGGCGAATCTAGCCAATTCATTGAATTTTGCAGCGTACTCTGACACTGACAAATTTTCTTGCTTCAATTCCAAAAACTTGATTTCCATTTTCGCCTGCGTACTCTCGGGAAAGTAATTCTCGAAAAACAATGTCTTGAATGCTTCCCACGCCACGACTCCAGTTCCAGCTTTGTTCTGATTGGTTTCCCACCAAAAGTTAGCCTCACCTTTCATTAGGTAGGTAGCAAAAACTGTCTTTTGCTCCTCAGCGACTCTAGCAATGACAAAGGCCTTTTCAATCTCCTTTATCCACGACTGGGCCTCTATCGGGTCCGCTGTTCCCCTAAACTCCGGCGGCCCTACTGCCTTGAAGTCTTTAAAATTGGCTAAGTGGTTGCCCGTCTGGTTTCCTGCGGTAGTCGTTTGATTCCGCAGAGCTTCGACCATCATGTTGATAAAGTCTTGCATTGGGTTTGGTTGAGTTCTCTCTGCATTGTTAACCGACTCTTCGACCCCTTGGTTTCGTAGGATTTGTCTGAGCGGCATTATCTGTTTAAACAAAGTCCTAACACGTTACTCGGGTTTTAGTAACATATAAGTATTTAACATGCAATACAATATTGTACTCGAATAATCGCATGACCATCATGTGGGAGCTCTAGATTACCCAACCTCGGGAATTCTACTTTTACCCGATTAGTGATTTAAGTTGCTAAAATACCGATTCAGTTTTACTGAATTAACATAACCATTGAATTGACGGTTTACCAGGTAAAATTTTCAAACACATACCATAATAATGCATTTATATTCATATACCAACTTTAGTGTTTTACACGTTTATCACAGGTATATTGCTATAAATGCTACCATCCCAGTAAAATAACCAAAGATGGGATTTACTTAAACCATTCTTTTTCTACCTACATAAATGGAAGTACATCCTACATACGAACTACCTCGCACCTGCTGAGGTTAATACAAACTCTAGTAAATCAAAAGTAGTACCAACTTCACTGCTCAAGGCATAACTGCCCACCTCCAACTATCCTCTAAGGGACACAAGGTGAATACAACTCAATGCTTGCTCTCGCTACTGGAGAGCAGATCCATCCATTTGGCGTCGAACTGCATAAAGGCGATGTCTAAGGCTCGCTCCAAATCATATATCATCACATCTTTAGCTTTCACCTCATCCCTCAACTGTCCTAATTGTAGCTCTCTCTGCTGCAGCTTCCCTCGCAACTCGGCTAACTCAGCCTGGGCCTGGTAAGCAGCGTCGTTGTACTGCTGTTCAGAAATCTGGAGGGTGTGGTCCTGTGTCTCTAGTTGTTCAGCCCTAACCTCTAGCTCGGCGTCCCTCGCTAGCAATTCTCCTATCACCTTAGGTTCTATGGGTTCCTGGTTCACTGATTACCTATCTTGACTCTCGTTCGACATCCTACAATACACCACACCATAAACAACATCAGTACCATAATAAAATACATTCATTGATAAAATGAAATGATATTTTATTCGGTACAACTAGAACTCGATGAATCTCCTCAACCCCTTACCTACATACTCTATATGAGTTTTCTACTAAGGTTATAACCTAGGTTTCTCATTCCTAACGTTTATAACCTATAGCTTTGATACCAACCTGTGACGCCCCCAAATCCAGGTTTCCTAACCTCGAATTCGGTGCTCACGATACTCAACGACAAACATACTTTCTAACTAAATGCGGAATAATAAACATACATTGTTTATTGAAATAATAATAAGGTCTTGCAATCTTGGTCCCAAGGTTCTTTAACCTTAAAATAAAACGTACCCTTAATACAATAAAAGGTTCACTTAATCAAACAACATTCAAGAATAACTAGTACATAGGCACTATCGGGCGTCTATTCTTGCACCTTCCCTTTTCCTTTGTCTCCTCTAGACGTTTCTGCCTTAGCTGAAATAAAGATCATGATATAGCAAGGGTAAGCAACTAATTTTCTTAGCAAGTATATACACAAAGAGATATATCATGATAGAAGGAAATTTCGCTTTCAATGTTCAACAACAGTATATCATTGTGAAGAATTATGAATTATCAGTCAACAGTTGAATATTCGAATAATTGAATGTCAATTACTGAGTGGTTTGAAATAACCAAGGACGTTTACCAAGGTTCTCAGCATGTAAGTTGGACCTCTTAAAAAGTTTTGGTAATCGAGGGGATCAGCCTCTCATACCCCGTGATTTATGCATAAACACTTAATAACCAGCATTGATATCATGCCTTAAACAAGTTTATCCTTTTCTCAGCCAAGAGTTCTTACCACAACAATTTAATAAGAACAACTTTTAAAATACCATTGTCTTAACCAATTTAGACATGCTGGATCTAGCTGATACAAATAGCATAGATCGATCTCATAAACAATTCATACTTGAAAGAACTTTAATTAAATTTACAGTTCAATCATAATAGGATAGGAATTCAATTGCACAATGTGCGAATCTCAATAATTAGTATAGATGTGAATAATCGACAATAATTATTCACTAACATGCTTCGAAAATAATAACTCGAGATTGAGTTAGGGAACTTGCCTGTCTGCTCAGCTACAAATAATTCTAGCTTTAACTAATTGGCCTTGAAGAACCTAACATTGATAATGTTGATCTATCAATTAGTACTGCGTAGTTGTATATCGACACGCTTACTTATGCTATTTATTTAACAATTAAGCAAATCACATAGCACACATAAACTATCGTAAATCCTATAAGACACTTAATTGATCCTTAGGTTGATGGTTTAATTAATTACCAATGTTTCCCTTAAGTGATAAACACTTATTAAACCCTTAAACAATTAATAATAATTGTTCAATTGATTAACATTACTCTTTTTTAAGTAATATTTATTTATTAAACCCTTAAGCAATTTATTATGATCGTTTAATTAATGGGTTATTAAGCTCTCTCTATTTTATTGACTCTATCTTCAATTAATTACTATTAAATAGTAATTAATTAATTATCTTTAGTCATTATTATTAATAGTACTTAATAACTAATTATATTCACTTATTATTTAATTATTAATTAAATAATAATCAAATTATAAATTTTAATTGTCTTTAATTATTATTTAAGATTAAATAATAATTAATTAGGTTTGTTTATTATTTAACATTAATCAAATAATTAATTAGTGCGTAACGATTATCTTTAGTTATTATTTAATAATAAATAATAGATAATTAGATTTATTTATTATTTAAAATTAATTAAATAATAAATAATTAATTAGTAAATATGAATTATCTTTAGTTATTATTTAATAATAAATAATAACTAATTAGATTTATTTATTATTTAAGGTTAATCAAGTAATAAATAATTACTTAGTGAATAAGAATTATCTTTAGTTATTATTTAATAAATGATAACTAATTAGGTTTATTTATTATTTAAAGTTAATCAAATAATAAATAATTAATTAGTGAGTAATAATTATCTTTAGTTATTATTTAATAATAACTAATTAGGTTTATTTATTATTTAATGTTAATAAAATAATAAATAACTAATAAGTGAGTACTAATTATCTTTAGTTATTATTTAATAATAAATAATAACTAATTAGGTTTATTTATATTTTAAAATTAATCAAATCATAAATAATTAATTTACAATTCTTAATTATCCTTAATCATTATTTAATAATAATTAATCAATTACTTAACTTTATTTATTATTTAAACATAATTAAATAACAAATAGTTAATTTTTTTTTATAATTTTCATTCTTGATTTCCAGATTTGGGGTCTTTCACCAAAACCTTCATAAAACGAAATCTACAACTTCGATTTACGATCCGTCGATTTTGTTGGATTCGTATCTTCCTAAACTACAATTTTCATTTATCAAACATCAAATTTGGTTATGTTTAGGTCTCGGAAAACAGGCTCAAAGTCAGGGGTCAGCAAGGTTGTTCAACAGTTGGCATGCTTTGGTAATAAATTCATGGTTTGCTCATTTTTCAACATATTTGAGTGATTCAAAAGGGATTTTGTCCCTAACCTATGGATCTAGCATATTAAGAAAGAAAATCACAAGATCCCTTTATAGATTTCAAAATGACAAGCATATAACAACCTTTTTCAAACAAAATTTTCGGAAATCTCCTTTACTTCCTTTCTTCTAAATTTTTCCAACATAAACTCACATATATGAACAAGCAAAATATTATATAGTCAAGATCTAACCTTATCATAAGGTTCTAGCCATCAAGAACATAATACTTCAAGGATCTATGTCCAAACACATTAAAATAGCTTAAAGTTTGGAGTTATACCTTTTTGATTTCTTCTTCTTCTTTTCCTTCCCAAAATAGGTTGTGAATGGGGATGACCTAAACAATCAAGACCTTCTTCTTTCTCCCACAAGATTTGTTCTTGCTTTTTCTTCAAACTCTCTCTCTAACACTCTCTCTATACTTGGTGAATAATGAACCAACCTCACTATCATTGGTAAGGGGTCCTATTTATAGGAAAGTAGAGACCGTGGGCAAAATAGTCATTAACCATGACTAGGCAAGGGCAATTTGGTCAATTCATCAATAATAGGAAGCTTCCTAGCAACTTCCTCAAGGGTATTTTAAACATTACCCAACTTCTTTTAAGGTTAAAATAGTCTTTTCGCAAAATATTAATTATCTATTAGTTATTAACCATTCTTCATTGGTTATTAGACATTGGTTATTATCTTGTCATAATTACATTGTTTAAACACAATGGTTATTATCCCGCCATAATTACATTGGTTATTAACCACTTGGATATACAATGGTTATTGCCCCTTCATAATTACCTTGGTTATTAACCACTCTTGGCCATTTTAGTCATTACACACCAATTCCTACACTTGACTCACATATGGTTATTTCTTAGCCATAGTTATATCATACCTGCCAACACAAGTATAGACATAGCTTATACACCTCCCACCAATTAACCCAAGTTGATTTAAATAGAACACAACGTTAACTCATTAAATTAAATTAGATTTAATTAATAAGGATGTTCAAAATTCACGGGCATTACAATGATAATTCAGAGCATGTGACTGACTCATCTTTAACGTTGAGTAACATTCTCACAATTGCATATGAAAATAATGAGAATCATTAGGATAACATGATAGTGGTTTCAAATATTTGACCTACAACTAAAAGAAGAATAAACAATAAGGTTAAATCATGTTAAATAGGATACCAAATTGTTTATGCAATACATCCTTGAAACTTCTCATAAAATTTTAGCTTTTGATATTTTGTTAGACTTGTCAATGACTGTGTACCACATGGTATACATGATTATACATAATATGTACACATATGTAAGTGACTACATATTGCTGCCATATCCATCATAAGTCATAATGGTGTAATGGCAAGCTTGTATATATCCTATCATAGTTAAATCTCGATTGCATGTCCATACTTATAAGGGTTGGAGAGAAGCACACAAGTATATAGCGTATGCTAACTCGCCAAAAATTGATTTCCAATAGTAGCATGGAGGTTGGAGTTTATCACACGTAGATCATACTCGTAGACACACACACACGTACATAATATATATATATATATAGCATTAAATACTTGTCTTACCTTTTCCAAACTATTCAACACTTTTTAGACGAGAACTAATAGTTAGGAAAAAAACCAAAACCTTTGGAATTTGCTACTTTATAGAGGTCACAAAGTCGAAGCAAAAAGAGCAGCATACAAAATCATGTAACAACCTCAAACCAGTTATTTAAAACCTTTGATGCAGGGGCCAGTAAAAGGTCCATAAAATCCCTAAAAGAAGCCAGATGATACAAGTCAAGAAAGAAGGAACTGCTACATGAAAATAATAACTCCATAAAGATAATGAATCAGCTGGCTTAAACTAATACTGCAAGTAATATAAGAGAGGAATGGGCAACATGTAAAGATAAAATGCACTGAGTTTTGCGCTAGGAAGAAATCTTACACCATTTCCTTTTACCCGAGCAGAGAGGCTGCCGCATGCAGTGAGCCCAAAAATCTGATTCGTGTAACTTATTTTTCATCCGGGAATTAAATGATGAATCGCCTTGCAGAGTTTCAGGTGTAGATGAATCCAACAGTGGATCCATGAACTTGCAAAAGCTCTATATTTGATTCTCATACCTATATATTAGAATAAATACATATATATATATATATATATATATATAAACGTAAATTAATAATTAAACATTCTTCATTAACAAAAAACAGGTAAGCAAGCTAAAAGTGCAGAGATGTGAAGTGTGAATCATTTAATATGTATTCCTTTGAAGACATTTCAAAATTTTAATGTCTCACCCCAAAGATTCTGATTGATTGATCAGTCAGATGACTGACCAAAATATCTATTTACCCCTTTATCCACCCTAAATACTGATCGGTGGAACTTGGTTTGAAGCTACTCAGATTATCTGGTACCTCAAGATGCCTAAAAGAATGTCGGATGCAAAATAAAATTATTCTTCAAAACTAAGAAGCTTTAGTTAATTTCTATTGATTTGCTCTGCTTATGCACTTTTTGCTGCCATCCTCCTTGTACAGTTCTGCTCTCACAAGTCATAACACCCTCAAGGGAGCTGTATGAGGAACTCACTTGCACACAAAACAAAAAATCAAAAGAAAAATAGAATCCATTATAGCACATACTCTCAGTAGAAATGACCAAAAAAAGATCAGAAAAGCATTTTGTCTTGAACAGTAATGCGAAATAAACTCGTCAACTATGCAGTTACCCAATTACACCTGGTTTTACCTTCCGATAAAACTTCATATTATCTCTGTTTCAGATTAAGAGTTCATCTTTGAAATTTTCAAATTTAGAGTTTGTGTTTTAAATTATGAATTTCATGAGCCGTATAATGAATATGCTCCTGCTAGCCAAATTAATGCAAAGTCCCAAGTTAGTTCAAATGGACTATTTTTTCCATGATACCCGAAAATGAAAAATATGAATCTTGTCTTTAGAAAAGGGACTACATGTGTAACCAATGCGAGGAATGAAGCTAAATTCATAGTGTGCCACAACTAAGCACAACAAAAGATAGTTGGCATCAGTATAATGAATAATCACTCAACATCTAGATCAAATTTTCTTTCCAAGTATGCCAAGGAAGAGCCAATATTAATCACGCCTCTCGTCTAAGAATCCATGTATATTTTTTCACATATTACTAGGTCATTGTTTCAATGTACTTGCTTAACATCTATATCTAAGTTCACTTATGAAACTTCGAAGGAGCAAGGAAAATGAAAAGAATAAGGAAGTGTAATGAAATGTTAAAAGGAAAAAGGAAAAAGGAAAAAAAAATTCATTAAATATAATCTCTCAGTAGGAATGAGAACTCATACATAATCTATCAATTCAATATAAATAATCCGAACACTTGCTTAATACACAGATTGTTTCAGTGAAGTACTGCAACCATGGTTAACAGAAAAAGGAAACTTGTCTAGTTTGCAGCTCAAATCGACACAGCGAACAAGAGGAGTTCTTCTTTAGTCACTGGACAATGCAGTCATGATGGAACACATGACAGCAAGGCAGACAGGTGATTTGTTCCGATCCAATCCCCTTTTCTTCTTCTTGGTGTTTAATCAATATCTCATCCCAACAAAAAGAGCAATCTTCCTTGTTTGGCTGCTCCCTATGCATCAAACTCCACAGAGCTTTATTATACAACGTCCTCAATAAATTATCTTCGTTATCTTGGTAGTTGTGATCTAGGCTCTCGCTTACACCTTATTTTATCATCCCTAGTATACTATACCAAGGCGTATTATGTTGTTGACCATTACAGATCAAATCAACAACTAAGTGGTTGAGTTTCTGGCGATCCGTCTCCTTTTTTTCGTCTATGGCCATTGTTTGGTATTCATTATTGGGTAGAGTTACGTTTCTTTCAATGTTGACACCTAAAGTAAGTATTTTGCGGTCACAATTCGAGTACTTTTCTACTATCCCACGAGCCTTGTTTAAGATTAGCTTAATTAATTCATCGCGATTATTATCTAAGTTAATATGAGTTCTTGTATCTCTTTTCCTCCCTTGGATTTTCTCTAATGGGAAAAGGGATGTTTGTCTCAGAAATCTGTGTGGATATTATGAAAGTGCAGAATGGTGAAGATGGCGAGTCGATTACGAAATTAGCCGAAACTGTGATGAGCGAGTGGTATTGAGGAACGTTGTTTTGATGCGGCTATTAGAAGAAGATTGGAAGCACTGCTTGATTGTGAAAACAATAGATAACTCTAGATTAGGGAGTGAAGGATCATTCCTTGAACTAAGACCGCCAAAAGCTGTGACTAATACGACGGAGGAGGAGGAGGAGGAGGAGGAATCTTGATCAGTGGGATTAAATAGGGCAGCCATCTCAAATATATTAACTAGAGATCGTGAACTACCATGTATTTATAATGTATTTATAATTGGGATTTGTTGGCAGATAGTTTCCGGATAGGATTTGTAGATTTTTACTAGTAGAATTTCTAAAGGATTACCCTCAATCCATTGTATAGTAGAATATGAATATTAAAAGGCCAAGGCTCCATAATTATTAATTGAATATGAATATATATATATATATATATATATATATATATATATATATATGTATGTATATATTAAATAAATAAAAAATATTAGGCTTGAACCTTGGATATGCTTCCGCGTCCCGTTGAGAGAACTTGGAAATTTCTGAATGGTTGAGTTTCTTATCAGAACCCAAAAGGAGATATCGTCCGTCAAGGCGTGAATGAGAAGGATTTCTTTTCAGTAGCTTCAGTCCATGTCTCGCTAACTCTAATTCACTTTCCATGAAGAACAAAATGTTAGTACTAAAACTTAAGTTCAATCAATTAAATGTTATCACATATAAATAAATAAATAAAAACAATGTAGCAACCTGATGATGGATGGACGGACGGAGTAAGCTTTGAAGGTAGCTGCAATGGGAGAATTTGAAACCAGGAATGAGTTCCTCAGTGACGGCGGCGCCACCAATGAGTTCAACACGACATTTTGTATTCACTAATATTTTTATTTACCAATATTTTTTAAGTAATTTTTAACATTAGTTTTTACATTAATTAAAATCAAATAATTCACGTTAATTTTAAAATTAAAATTTCATAAAATAATTATAATAAAATTCTTTTCATGAAACATAAAAGAGCAATTCAAAGTCTACATTAATTTAAATCTCTCATATAGTCAATTTATCTTACGTCTAAACTTGAAACGAAATGTTAAAATTTAAACAATAATAATTTAATAATAAAGAAATGATTACAAAAGATGAATATAAAATGATTATTATCGCTAGACTCATCATTATACGGTGAAGTTTAAGTCTGGGTAGCATCCGTATACTATATTGTCCGATGGTCTAGTGGTGAGGTTATTGGACTCTCAATTCAGTAACCCAATTTCAAATCTCGGTAGGACCTTTTTCCAACAAAGCCTTTTATCCAACCCAGCCACAAAATGTACTCATGACAAAAAACACTTGATTCTTATTCTTATATATTTAAGAGTAAATTTACAGAAACATCACATTTACTCTCATTTTTCCGATACGGCCTGATGTTTGTGGCGGTTATAGTAGAGAAACGAGCTGGCGTATAGAATGTAGGTGGAGCAGCCGGAGAAAAAAGTGAGCCGACGGCCTAATATATTGTAGATTCCTCCGCCCAACACTCCGAAAATGGCGAAGGTGGTGTAGAGGGCGGTGTTAGCGTTGTTAGCGACGGTGGGATCGACCTGATCACAACCTCCCATGCCGGATAAGACATTGAACATTCAGGGCAACAAAAACAGACCAATCCAATCAGACCCACTTGGATTAATGGGGAATTATAGCGAAAGTAGGATGATTTTTGATCAATTTTTGGGTTTCCAGTTTCTTCATCAGCTTAAAAAATCATGATTGGATTTGCTTGAGGAGAGAGAAGTGGTTTGCAAAAGAAGGGGGCAAAGAATTTATTAAAAAAAAAGAAAAAAAATACCCAAAACGACCGAGCTGTTTGCGTATCGGGAAGAATGGAGTAAATCAATGCGTATAGATTTACTCTATGTTTAATACACACCTTATATAATATTCCATCATCCCATAGAAAATAATTTATATATATATATATTATGCAAATTAAGAAATTTAGAATAGAATATACAATATCAAATAGATTTTATTTTTATTAATGGTGAACCCTACATATAGTTTTACATATTAATACAAAATAGTTTTTGTAAGCCATCTTTTATAAAATAATATTTTTATTTCTCATTAATCCCAAAAATATAATAATTTTAAATTTAGTAATGCTAAAATGATAATATCATTTTATACTATCGTCAATAAAAAAATATATTTTTACGAAGCAAAAAAAAAATATAAATGAAACTCTTTTTGAGAATGAAAGATGATAATTTACTATCTGAATATTTGTGTAGATAATTTAAAAAAGAAATTGTGATATGTTAGTTATTAGCAGATAATATATAAATAAGTAGCATATATTGGTTATTATAATTAATGTTATTATTTTTATAAGAATTATTTATTATAACACGTGGAACCAAGTTGGGAATAGGATCCTCTCCATTTCATTTGAAATGGAGAGTCTCCATTTCATCAAATGTTTAGCTTTAAAAGTTATAACAAAATTAAAAATGAAATGTATACTCCCAGAAAGAGCCTTGGCCCTCTTGGAGTAGTACTAGTAAATTAAAGAAAATGAAAAGACAATTCCCAATTCCCACGCTTTTGGTTGCTGCATGTTGGTCCACCCATTACAGTCACTTGTAGCGTTCCCTTGCAGCCTGCTTATCTCCTAAGCTCAACAAATTTTTTGAGAGAAAGATAAAGATGATGGCTACGTCTGAGACCTCTTCATTTAAGGTATAAAACGGCCGGTGTGCAGCTTTGTTGGAAGAAATCTTGACTTAAAGCATGGTGTTGTTATAATTGATTGACTAAAGAACGAATGAGATTGCTACTTTCATACCTTAGAATATATATATATATATATATATATCTATATATATATATATATATATATATATATATATATATCACACACACACACACACAACACCCTTCTCCAACAAACCAAGATTTTTTTTTTTTTTTTTGAAATATCCAACAAACCAAGATTGATGGACCAAAAACGAATTTAAAAAAAAGAGGGCGCGGGTTGCAATTTAGCCCACCCCCAAACTCATAAAATCTGACCTCTTTCTCTCTCTCTCATTACCTCTCCAGCGATTTCTTGTCGCTCCGACCAAATCGACACGCGACCGGCGAGTTCCCTCTCTATGTACGACGAAGGTAAAGCTTTCTTTACTTTCTGAACCCACTTCGTATAATTGTATCATTTGATTTTGTATGAATCTATTTGCCCCCTTCTTTATTTTCTGCCTCCAAGTGGATTTAGGAATATCGCTCTGAATTCTTTCTTTTCCTTCAAGCCTCCTCTGGTGAAGAAGTTCTTCTTCAACCTCTAATTTTGTAAATTATTTTTCTGGGTTTCTTTTTCTTCCGTTTCAAATTACTGGGTCTTTGAGCTTTTTGGCTTGAAATGCTTTTTGAGTTTCTATTCCGTAATATATTTATTTATTTATTGTTTGATGGGTGCGACAATTCTTTATCTTTTGGATTTTATTTCAATTAGTAAGTATTGTTATGGGTAATTTGTGAACTTTATTTATAGTTTTGATTTGGTTGTTTGGAGAAATTTTATGGATTTCTCATTTATTTACCATATATCTGTTTGTGGTTGCTGTTAAAATTTAATAGAAAACCATGCAAAATGTTTTTTGGGGAATTTAGTTATTCTTTTTCTTTTGTTTGTGGGAATCGAACGCACGACCACGTGGTTAAAAATCACACGCTCTACCAGCTTAGTTAAGACGGTATATATATTGTCTGCTAACATTGTTACAACTCATTCATGTGAATTTCATTGATCAACATATATAACCTATAAATTGGTGAGTTATCAAGCACTCCTTCAAGCAAAGTCAATTAAACCCATGATATTTTAAATAACTTAATTGTCAATTATTTTCAGTTGCACCGAAGACTCATTCTTAAGTATAGTTTCTTAGCTCTACTTTATTTTAACTAATATACCAGCACACAGTTCCGTGTGTTAATTATTTTTAGATATTAATAATTAAAAATAATAAATAAGAGAAATTTGAGATAATAAAAAGAGAGAAAAATAATGGAGAGGAATAAGTGGGTGAGTGAGGGTTGGACTAATTTCTGCTAATTACTCGTGTACCTTTTATGACTAGTATCTTCTCTTTCTCTTAATTTTTAATACTTCTCTTTTAATTTAACCTTATTTCAGGTGGTTGGGATGGAGGCCAAGTTCTTTCAGTTTCTTAAGATTGTGGGTGTTGGTTTCAAAGCCAGAGCTGAATCAGAAGGTCGTCCGTTGTACCTCAAACTTGGATACAACTATGAAGTTGATCTAACCGTGCCTCCTGCTGTTCGGGTGTTTTGATTTAGGAAATTGTTAAATCCACAACAAAAAATGTTATTTCCACAACAAAAGTGTCGCTATAGATGTATAGCGACGGTTTTAACCGTCGCTATACATCTATAGCGACACTTTTGTTGTGGAAATAACAAAAATGTTGTGGATTTAACAATTTCCTTGATTTAAACAAAATGTAGTTTGTTGCACTTGAATTAACAAGCAAAAGGTGCACCAGTTTGCTGTTGATGTTCGTAGTTGTAAGCCTTCCTGAAGTTTATAAAGGCAATGGCATAATGTACATTGATGAAGTGATAAAAAAGAAACAGGGTAAGAAATTGTAATGAGATGCAGTGGTGCACAATGTTTTGCGTTGAGCATTCTTGTTTGTTGGGACATCTCTGATTAGATTCACGAACAATGCAAGATAATGTCAACAACTTAAATTAGTGAATTCAATTGTGCTTGGAGTTCGTCATAATTTTTTTGAATGCAATTCTTTATAATTATTGATCTCTAACTATTAACACCACCATCACCTTTGTTATAAATCTTCAAATTTGTTGTATGAATTACATCCATATCAGTCACTTGCTCTGAGTTCTGACTCAATATATTTAAATTGCATAGTGATTACTATATAAACCACTTTGATTTTTTGTTTTTTAATCTTTGTCGTAGTAAAACCACCATTACAGAAACATAAAGAGGATGTTGAACTTGGATCTAATTAATAATCTTGACGGACCAAGAAATACATTAAATTAAATCTAATCTCTTAGTATGAATGAGAACTCATACATAATCTGTTAATTCAGTATAAATAATCCGAACACTTGCTTAATACACAGATTGTTTCAGTGAAGTACTGTAGTCATGGTTAACAGAATGGACATGAGGAGTTCGTCTTTAGCCACGGGACAATACAATCACGATGAAACACATGACAACAAGGCAAGCATGTGATTTATTCCGATCCAATCCCCTTTTCTTCTTCTTCTTGGTGTTTAATCAATATCTCATCCCAACAAATAGTGTTGGGAATTAAGACAACGCAAACCACATAATAAAATAAAAAGAGTTAAAACAACAGAAAATTTAATGTAGAAAACCCTTAAACAGAAAAATCACAGGCTAAACTCCGAATATATCTCCACTATATCAAAATAATGGGCTAACAATAATCCTCCCAAGTTTTACGCCATAAAACTTAAAATTCTACAATACCGCGATACAACTTTTTACACGGACTAAAAGCTGTAAAACCCTCTCACCCACAATACAACTTTTTTATGTGATATATAAAAGTTGCAAAAACCCTATCCCTCACACAAACACAAAATCCACTCACACCCTCTCTCAACTCTTAGGATGCTACATAACTTTTGATTGTGCTATACTTCAACAATTAAACATAAGACTATATTTATAGAGTACCCACAATTCTTCTTTTTCTATTCAAAATAGGACACTTCCAAAATAATATCCTACCAAAAATAAGATTTCTTATCATAATTGGACTCCAGCATATAACAGATATCCTATTAAAAATAAGACACCTTTCTTTCTTTAATAACAATTCTTTTCTAAATAGAATTCGAGGAGTAACTCAACAATTCCTCCCTCGACTCGAATTCCCGAATACTTCAACTTCATATCTGAAGGATTCGAGGAGTTTCCCAACAAATAGAACAATCTTCTTTTCTTGGCTGCTCCCTATGCATCAAACCCCTCAGAGCTTAATTATACAACGTCCTTAATAAATTATCTTGGTTATCTTGGTAGTTGTGATCTAGGCTCTCGCTTACACCTTATTTTATCATCCCTAGTATACTATACCAAGGCGTATTATGTTGTTGACCATTACAGATCAAATCAGCAACTAAGTGGCTGAGTTTCTGGTGATCCGTCTCCTTTTTTTCGTCTATGGCCATTGCTTGGTATTCATTATTGGGTAGAGTTACGTTTCTTTCAATGTTGATACCTAAGTAAGTATTTTGCGGTCACAATTCGAGTACTTTTCTACTATCCCACGAGCTTTGTTTAAGATTAGCTTAATTAATTCATCGCGATTATTATCCAAGTTAATATGAGTTCTTGTATCTCTTTTCCTCTCTTGAATTTTCTCTAATGGGAAAAGGGATGTTTGTCTCAGAAATCTGTGTGGATATTATGAAAGTGCAGAATGGTGAAGATGGCGAGTCGATTACGAAATTAGTCGGAAGCTGTGATGAGCGAGTGGTATTGAGGAACGTTGTTTTGATGCGGCTATTAGAAGAAGATTGGAAGCACTGCTTGATTGTGAAAACAATAGATAACTCTAGATTTTTTTTTTGATAGTTTAGATAAGTCTAGATTAGGGAGTGAAGGATCATTCTTTGAACTACGATCGCCAAAAGTTGTGACTAATACGGAGGAGGAGGAATCTTGATTAGTGGGATTAAACAGAGCAGCAATCTCAAATATATTAACTAGAGATCGTGAACTACCATGTATTTATAATTGGAATTTGTTGGCTGATAGTTTTCGGATAGAATTTGTAGATTTTTACTAGTAGAATTTCTAAAGGATTACCGTCAATCCATTGTATAGTAGAATAATCTTGCCTTTTGTTTTTTAATAAAAAATTTATGTATATTAATATAAAACTTAGCCATAGATAAAATATCAATTCCTTATTTTGTCCATAAAATTTGTATAAACGGGTTAGATTTGGGAAACGCGTCTACTGACTACCAGGGCTGGTCCAAACTTTTTGAAATTGGGGCCTTTTTTAACCATTCAATTGGTAGGCCAGACTTGATACAATAATGTGGCTTATTAAAGCCTTCAGACCGAGCCCAACAAAAGCTAGACTCAGGCCAATATACTTACTTACAAAAATTAATCTTAAACTCTCTTCTACTTATAAAACAAAAGTAAAACATGAGATGTATATTAGACGATGTGGGACTTTGAAATAAAAATACATTTGAACCAAAAAGCCTCTCATTCTTATAGCTTATTGTTAAACTTATGTTTCTTGTGGTGTCGATGTGGGACATTTGAACCAAAAAATACATGTGTAAAATATTTTTGTTATTATTTTAAGTCCCACATTGGTTAGATGATTAAAGTTAAAAGAAATTTTTTTTTATAAAAGGAATATCAAGTGAAGGTTTGGTTGTCTCTAAGTCCCACATTTGTTAGATTAATCTTGAACTCTCTTCTACTTATAAAACCAAGGTAAGACAATAGATGTATATTAGACAATATGGGACTTTGAAACAAAAATACATTTGAACCAAAAGACCTCTCATTCTTATAGCTTATTGTTAAACTTAAGTTTCTTGTGGAACTTTGAAACAAAAATACATTTGAACTAAAAGGTCTCTCATTCTTATAGCCAAAAGGCCTCCTTTTCTTATAGCTTATTGTTAAACTTAAGTTTCTTGTGGGACTTTAAAACAAAAATACACTTGAACCAAAATGCCTCTCATTCTTATAGCTTATTGTTAAACTTAAGTTTCTTGTGGTGTCGATGTGGGACATTTGAACCAAAAAATACATGTGTAAAATGCCTTTGTTATTGTTATTGTCTATAAATCCCGCATTGGTTAGATGATAAAAGTTGAAAGAAGTTTTCTTTATAAAAAGTCTCTAAGTCCCACATTGGTTAGATGATAAAAATTCAAGAAAATTTTTCTTATAAAATGCCTACTTAGTAGCTCTACATATGAGTTATTAAAATTTTGGGGGCCTCTTAATTTTGAGGGCCTTAAGCCATAGCTTAATTCGCTTAACCATTGGATCGGCCCTGCTGACTATAGGGTGTAGTAACAATTATCCAACTTTGGTACGATCTAACTTGGGACCAAACCCGAACAATAAACAAATTAATCCCGTTAGAAGCCTTTTACATTCCTACGCCTGGTTTTATAGGTGCGCTCTGCCAGATCATTGAAAATAATATTAAGTTTTAAACATTAGTTATTAATGATTATGGGTTATTAATTAGTTGTTATTTTATTATTATATTAGTTAATTAATATATGAGTTATTATTATATTAGTTAATTACCTAGTTGCTATTTTTAATTATTTTAGCATTTAGTTGTTTTATTTTATTATTTAAAATGACAGTATTTAGGTGAGATTATCATTTTGTCCTTAAAAAAAGCCACAATTCAGAGAATTGAAATAAATCCGAATTAATCGATTTTGGACCAAATTAGGACTTTCAAAATTTTAGAGGATATATTAAAATTGAATTACAACTTAGAAGAACATTTTTGCAATTCGACATTAATTTAGCCATATAAGATATGAAATGTTACGGTCAAAGTTCTAATTTATCTTAATAAGTGTCCTTCTATTCAAAGTAGTAAATACTTTTAATAAAAGTCAAGGTGTGTAAACATTGGTCAAGTCGTGCACAACTACGCATGTGACTGACACGTAACAATTTCTGATGGGAAATCAACCGGACCATACAAGGGAAACATAATTGTCTTCTTAGAAAACTTTTGGAGATACAATAAATGCTATTAATTTAATACTTTGAGATGAAAAAAAAAATCCGTCAAAATTTTTGATGTCAGTTTTTGTCATTTTCCTTTGAATATACAAAAAATAAAAACTTGTATTTACTATTTAATTTTTGAATTAAGATCCTTTCCATTAGACTTATCATCCAATTTTCCTTTGGTACATATTCAATGATACAAATATTATTTTCAGGAACATAATAAAATTCGTTGCAAATAATACATTAACGAACAATAAATTCATCTTAAATAATTGTGTCTCTAGAACCGTGGCTAAAAACAATATTTGTGTTGCTAAATGTGTATTGAAAAAATTGGAGGACAGGTGTAATGAAGAGTATCATAATCCTTTACTTTTGGTCGTTGTTAATGTCAAAGCATTAATTATACTGTAAGAATAATATGTGTCACTAAAAGTTCGAAGTATCGTTAAAACAAGTATAAAAATATTACTAAATATATATTTGATATGACAATATAATATTGTTATGGTATTATCAGCAACTTTATTTTCTAATATTCAAAAATGATAAACTTGGAACAAATGAATACCCTTTGAATTGGATCCTTCTTTTTTGTAATCACCTACAGTATTAAATAAACTTTTATGAAAATTAATTTTCTTAAAATGTGAAAATAGATTCTCAATTCTCAAATGGCTTGAGGAGCTATATAACTTATTTAAAATTATAAAAAGTATGAAACTATTGAAATTAACCGAATTTTAGTCAACATCTCCTCCCCCTGAAAATGAGAGTTTTTTCTTGCTCATCTTCTATCCTGCGCATAAGCAGTTGAAGGGCCAAGTTGCATAATCGTTTTGACCTTTTGTATTAATAACTTTACTTTCTTGTTCTATTTGTAAATCTCAATTTATTGTTGTCCTTTGTGCGGAATTTTTATTATTGGAACTCCTTGAAATTATTTTTTTTTTATAGTAAACTTGAACCCTAATATTTTCTTTTATTCACATATTCAAACTCTTTGCAATGTGGTACGATTATCCAACCTTTTGAGAAGGTGGTTAAGGTGAATGTTGGACATGAAACTCTTTGAAGGGGGGAGAAAGTAATAATTATACTTTTTAATATATAGTTTCTTTAATTAATTAAAATATAAATTTGAAATGAAAAGAGCAATTAACAAGAACCATCTACCTCATATGTGTTGGGATAATAAAATATTTGTGCAAATAAATGGGATAAAATAAAATTGAAAATGACACCGAGAATTTTTTCGTGAAAAACCCAAATCGGGAAAAACCACGGGACTGTAGTCCACTCCAAACTTCCACTATAATAATGGGATTACAACATCACCCTTTAGGTGGATATCTCACAACAATACATCAAATAAGTATTTTTCAATTTATAGATCAGATTCTATAAATTGGCTCTCTCACACTATTTTTATCTCGGCTATGTAAACCGGATTTGTGCAGGATCAATTCTTCTGCACCTCTCTTAATTTCAGATTCTCTCAATCTGTTTTTCTTTTTCTCTCTCAGTTGTATGTATCTAATGGAAGGAATTACCTCTCCTTTTATAATGCATGCATGTTGGTTGGCGGGACAAAATTCCCACGTGAATTTGGTTGGCAGACATGGTAGGTGTGGCCGCATATTGAGACTAATTCCCACCAAATCTGACCTCCCTTATTTTCCTTCTTCCGCCAAACTTGCCTAATAAACCAATATATATACACACACACACACACACACACCCCATCATTGTCGGCCATTTGTTTTCCCATTCCACTTTACCATTTATTTATTCTTCATGTGCTTTTATTAAATAATATATTTACATACTATTTTGTCTTGGCCCAAAATTGGAGCTACCCCAACAAATCTCCCCCTCACGACAAATTTGGGGCTATCACGAGTCCTGCAACTGTTTTGCAGACTTCCTGCTTCTCTCTTGGTAATGGCTTTGTCATCATATCTGACCCATTATTATCAGTATGGATTTTCTCAAGTTGTAGCAATTTTTCTTCTAACACATCACGTATCCAATGATACCTTACATCGATATGTTTTGATCTGAGTGGAATGTTGAATTTTTGCTGAGATGAATAACACTCTGACTGTCACAGTAAAGAATATATTTTTCCTGATTTTTTCCCAATTCTTGTAGGAACTTCTTCATCCACAATAACTCTTTACACCCTTCTGTGATTGCAATATATTCTGCTTCTGTGGTGGATAGGGCAATGCATTTTTGTAGTCGTGACTGTCATGATACAACTCCTCTTGCAATAGTTATCAGGTACTCTGATATGAATTTTCTAGAATCCACATCACCAGCCATATCTGCATCTGTATATCCTTCCAATACAGGTTTATCATTACCAAAACATAAACATTGACTGGACGTACCTCTAAGATACCTGAGTATCCATTTAACTGCTGTCCAATGTTCTTTTCCAGGGTTTGACATAAACCTGCTCACAATACCGACCGCGTGAGCGATGTCTGGCCTTGTGCATACTATGGCATACATCAAACTGCTAACTGCTGATGCATAAGGCACCTTCTTCATTTCAGATTTTTCTTTCTCACTTGAAGGACACTGTTTGGCACTTAGCTTAAAGTGACTTGCAAGTGAAGTACTGACATATTTTGCTTTGTTTATGTTAAATCTTTCAAGAACTTTCTCAATGTACCGCTCTTGAGATAGCCAGATTCTGCCCTTTTGTCTGTCACGAGAAATTCGCATGCCAAGAATCTGTTTTGCCGGTCCCAAGTCCTTCATGGCAAATGACTTGCTTAATTCCTTCTTCAGCTGACTAATTTTGCTGGAATCATGACCTACAATTAACATGTCATTAACATATAACAAGAGAATAATAAAATCACCATCAGGAAATTTCTTGGCAAAAACGCAATGATCTGCAGTGGTTCTTTTGTACTCATTCTTCTCTATAAATGAATCAAACTTTTTATACCATTGTCTTGGTGCCTACTTGAGTCCGTACAAGCTCTTCCTCAATCTGCAAACATGCTTTTCCTTACCCTTGGTTTGGAATCTTTCGGGCTGCTCCATGTAAATTTTCTCATCAAGATCACCATGTAAAAATGCAGTTTTAACATCAAGTTGTTCAACTTCTAAATTTAAACTAGCAGCCAGACCAAGAACAACTCGGGTCGAAGACATTTTTACTACAGGAGAAAATATTTCTTCAAAATCAATACCTTTCTTTTGTTGAAACCCTTTCACAACTAACCTTGCTTTGTATCGTGGTTGTGAGCTGCTTTCTTCATTTTTGATTTTGAAGACCCATTTATTTTTTAGTGTTTTTCTCCCTTGAGGTAGCTTTACCAAATCAAATGTGTGGTTCTTGTAACGATCGGTAATTTTAGATTTCCTTATAACCCGAGTTATGTATGAATAGAATGAATTTTTATTTATATTATTTTGTGTTACGTGCTTAGAGTTGTGTTGCAGCCTGAAAAATGTATATGTGTTAAATTTTATGTGTTGATTGTGTCGTTGCAGTGAATAAAGTGATTTTGCAAAAATTCATAAAATCACTAATTACAGAGCACGTTTCCCGATGCACTATTCACGAGCACTATTTACGCCCGAATAATTGTGCGTCTTTTTCGATTCCTATTAATTTTGTTAAGGCATGTATGCGAGGGAATAATTTTTTCAAGTGTCAGAAATTTTATTGGAGCTGATACGTGATTTAATCCGTATCCGAAATGTATAATATGAGTGTTCTGAATAATTAGGTAAATTTCATAATAATTATTTTTACGTGTCCCAATATTTTATGGGAGTACCCATTTTAATTTTGGGTAGATTTATCTACCAAATTTGGTACAAAAGTGGGAGTATTCGGGTACATTTATCTGTATATTCAGATTGATTGGAGAGGCAATTAAGCCTCAACCAATCAGGAGAGAGCACTAATTGAAGTAACCAATCAGATGGGGGGGGGGGCAAACCGTCACAGTACACCATATATGGGAATGTTAACGTCACAAGCATTCTCCTCAAAGAAGAAACCCACCGAGCTCGGGTATTACACCCTCTCATTTCCCCGAAGTTTCAATCCCTTCAACTCATTCCTCTCAAGCCATTCCCAAGTCTGCAATCCTATCATTCCTTGTTGCTATCAGATTGGAGAATACACATAGAGAGAGAGAGAGAAATATAGAGAAGAAGAAGAAGAAGCACGGGAGCTAGAGGAAGGAGAAAAAGAATCCTAGTAGCTTCCATAGCAACCTTAAAAGTAAAAGTAAGAGGTAAAATCATCCTTCCTCCATTGTTAAAGTTTTTGAAGCTTTCTTGATGGGTTTTGCATTTCTGGAGATTTTTGGTTGTTATTGTTGGTTGTGGTTGCTTAATATTGTTACCAAGACACCTTCTAAGCTATTAACACCATTAAAATGGAACAAAAACGAAGAGAAGTCCGAACCTTGGCTTAAAGGATGAACTATGGATATTTTTAGACTTTTGGATCATCGGATTGTTTAGAGGACTATAAAGCCTGGATGGTGTAATTATTTTGATTGTTTGTTGTTGTAATATTATACTTGCATGAGTTGTAAAGATAACCTAGTTGGAATGAACCAAAAAGATGCAAAAATGAAATTACAGTGAAGGTTTTAGTAAATGCACCATGACTGCGAAAAACAGAGTATGCAGTTTATGTTTTGGCTGAAGATTTGATCATGTTAGCATTTATGGGTAATCCTACATTTTTGAAATGTTGTAGCCCCGTGTCTTACGAATCCATAGAGTCCGTAACGGACCAGATTGATCGAGTATAGAGGGAGATATGGAAGCTGGAGCGGGCGAGAGTCTGCCAGTTCGCAGTTCTGCAGGAACTGCAGAACTGCTACTGCATGCCGCTGTTCCGCGCCTGGTCCGGGTCGGGTCAGGCTGGACCGGGTCGGGTCGGACCAATGACTTGGTTCTTAGGAATGAATGTACTGATATTAAGAATTAAGAATACGTATAATGTAAAAGAAACTGATATAATCATGGGTGTCAGTTAATCCATAATGGTTAACTTACTCCAACCTCCCCTAAGGCCTCGCTTGGCTTGCTTAAAAACTCTTCTTTTGGTTTATTTTAATAAATTACTTATTATATAGTTTAATGTCACATATTTAATTAATTAAATAATCTCATTTAAATCAATTAAATAAAATAGAATAACTCTACATTAAATCACATAGTCACATAAATAAAATTCTCCTTTATTAATAATGACAAATTATTAAATCTCTAATTAATTATTAAATTTATTAAAAATAATATTATACTTATTTAAATAATGCATTTAATCAAACAAACTCAATTAAATACATACTTTGAATATAAAAATTCTCCACATCAATTTAACTAATGTAACACATATAATTAAACTAATCTACCACAAATTCATCAATTAATTATTTAATTCAATAATTAAATCATCGAAAAATATTTATTTAATTCGATAAATATTTAAATTAAATTACAAAAATCTCGTTCGTCACATCCTTCCCCCCTTAAAAGGATTCTGTCCCTAGAATCACGACTCAATTAATTCATCCCGTTATATTCTCCCCCTTACAAAGATTCTGTCCCCAGAATCGCTACACATAGATTAAGCAAATAACTGAGGATAATTTCTCATCATTTGATCTTCGAGTTCCCACGTTGTTTTTTCAGCGTTGTGGTTCTTCCAGATCACCTTAACAGATGGTATAATCTTGTTTCTGAGTGCTTGCTCTTTCCTGTCAACTATCTCAACAGGTTCTTCTTCGTAAGATAAATCTTTTTCAACTTGCAGGGGTTCATATTCTATAACATGTTTGTAGTCGGGTTTGTATGTTCGTAACACCGAGACATGAAAAACATTGTGGATGTGTTCTAACACTGGAAGTAAAGCTACCTCATACGCGACCTTTCCAACTCTTCGTAACACTTCAAAGGGTCCAATGAACCTCGGGCTTAGTTTCCCCTTCTTACCAAAACGAATTTTCCCCTTCCAATGAGACACTTTCAAGAAGACGTAGCTACCAGATTCGAATTCTCGATCCTTGCGGTGTTGATCGGCGTATTTCTTTTGTCTATCCTGAGCAGCTATCAATCTTGCCCTGATCACTTTGACGATTTCTGCAGTTTGCTGTACCAGTTCTGGTCCTAACAATTAACGTTCGCCTACTTCATCCCAACATAATGGAGTTCTGCACTTCCTGCCGTATAACGCTTCGTAAGGCGGCATGCCAATACTTGCGTGGTAACTGTTATTGTAAGCAAATTCCACCAATGGTAGATGATCATCCCAATTTCCTTTGAAATCCATAATGCAAGCTCTCAACATATCCTCCAATGTTTGAATCGTTCTTTCACTCTGTCCGTCGGTCTGTGGATGATATGTCGTACTCATACGTAACTACGTTCCCATGCATTCTTGTAGTCGTTTCTAGAAGTTTGATGTGAAGCGCGGATCCCTATCTGAAACAATAGATACTGGAACACCGTTCCTCGAAACAATCTCTTTCACGTATAACTTCGCCAACTGATCTAGGTTGAATCTGATCTTGATCGGTAGAAAATGTGTTGATTTCGTCAGTCGATCTACAATAACCCAAACTACGTCGAAACCTTTCCGAGTCGTCGGAAGACCCACTACGAAATCCATTGTGATATGTTCCCATTTCCATTCTGGGATTTCTAACGGTTGTAATAACCCGTTTGGCCTCTGATGCTCTGCTTTCACCTTTTGACATGTCAAACACTTGGCTACACAATCGGCAACATCCCTCTTCATATTCGGCCACCAGAAATGCTGTCGGAGATCTTGGTACATCTTCGTACTTCCCGGATGAATCAAATATCTTGAATTATGAGTCTCGCTCAAAATTTTCTCCTTAACCTCTGGTACTGGCAGAACCCAAATTCTTCCCTCGAATCTCAATAATCCTTCATTATTAATTTTGAATTTCACTTCATCACCTCCAGATATTTTTTTCCTGATTTTCTCACATTCTTCGTCCTGAACTTGTACTTCCTTAACCTTATCCACCAAAGTTGAACCGATTCTCAATTGAAATAATTTTTCGTTACACTCCTCCGGATATTTCACCTCCAATTCTAGTTTTGCCATTGCTGCAATTAGCTCCTCCTGAGCGGTAATCATAGACAGTTTCTCCCGACCCTTTCTACTTAAGGCGTCGGCCACAACGTTCGCTTTACCCGGATGGTATAAAATCTCGCAGTCGTAATTTTTTATCAATTCCAATCATCTCCTCTGTCGCATGTTCAGATCCTTCTGTGTAAAAATATATTTCACACTTCTCCCCGTAAAGATAGTGCCTCCATATCTTCAAAGCAAACACTACCGCAACCAATTCCAAATCATGGGTAGGATCATAGTCCTTTAATTGTCGTGACGCACACGTAATGACCTTACCGTTTTGCATAAACACACAGTCTAGTCCTTTATGCAACGTATCACTATACACCACAAAATTACATGTGCTATCCGGTAGAGACAACACAGGCGTCGTACTCGACCTCTTCTTTAATTCTTGAAAACTTTCCTCACACTTCTCCATCCAAACGAACTTCACCGTCTTCCTAGTCAAATTCGTTAACGGAGTCGCAATTTTGGAAAAATCCTGAATAAATCGTTTGTAGTAATCTGCCAATCCTAGGAAACTCCTTACTTCCGATGGTGTTTTTGGCTGATCCCAGTTAAGCACTGCTTCAACTTTTGAAGGATCCACCGAAATCCCATCCTTGTCAATCACATGTCCAAGAAATTTCACTCGCTCTATCCAGAATTCACATTTTGAAAACTTAGCGTACAACTTCTCTCTTCTTAACGCTTCTAGTGTCGCCTTCAAATGTTCTACATGCTCTTCTTTGGTTTTGGAATAAATTAGAATATCGTCGATGAATACTACTATAAACTTGTCCAAAAACGGCTTAAACACATTGTTCATTAGGTCCATGAATGATGCATGAGCATTTGTTAGACCAAATGACATCACCAGAAACTCATAGTGACCATAACGAGTCCTGAACGCTGTCTTCGGTACATCTTCCTTCCTCACCTTCAATTGATGATAACCACTTCTCAAATCTATCTTCGAGAAATACCTAGCTCCTTTCAATTGATCACACAAGTCGTCGATCCTTGGCAACGGGTACTTATTTTTAATTGTGACCTTGTTCAACTCTCTATAATCAATGCAAAGTCGCATCGATCCGTCCTTCTTCTTGACAAATAGCACCGGCACTCCCCACGGTGACACGCTCGGCTGAATATACTTCTTATCCAAAAGTTCTTGCAGTTGTACCATCAATTCTTTCATCTCTACTGGAGCCATTTGGTATGGAGCTTTCGATATCGGGGCAGTTCCTGGCACCAAATCGATGACGAACTCAACTTCCCTATCTAGCGAAAGTCCTGACAAATCGTCTGGAAAGACGTCTACAAAGTCCCTTCCGACGGGTATCTCTTCTAATTTCGGACTTTCTTTTCGAGTATCAACTATGTAGGCTAAGTATCCCACACATCCTTGTCTCAACAACTTCCTGGCCTGCATCATCGTTAGACAACTCGCTTGTCTAGGCGACTTGCTGCCATAAAATACCACCTTTGATGGAGTTATAAGGTTAATACGTTTCTTTTGGCAATCAATTATCGCCCCATAATTGAATAGCCAATCCATTCCCAAAATAATGTCAAATTCTCCAAGTTTGATTGGGATAAGATCTACAGTCATCACGTTTTCCTTAATATCCACTCTACAGTTCTTGTGTACATACTTAACATGAATTACCTCCCTATTCGCAATTTCTATGTTCAAAGGATAATCTAATTCCTCCTTAGGGAAATCTAGATTCTTAGCAAAGTCATCGGATATAAATGAACAAGTAGCACCCGAATCAAACAATACATAAACATCTATATTATTGATCGAAATGATACCTGACACCACATCGCGAGACTGCACAGCGTCTTGCACGGTCATGTTGAAAGTCCTGGCGGTAGGTCGGTTGGTTGGTGCAGATCCGGTTATGGTCAACGTGCTACCACCACTGTTTCCCTTATTTCTTCCTGTTCCTGCTCCTCCTGCTGCCTTATTGGGACAATCCCTAGCCAGATGATCCTTTGATCCGCAAGTGAAACAAGCTCCCTTCTTTGGATTCGGACAATTCGGTGCTATGTGGCCTTCCTGGCCACAATTGTAGCAAACCCTTTTTCCTTTCAGGTATATCCCTATATGATTCTTCCCGCAGGTAACACACACCTCAACTTTCTTCTTCTGACCTCCCTGTTGATTTCCAGTAGGTCCATTGTCGTTCCACTTCCTCTTCTGGTTATGACCACCACTGTTACTACCACTCGCCTTGTTATTCTCACTTTCACCCTTCTTCTTCTTTTGCTCCTGGTTATACTTAGTCAGAGCATCACTACCACTTTCTGCGATAATCGCCTTTTCCAAAACTCCAGCAAAAGTGTTCAATTGGAACATTGACACCTTGCTGTACAACCACGGCTTCAACCCTTGTTCAAACCTCCTCGCCTTTCTCTCATCGGTATTCACCTGGTAGGTTGCGAACCTAGCCAACTCATTGAATTTTGTGGCGTACTCCGGTACAGATATGGTACCTTGTTTCAGCTCAAGAAATTGAATCTCCATTTGGTTACGCGAGCTTGTTGGAAAATACATCTCAAAGAACATCTCTTTAAACCTATCACATGCGATTACACCCTGACCTCCTCGAACCTTATTCGCCTGGCACCAATAGCTGGCCTCTGACTTAAGCATGAACGTTGCAAAGGCAGTCTTTTGGTCATCACTAACCCTAGCAATGTCAAATACTTTCTCTATTTCCATCACCCAAGTTTGGGCTTCGATCGAGTTCAGGGAACCCCTAAACTCTGGCGGTCCTACCGCTTTGAAATCTTTAAATGACGTCACTGGTGGAGCTTGCGGCTGATTCGCAAGTGCTCCAGCCAAAAGGTTCACCAACTGTTGTACAGGATTAACATTGGCGTCGTTGTTGTTATTGGTAGAGCTCTCCTGAGCTTGTTGACGTCTCGGCGGCATTTTCTGTTTAAGAATATGCGCTTATTAGTCCATCACTCAATTTCTTATGTGTTCAACATTTAACTCAAACAATTCAGGTTAAACATTTAACATTTAACATTTTCAAATAAAATTGATATTTCATTTCTTCAAAAGTCTTAAACATAAAAAGATAGCATCACTACTATTTACATCAACTATCCCGAGATCAAACAATCTTCAGGATTAAATAGTCATATTCCATTGTGTATAATCATGCTGGAATTTACATTACTAACTACCACAAATATTTACATAAACTTCAATACTTTTCCTATCACGGCTTACTAAGGCGTCGAACCGCCTTCTTGCGTTCTTCCTCCATGATACGAAACATCGTCCTGCGATCCAACATATACCATGGCAAGTCCTCGAACTGAACCGGATAGTGGAGAACTCGATCCCGGGCTCTATCAATCGCTGTCTGAAAGGTGTAGTCTGTCTCCTCGATCTTAGCCCTCTTTGCCCGTTCGCCTTCTTCAGAAATCTCTGCACGTCGAGCGGTGTTCATCCAAGACGTATATCAAGATCCTCAATCTTCTCATTCTTCTGTTCTATAAGAGTCTGGCATCTACTTGCCAGTCCCTCCAACTCTCTGACTCTATCCTGTAACTCTATGGTACGATCATACAATGCATTGTACATCTCAACATCGACAGAGGTAAGGGGTACCTCCTCGGGATCCTCATCATCCTCCTCAACCTCTGTCTCAACATCTTCAGAGTCCTCCTCTGAATCAAACTCGGGCTCATGCTCCTGACCCACAACAGTGATCAATGGAGATGGCTCTCTCTGTATCAACTACTCCCGGATAACATGGATATCGCGGGGCTCCTCCTCTCCAGCCACTCGACGCTCATCCTCCTTAGGCTGACTGAATCGTCCAACATCTAACATCCTGACAACAAAGTTTAAGTTTTATTAATACTCGGTACTAGTCGCAACACATAAGTTGTTAACACATAAGCACATAACACATAAAGTTTTTTTTTTATTATCTTTAATGAATTTTCTTAATTCATTCCTTAGAACTCGATAAAAGTTTATCACCACTATATTTTCTGTCTCCTAAACGGCTACTATCCTAAGGTTTCCCCACCTAAGGTTCATAACCTACAGCTTTGATACCAACCTGTGACACCCCCAAATCCGGGTACTTAATTCCCACAGGATTTGGTGTTCACTATCCAAATACATCACATCACATCTAACTACCCATTCAAGCATAATGGAAATTCTTAATAAAAATAGAAATCTCCCATTAAAAGGGTTACAACATCTTTAACAAATAAATCCCAGGTCATCTAACCTTAAATAAACATCAATGCTGAAACATAACTTAAGTATATTACATAAATATCATTTAAACAAATATAACAAGTCTTCATCACTTGTTTGCTTTGCCTTTGCCTTTACTAGTGGATGACTCATCAGTTCTTTCAACTTTAGCTGCAATGTTATTATGCAAGGGTGAGCAACAATTGCCCAGCAAGTAACATAATAAAAATAATAATAATAGCATGCGAATAAACAATGGATATCGGATAATCGAATACTCGGCTTTTAAATCAAGATTAGGAAACAAGAATTAAAAGAACATCTGAGGGTCACAAGACTACGAACTGTGTCCCAGGTTATTAAGTATTTCTACTTTAAACCTTTAACAGTCGTAAGACTATAGGACCTTACTTCTCGTACTTAGGGGGATCAGTCCTTTGTACCATGTATGTGCACAATATCTAAACGCTAACGCGTAAAATAATCCCCTATAAAGGGTTGTTCATCTCAGTTTGACATCAGAGTCCGCACCAAAGGAAGTTTGGTTTGGATTTACTTCAATAACGTTTCCAGAATTTAGAACGCTCATCAACTATGGACTACTTGAATCAATAAGGGTTCGCTAGTCAATCAAGGTTCAATAATAAAAATATAAATGGTATTCAAGAACCAAATACTGAAGCTCACAAAATGTACAATTGAATAAACTCGGTATAACGTGAGTATTAATAAAAAAGAATTTAGAATATCTCATTTGAATACATGAACTTGAATGAAGTAGAGTAAAGAACTTGCTCAATATAAGAGTAGAATTTAAACTTGCTCACGAGTATATTCTCTTAACTCCAGATATGATTATATTAACCACATGCACGAATCTTAACTCTTAAACACATTATTAGACTTCACAATTAATGAGTTTAGACATGCATTCGACTTATCCATTAGCCACATAGAATCGTCATTGTCATGTTGGTAACATGTTTCAACATCTCATCGTACAATTATTACACTTCAATGTTCATTAAATTAGGTTACAATTGCATTTCCCGGACTTGGACAATTAAATAGAATTTTCGGGGTTAGTCTGCTAACCGGCGCGGCCGCGCCGTTTTTGTTCTTGGCACAAGTGCGGCCGCGCTGTACCTGACTTTAGCTCTGGTCTGCATGTGGCGCGGCCGCGCCACTTTTATTCTTGGCATCAGCGCGGCCGCGCTGGTGCGCAGACTCAGGTACTGTAGTTTGCGCAGAACACAGAAAATGCCAAATTTGGCCAAAGTTTTACCCAAACCACAAATTAAATACTACGCATAGGTTCTGAACTTTACAGAAATATAAAATAACAATCATAGCATGATTTTAATGACTTAACAACCTAAACATCTGAATTTAAACCCATAAATCTAATACTTTTGTAAAAACTCCATTTTTAAACATATTTAGAGAATCCCTTCACCATAGATTCGTTACTCAACCAAATCAGTTCATATATCTTGCATTCTTTTCGTATTTGAATGTATAAACACAATAGGTCTTCAATTTATCGATTAACATGTATTTAAAACATGAATTTTCATACATTTAAGGTATGTCCAAAAATTGTCTCTCTGTAAATTTCAGAACTTCGTTTAAACACATAACCTCATGAATTAATTCAATTAAACAATTTATGAACATCATATAGTAGATTAAACATGCATTTAAACAATTATAAACAACTTACAATCAATTTTCACATAAGATTAAATTATAAGATAACTTACAGAATACTTTCATGGAAGAGTTTAAGAACGTAAATTAAACTTAATTAGAAGAATTACCTTCAATTAATAGTTTAGAATGCTAGAGAATGATGAGAAATTTTACAATTCTTCCAATTTCTTCTACAACTCCAAATTCTTTTCTCTCAATTTTCTCTCTGACTTGATTTTTAGGAATGAATGTACTGATATTAAGAATTAAGAATACGTATAATGTAAAAGAAACTGATATAATCATGGGTGCCAGTTAATCCATAATGGTTAATTGACTCTAACCTCCCCTAAGGCCTCGCTTGGCTTGCTTAAAAACTCTTCTTTTGGTTTATTTTAATAAATTACTTATTATATAGTTTAATGTCACATATTTAATTAATTAAATAATCTCATTTAAATCAATTAAATAAAATAGAATAACTCTACATTAAATCACATAGTCACATAAATAAAATTCTCCTTTATTAATAATGACAAATTATTAATTCTCTAATTAATTATTAAATTAATTAGAAATAACATTATACTTATTTAAATAATGCATTTAATCAAACAAACTCAATTAAATACATACTTTGAATATAAAAATTCTCCACATCAATTTAACTAATGTAACACATATAATTAAATTAATCTACCACAAATTCATCAATTAATTATTTAATTCAATAATTAAATCATCGAAAAATATTTATTTAATTCGATAAATATTTAAATTAAATTACAAAAATCTCGTTCGTCACAGGCTTCCACAAGTCTTTGATGTAAAGTAAATCCTCCATCTTTGGCCTCCAGATTGTATATTTCGAAGCAGTCAATTTGATCATGTTACCAGTGCTCTCCTCCATTTGATTTGCACACAGACGAACCAAGCTTTGATACCACTTTGTTGGGATAATAAAATATTTGTGCAAATAAATGGGATAAAATAAAATTGCAAATGACACCGAGAATTTTTACGTGGAAAACCCAAATCGGAAAAAACCACGGGACTGTAGTCCACTCCAAACTTCCACTATAATAATGGGATTACAACATCACCATTTAGGTGGATATCTCACAACAATACATCAAATAAGTATTTTTCAATTTATAAATCAGATTCTATAAATTGGCTCTCTTACACTATTTTTATCTCGACTATGTAAACCGGATTTGTGCAGGATCAATTCTTCTGCACCTCTCTTAATTTCAGATTCTCTCAATCTGTTTTTCTTTTTCTCTCAGTTGTGTGTCTCGAATGAAAGGAATTACCTCTCCTTTTATAATGCATGCATGGTGGTTGGTGGGACAAAGTTCCCACGTGAATTTGGTTGGCGGACATGGTAGGTGTAGCCGCATATTGAGACTAATTCCCACCAAATCTGACATCCTCTTATTTTCCTTCTTCCGCCAAACTTGTCTAATAAACCAATATATATATATATATATATATATATATATATATATATAGACACACCATCATTGTCGGCCATGCTTTCCCATTCTACTTTACCATTTCTTTATTCTTCATGTGCTTTTATTAAATAATATATTTACATATTATTTTGTATCGGCCCAAAATTACCCCAACAATACGTAGACCAAGCTAGAAGAGCAACAGAAGCTACTTGGAACTTACTAGTGATATTTTTTCAGTAAATGAAGAAAATAAAAAGAAGATAAGTTCATTTCAAATCCCTCTGCCAGCAGACTAATCTAATAGTAACTAACCACAAAAATCTTAACAAAACCAATTTGCTTTAATATCAATATGCCACGATCTACAAATATACGTTGCATTACACTTCAGACAATTATTACACAGTCGAGTATACGTACGTGATAGAATGAAATCTCCATATACTGTGTTTAATTATCACAAACTGGATAAGATATAATATGTCCAATTTTCTTGCTCTATATGGCAGCAAGAAGGAGAGATTTTCCCTTTGTATGTTGGTCATGTTGAACATTCTCATCATCAAAACGACCGAGACGTAGTGCTCAATATAGTCTTCACATAAATTGATGTCCCTGTCTAACATGGAAATACATACATGATGCCAATGTATGTATTTATGTAATAGGTCTCCTCTATATTTTCTTTAATAATACATTCTGCAACTTTTTCATGTTTAAACAACAAGGCTTCTTACAATGGTGTATGCCCCTCCTCATTCTCCACCACTTATTGCATCAATTCCTTCAATCTTGTATCATTTCTCAACCTGACGAGAATCTCCACTAGATCAAGGTTTCTGGCTCTCACAGCCAAAAGGCAGGTAGTGGTGAGTTTCTCTCTTGTGAAAATTTCTCCAAGGCAGTAATGAAGCCATCAACATCGCCTTTTTCTTTGCAGCTTCGTACAAGTCAATGTCTATGCAGTAGTGACACATGTCCTCTCGAGGCAAGGGTTGAATTGAAAATGTGTCATGTAGTTCCTTATCCTATCATGTTTACCCACCACTGATGAAGTGGGAACATTCGGACTATTCTGAAGTGCTTCCTGATTTACATCAATTGTATCGATTTCAGTGGTATCCTTGTCTAGTTCCTCACGCAGGTACTTTTCTCTCTCATCAAAACCAATGAAGGCGCAAGATTTTAAAGTCTTTTTACAATAACTCCAGAAATTATAAAGAGATGAGAGAAGAATTTAGAGAGAAAAATAAGATAGATTGGGGACAAAGTTATATTTTCATTGATACCTTCAAATGACGGCTATTTAAAATAAAGGAGGCCCAAGATTTTAGAGTCTCTTGCAATAACTCCAAAAATTATAGAGGGAAGAGAGAAGAATTTAGAGAGAAGAAGAAGATAGATTGGGGACAAAGTTATATTTTCATTGATACCTTCAAATGACAGCTATTTAAAATAAAGGAGGCCCAAGATTTTAGAGTCTCTTGCAATAACTCCAGAAATTATAGAGGGAAGAGAGAAGAATTTAGAGAGAAGAAGAAGATAGATAGAAATTGTAAGATACTCTTAAAATGAGATTAATTAACTCCCTTAGTTTTTATTAAAACAAAATGCATATATAATTACAAATAAATGTAATTTATTATTGTGATGGCTTAATAAATAATATTAGGCCAGATTGCTATAGTTAAATATCAAATGAGATTCAATATATACAATATATTTATATATGTTGAAACTAAATTAATGATTAAATGTATATTTGAATAATGCATTAATATATTAAATAAATATATTTAAGATATAAATAAATTGTTTGAAAACAATTTACAGAAGAAGGAAACAAGTTGAATTTAATTATACCATATTAATTGTATACATTAAATAAGCTACTTAAAATAATTAATGATTTGCTACTTAAGGTGTTATAATTGGTTAATTCCGTTTTAGTGGTATGTATGTGTGTGTGTATATATATATATATTATGCTAAGGTGTACATATAGATACATGTAGACCATGTGAACAAAAAAAAAGAAAAAAAAGAAACCATGTATGTTTTGCAAAAGGGAAGCAAGCAGCCGAAAGGGAGAGAATTTGGTCTGAAAAAGGAGACTTATTAATCATTTCTTTACTTTCTCTCACTAAGGACCACTTCCACCCAGCTGTTTAGTTTGCAAAATTTCCTCACGTGATGATGTCATTTTAAAAGGGTTATAGAGAATAAGGAAAAAAGAAATACCAATTTTTCCTTTTTGGTGGAGAGAGAGAGAAACTTTAGAGAGAGAAAGGGAGAGTTGATGGGTTATTCTAAACAGCACCGCTAAGTATGAGGTTTGAATCTATAGCTGCAAGGAAATTCAAGGATTCATGCTGTCCATAGCAACTGCTGGGTTATCACCTCAAAGATCATTGTCGATGGCATGTGTTGAGGTGGTTGCTGCTGGAATATTACGTGTTGCAACCATATGATTTCAGTGGAAATGGTATGGGAATAGATCCTACGCGTGTCAGTGCTTTGCATGAATACTTGCGGGTTTCTTGAGACTCTCGACCCGCTTGAGTAAGTTGCAAGTTATGGTGTTAGTTCAACTATTGGAATTGGGATCGGATGTCTTCAACTGAGATGGGATTTAGTACAACAATTGCGGAGACACTTCACCCATATGTAGATTGGCTAGAAAGAATCCTTCAAATCTGCATAGATGTCGGATACTAGCTTGTTGTAAATAACACTTGCGAATTTCGCTCAAAGGAAGAAAAAGAATTATTCGATGCGAATAATGTACGCGATGAACTACAAACCGAGATTTTTGCAGCTAGAGCGGGAGGACTTGGATGGTCAGAAGAAGATGATTGAAAGAAAAATGTTTAAAAAAAGAATTAAAGTCTATGTTGCAATATTATATTATTTACAAGCTGATGTATTATATACTCTGATTTAGAATGTTTTGTACGATTAAAGGTTAGGAAACATGGGATTAAATTGAGATGTGTTGTAATACCATAGAGATTACTTTTACGTCGCACATAATTGTATTGTATATGTAGTATCGTGGCGAACCAGACCCGAGGTCAAGGTGACCGAATTTTGGGGTCATTACAGTTGGTATCAGAGCTGTAGGTTATAGCTCTAAGGTAAGAGTACCTTAGGATATAACCTAGAGAGATTAAGCCGTATTTAAAAACCCTAGAGGCCAAGTAGGCCAATAGGGGGCACAGGTGATGTATGAGCCAACTATAGGCCAAAAATAGGAGGCGAGAACTTTAATAGCCTCGTTGAAAATGATTCCCCAAAAAGCGGACCATGTCCCCTTGCTTTAACTAATAAATTCTTACTTTAACCTTACTAATTGAATAATTGAGGTTAGTGAGGATAAGAGTGAGACCCTTGTGGGACTGCCAAGGGAAAGTGAAAAGAACTGAGAATAATAATTGTGAATCAGAGAAGTGACCTATAAATAAGTCTTCATAGAATTATGTATTTCTCCAAGTTAGAAGTAAGAGAAAGCAAGAGTAAGTTAAAGAGAAAGAAGAAGAAAGAGACAGAGAGTCACTGTCTTAAACAAAAACAAAATGTCAGGAGATGAAGCACTTAGAGATGTTCCAGTAGTTTGGGAGGAGCCGATACCGAAAGAGTCTGTATCCACTGCAGCTCCTAATCCTAGAGAGGGACTGATATCAGAATTGATAATCAGCAATGCCCAGTTACAAGATAGGGTACGAGAACTAGAGGAGAGACTAGAAGAAGTCTGGTTGGACAAGCAGGTTGTAGAAGCCCACTTGGAGGAGGAGATTCTAGAGAAGTTGAGAGCTCAGGATCATGAGCAGGATTTAGAAGAAGAAGTGAGAAGTAAGAACATGAAGATGGATAGGATGAGGTACGCCTTTAACAAGCTGGTCGGACATATTCAGGATAAGGTAACCAATTACCCTGAGGAGGAAGATCAGACTGGACCCGTCATTAGTAAGGACCAGGTCATGATCATTACCAAGGAAGAACAAGAAGAGGCCATTGAGCGTGGTTTAGGAGGTTGAGGTGTGAATGGCGTATATAAATACTGTAAGACCCCGAATTTATGAAATAAAAATTTATTATTTTCTTTATGATTTTTTTTCTAAATAGTGAAGTGCTTAATTGTTATAAATGATAGTTAAGGGTGTTATATGCAAATTATCTGATAAATAGTATGTCGGGGAATATTCCTTTTGTCAGGAAATATTCTTTTTGTCGGGGAATATTATATTCGGTACCGTACGACGGCGCCAAAATGGCAATATTGTCAATGATAGTGGGCCCCACAACGGGTTAACTGTCGGATATAGAAAGTGATAGAAATTGGCGGCAAAACTTTAACCGATAATTGTTAAAATACCCGGTGATAAAAAGAACAGTAAAACACGTTATTCCACAGTAGAACACGGTATTCCACAGTAGCTCACGATGTTGCACAGTGTTTTATATTATTGATTCAATAATTGATAAAGTAGCAATTACATAGTATCTTGATTCAATAATTGTTAATTAGCATCTGCATAATATATTTTACTATTTGTCACGACACTGTAACTTATATCATTTGATAGAATATTTTAGCATTATCGACAATGTCTAGAAATTCTGTCAAGGAAAGGGGTTATTTAATTGCGCGCCATTTTTATGGAAGGCCCCCTCTTTCCTGGGAATAATCTGGTTGTCAGTATTGCGAGTATATGCTATCTGTGATATTAATACATTTAACACAATAATACAGAAAAATGGATTTATTGTGATAATGGAGTTATTTTTTAATGGTTTTATCTTTTGATAATGGAATTATCTTTTGATAATGGATTAATCTTTTTAAATAAATGGATGGATGATATTAATGGAAGAAAAAATGGATGGATGATATTAATGGAAGAAAAAATGGATGGATGATATTAATGGAAGAAAAAATGAATGGATGATATTAAAAGAATATGGGAAAAAGACCAAAATGCCCTCACCTTGATTTTCCTATAAATAGGGAGAGTTTGCTTAAGAAATTTTCACACCTTCATTGCCTATACTTCCTCTCTCTCTCTAAATTTCTTAAGTTCTCTTAGTGTGCTAGGTTACTGTGAGTATTTGTGAGGATACTAGTATTGTCCGAAGTTAGTAAACTTCATAGAAAGTAACATCCAGTCACTTGTTAACTAAGGTAGGGAATATCATTTCTTTCATACTCATATATAATATCATTTTACTTTCATGTTCGTAAGTGATATTATACTCATAAAGGTTGTTATTCATTCTGTATTAATTTGTGGGGATAACCTGTCCGTGCGGTATGACGCATGCCTGGTGAATACCCTTTTGTATTCATTCCTTATTACTCTGTGGGAATAACCTGTATGTACGGAGTGTCGTACCTGGTGAATATCCCTTTGCATTTGTTCCTTATAAATTTGTGGGTATAACCTGTTCGTGCGGATTGACGCATACCTGGTGAATAACCCGTCGTATTCATTACTTATTAATCTGTTGTGGAAATAATCTGTCTACGCGAATTATCGCATGACAGGTGAAAATCCATTTGCAGTTTCATATATTCTGTTATACTCGTACAACGTATCATTTCTTTTGTACTCTTTAAGGGATATCTTTTTCTTTCACATTTCTCCATTTATGATAAGAAATCTTTGTTTGTTTCCAAAACCTTATTTTTAAATGGAGAAAATCCCTGAAAATTAGTAGAATATCCTTAATAGTTTGTGCTTCATCTAATATCTTTTCACTTGAATCTTTCTATTTCATTTTATACGTTATAGTTGAAGCATGAAATAATTTCTTGAATATCATTCTTGAATTTGACTCCACAATTTGGTCATCGTGTTGGCAATTTGGTCAATGTTTGATACTGATTAAATTATAGAGCTTTTTCTTATCCTTAATCTCACTGTATCATTGTCATCATCCTCATACTTAAATTGTGGTATTAGTTCTCTTTGGCCCGTAGTGCAAAGATGAACTGGCGTGACATGATTTTGACCAAACTGTGTATTGGTATAATCATGACTTTTTGTGTTACAAACAAAGGCGTATGGTGAAAGTTCTCTTTGGCCGGTAGTGCAAAGATGAACTGGCGTTTGGCATGATCATGACCGGTGATGTTACAAATTAATATCTTTGGCACGTAGTGCAAAGAGAGGCTGTTGAATATAAACTGTTGATTTGGATGTTCATAAACAGGAATTGTTGATTGGTGTTACAGGGATAAAATATTGGTGGTGATCCTTTAATTTATAGAAGATGGTAGATATTATAATCTACTTGACTCTTCTAATGGATTGTTTGTTCCGCTGCAATTGTTGTTGTTGAACAATTAAAATATCTTTAAATCTCTGATTTAATTCTGTTGAAGACTAAAGATAAATTTTATTCTTCATTATCTTAGTCATGATATTTCTTACTGGGCTATTTGAGCTCACCCTTTTCAGTTTTGTTCCATTGTTCTTCTCAGGAAAGGAAAATGTAGCTGGGACTAGCCGGGGAGTGGAGTGATGGTCCGAGTTAGTGGTTGTCCTTATCAAGTTATGGCATAGTTTAATAATGATTGTACTAGAGACTTAAAACATGTGTTGTCGTCTTTTTACGGCATTATAATAATTTGGGTTTGGATACTGTGGTACCATACGGTACGATATTTGTATGAAAAGTCACAGTATGTGTGTGGTCGTATTTTGCACGACAAATATTAGTTGTAAATGGGAAAATTCGTATTTGGTATTTGTATTTTTGTAGAATGTTATTGGCGACTCAAAATGGGTTGTGTGGACCTATTTTGGGGGCGTCACAGTTGGTATCAGAGCTTAGGGATATGATCTCTGGTAGAGATCTGGGATTAGAACTAGGAGGGGAGAGACGAGTAAAATCCTTTGCTAGTGTGTCCTACCTAAGCTATTTTTGGTTATTTAAGCAATTGGTTTGGTTATAGGGACAAGATGTTGCATGTCTATTTCTTTAACTAATCTTTGTTTTGTGATCACATTTCAGAATGGCATCTCAAAACTAAGAGATTCACTATGAGACTATTGTGGCTGAAAACCAGGAAGCCACAAATAATACGGGTGCAAACTCAGAACACCATGATGCTAATCATGATGCTAACAACCGGATGAATGATGAATTTTTTAGGAACTTCATGCAATACATGCAGAACCAGGCGAGAAGAGCTCCTGTCTATAATACTGGCAGAAACGCTGATAATGTACGGATGGTCACTGCCAAGCAGTTCAAAGAATTGGGACCACCTGAATTTTTCGGCAAGCCAGATCCACTCAAGGTAGAGTCGTGGCTTAAACAATTAACGAAGATATTTGATGTACTGCGTTGCACGGACGACCAAAAGGTTCCTTTTGCCACCTTCATGTTGCGAGGAGAAGCAGATCATTGGTGGGAATCTGTGAAACGTACCCATCGTTCGGCACTCGAGATGTCTTGGGTCGAGTTCCAGGAATTATTTAATGAGAAGTATTTCCCGGAAAGTATTCGTCATATGAAGGAGGTAGAATTCATCAAATTGGAACAGAACAACATGACGGTGTCACAGTACGAAGCCAAGTTCGCCGAGCTGTCGCGTTTTGCATCCCATTTGGTGGATACTGAAAAACGAATGACACGAATGTTCCTACGAGGTTTGAAACCAGAGATTCGCCAATATCTCGTTTCTCATAAAATTTGTATATACGCAGATGCTGTGGATAGGGCTCAAGTAGTGGAGCAGGAAAGAGGACTACTACAACTAGGAAGCAACACCCAACCACGAGAGCAAAATCACGGTAATAATCGTAATGGTGGCAGCAATTATCGGAATAATGATAATCAGCGAGGAGGGAATCACAACACCGGAAATGGTAACCACTTCGGTGGTAATCCTGGCCCGGATAACAGAAGGAGTGAGTCAAGTGGCAACAATTCCAAGAAGAGGAGATTCAACAACAACCATGGAAAGGCACCAACGTCAGTACCAGCACCAGTACCAGTTTCGAAGGAAGGAGAACGACCACCTGTTAGATGTTTCAGGTGTGGGAAGGAAGGACACATCAGTCCAAATTGTACACAATCGCCATCCCAAGTATGTTACAATTATGGAAAGGAAGGCCATATAGCTCGCTTTTGTCATGCAGCGAAGTCAAGTCCAGCTGCGATGATGACACCGAAGGCGGTCACGGACAAGTCAAAGTCTGTGGTCCAGGGGAGAGCTTTTGTTGTGACGTCACAAAAAGCGCAGAATTCGAACGAGGTTATAACGGGTAAACTACTTATTAACTCTTATGAAGTCTATGCCTTATTAGATACTGGTTCTACCCACTCTTTTATTTCACCAACATGTGCTCAACGCCTGAATTTGACTCCTGAAAAATTAGATTTTGACTTATCTGTCGAAACACCATTAGCGCAAACATTCGTTACATATACGGTCTATAAATCTTGCTTTGTTCAAATCGGTACCCTCACATTACCTGTTGATCTTATCTCCTTGAACATGCATGAATTTGATGTGATATTAGGAATTGATTGGTTAACTGTTCATCATGCTAAAATTGATTGCTTTCGTAAGGTTATTAGTTTTCATATTCCTAATCAACCTATTATGCGAATTCAAGCAACCAAACCATTGAAATCAATAACCATCATTTCTAGTCACAAAGCCATTCGTTTATTGAAAAACGGATGTCAAGCCTTCTTAGCCCATGTAACGGATTTAAATAAAACTACGTCAGATTTGAAAAATATTTCTGTTGTTAATGAGTTCCCTGACGTATTTCCTGAAGAACTTCCTGGCCTACCCCCAGACCGTGAAACTGAATTTTGTATCGACCTTGAACCCGGTACGAAACCTATTTCCAAAACCCCATATCGAATGGCCCCTATTGAACTTCAAGAGTTAAAGGTCCAACTACAGGAGTTGTTAGACAGCGGTTTCATACGTCCGAGTACATCGCCTTGGGGTGCTCCTGTTTTATTCGTAAAGAAGAAAGACGGGAGTATGAGACTTTGCATTGACTATCGGGAGTTAAACCATGTCACCATTAAAAATAGGTACCCGTTACCTCGCATTGATGACCTGTTTGACCAGTTACAAGGTGCTCAATTCTTTTCAAAGATCGATCTTCGTTCTGGATATCATCAGTTGAAAGTTAAAGCTGATGACATTCCAAAGACTGCCTTTAGAACTCGGTACGGGCATTATGAATTTCTGGTCATGTCTTTTGGATTGACTAATGCTCCTGCTGCTTTTATGGATATGATGAACCGGATATTCAAGGAATATTTGGATCATTTCGTGGTTGTTTTCATTGATGACATTCTCATATATTCTAAAAGTCGTGAAGATCATGAGCAACACTTGAGGCTGATACTCCAAAAGCTTCGTGAAAACAAGCTATATGCTAAGTTGAAGAAATGTAAATTCTGGCTTGAGGAAGTTGCATTCCTTGGTCACTTGGTTTCTAAAGAAGGAATCTCGGTTGACCCGACAAAGATTGAAGCAGTATCAAATTGGGAACAACCCAAGTCAGTAACCGAAGTACGAAGCTTTCTGGGTCTAGCTGGTTATTATCGGAGATTCGTAGAAGGATTTTCTCGAATAGCCGTTCCATTAACTCAACTGACTCGGAAAAGCACAACATTCAAATGGAGCGAAGAATGCGAGAAGAGTTTTCAAGAACTCAAAAGAAGGCTCATTTCAGCACCTGTATTAGCAATACCTTCAGGATCGAAAGGATTTGTCATCTACAGCGACGCTTCAAACAAAGGACTAGGTTGTGTTCTCATGCAACATGGGAAGGTTATAGCCTATGCGTCTCGGCAACTCAAGGAATATGAGAGGAATTATCCTACTCATGATCTAGAGTTGGCAGCAGTTGTTTTCGCGTTGAAGATTTGGAGACATTACTTGTATGGGGAGAAAGTGGAGATCTATACAGACCACAAAAGTCTCAAATATTTCTTCACCCAGAAGGAACTCAACATGCGACAACGGCGTTGGCTCGAGCTGTTGAAAGATTACGATCATACCATCCAGTACCATCCTGGAAAGGCGAATGTAGTAGCTGATGCATTGAGTAGAAGATCATATGCAAGTACGAGTGCGTTATTGACATCTCAAAGGCCCATTTTGGATGATTTACAAACGATGGAGATAGAATTAAAGACTCCAGGAACCCACGTGAAGGTTGCAAATATACAAGTAGAACCGGCTTTAATCGACAAAATTAAAGTTGCTCAAGTTACAGACCCAGAGTTGATGAATATGAAAAAGAAGGTACAAGAAGGTGCTATTCCAGAAGCAAGAGTCGACGAAGAAGGAATATTGCGAATCAACTCTAGACTGTGTGTTCCTAACGACCCTGAATTGAAATACAAAATCATGATGGAGGCGCACAACACACCGTTTGCAATCCACCCTGGAAGTACCAAAATGTATCGTGATCTTCGACATACATTTTGGTGGAACAATATGAAGAGAGAAATTGCAGAGTTTATCGCAAGATGTTTAACTTGTCAACGTGTCAAGGCGGAGCATCAAGTACCAAGGGGTCCATTGCAACCACTTGAGATTCCAGAATGGAAGTGGGAACACATCAACATGGATTTTGTGACAGGTCTTCCCAAAGTTTCTCAAGGCTTAGACGCAATTTGGGTCATTATAGATAGATTGACCAAGTCTGCTCATTTCTTGCCTATACGAAAAAACTATTCACTCGAGCGTCTTGCTAACTTGTATATTAGCGAGATTATGAGATTGCATGGCATGCCGGTATCCATAGTTTCTGATCGAGATCCTAGATTCACTTCACGATTTTGGGTCAGCATGCAAAAGCTATGGGCACTGAATTACGATTCAGTTCTGCATACCATCCCCAGACAGACGGACAATCGGAAAGGACTATTCAAACCCTCGAAGATCTATTAAGACTCTGCGTACTAGACTTCAAAGGAAGTTGGGACAAATACTTGCCATTGGTGGAATTCTCTTACAACAACAGTTATCAAGCAAGTATAGGCATGGCTCCCTTCGAGGCGTTGTATGGACGAAGGTGTCGATCTCCAGCATGTTGGGATGAAGTAGGTGAGGCAAAATTGTTGGGTCCCGAGTTGATACGTATGACTACGGAAAAGATCCAAATGATCCGGCAACGTATACAAACAGCTCAAGATCGACAAAAGAGTTATGCTGATCTTCATCGAAGAGACGAGGAATTCAATGTTGGAGATCATGTATTTTTACGTGTTGCTCCGTGGAAAGGTGTTACGCGATTCGGAAAGAGAGGAAAGCTTAACCCTCGATTTATCGGTCCATTTGAAATCCTCGATTGAGTAGGAATTGTGGCCTACAGACTCGCCTTACCACCAAGCATGTCTCGTGTTCATAATGTTTTTCACATATCCATGCTACGTAAATATGTGAAAGATCCAAACCACATTATTGAGTTAGAACCAGACGAGATAGCAGAGGATTTGACGTACGAAGAGATACCTGTCAAGGTCTTGGATAAGAAGGAGCAGATTCTACGCTCACAGGTTATACCTCAAGTTAAAGTTTTATGGAGAAACCATGATGTTGAGGAAATGACCTGGGAGTTAGAATCCGAGATGAGAGCAAAGTATCCTCACCTTTTCGAATTGCCAGGTACGTACGTCAATTTCGAGGACGAAATTTCATAAGGAGGGGAGATTGTAAGACCCCGAATTTATGAAATAAAAATTTATTATTTTCTTTATGATTTTTTTTCTAAATAGTGAAGTGCTTAATTGTTATAAATGATAGTTAAGGGTGTTATATGCAAATTATCTGATAAATAGTATGTCGGGGAATATTCCTTTTGTCGGGAAATATTCTTTCTGTCGGGGAATATTATATTCGGTACCGTACGACGGCGCCGAAATGGCAATATTGTCAATGATAATGGGCCCCACAACGGGTTAACTGTCGGATATAGAAAGTGATAGAAATTGGCGGCAAAACTTTAACCGATAACTGTTAAAATACCCGGTGATAAAAAGAACAGTAAAACGCGTTATTCCACAGTAGCACACGGTATTCCACAGTAGCTCACGATGTTGCACAGTGTTTTATATTATTGATTCAATAATTGATAAAGTAGCAATTGCATAGTATCTTGATTCAATAATTGTTAATTAGCATCTGCATAATATATTTTACTATTTGTCACGACACTGTAAACTTATATCATTTGATAGGATATTTTAGCATTATCGACAATGTCTAGAAATTCTGTCAAGGAAAGGGGTTATTTAATTGCGCGCCATTTTTATGGAAGGCCCCCTCTTTCCTGGGAATAATCTGGTTGTCAGTATTGCGAGTATATGCTATCTGTGATATTAATACATTTAACACAATAATACAGAAAAATGGATTTATTGTGATAATGGAGTTATTTTTTAATGGTTTTATCTTTTGATAATGGAATTATCTTTTGATAATGGATTAATCTTTTTGAAAAAATGGATGGATGATATTAATGGAAGAAAAAATGGATGGATGATATTAATGGAAGAAAAAATGAATGGATGATATTAAAAGAATATGGGGAAAAGACCAAAATGCCCTCACCTTGATTTTCCTATAAATAGGGAGAGTTTGCTTAAGAAATTTTCACACCTTCATTGCCTATACTTCCTCTCTCTCTCTAAATTTCTTAAGTTCTCTTAGTGTGCTAGGTTACTGTGAGTATTTGTGAGGATACTAGTATTGTCCGAAGTTAGTAAACTTCATAGAAAGTAACATCCAGTCACTTATTAACTAAGGTAGGGAATATCATTCCTTTCATACTCATATATAATATCATTTACTTTCATGTTCGTAAGTGATATTATACTCATAAAGGTTGTTATTCATTCTGTATTAATTTGTGGGGATAACCTGTCCGTGCGGTATGACGCATGCCTGGTGAATACCCTTTTGTATTCATTCCTTATTACTCTGTGGGAATAACCTGTATGTACGGAGTGTCGTACCTGGTGAATATCCCTTTGCATTTGTTCCTTATAAATTTGTGGGTATAACCTGTTCGTGCGGATTGACGCATACCTGGTGAATAACCCGTCGTATTCATTACTTATTAATCTGTTGTGGAAATAATCTGTCTACGCGAATTATCGCATGACAGGTGAAAATCCATTTGCAGTTTCATATATTCTGTTATACTCGTATAACGTATCATTTCTTTTGTACTCTTTAAGGGATATCTTTTTCTTTCACATTTCTCCATTTATGATAAGAAATCTTTGTTTGTTTCCAAAACCTTATTTTTAAATGGAGAAAATCCCTGAAAATTAGTAGAATATCCTTAATAGTTTGTGCTTCATCTAATATCTTTTCACTTGAATCTTTCTATTTCATTTTATACGTTATAGTTGAAGCATGAAATAATTTCTTGAATATCATTCTTGAATTTGACTCCACAATTTGGTCATCGTGTTGGCAATTTGGTCAATCTTTGATACTGATTAAATTATAGAGCTTTTTCTTATCCTTAATCTCACTGTATCATTGTCATCATCCTCATCCTCATACTTAAATTGTGGTATTAGTTCTCTTTGGCCCGTAGTGCAAAGATGAACTGGCGTGACATGATTTTGACCAAACTGTGTATTGGTATAATCATGACTTTTTGTGTTACAAACAAAGGCATATGGTGAAAGTTCTCTTTGGCCGGTAGTGCAAAGATGAACTGGCGTTTGGCATGATCATGACCGGTGATGTTACAAATTAATATCTTTGGCACGTAGTGCAAAGAGAGGCTGTTGAATATAAACTGTTGATTTGGATGTTCATAAACAGGAATTGTTGATTGGTGTTACAGGGATAAAATATTGGTGGTGATCCTTTAATTTATAGAAGATGGTAGATATTATAATCTACTTGACTCTTCTAATGGATTGTTTTGTTCCGCTGCAATTGTTGTTGTTGAACAATTAAAATATCTTTAAATCTCTGATTTAATTCTGTTGAAGACTAAAGATAAATTTTATTCTTCATTATCTTAGTCATGATATTTCTTACTGGGCTATTTGAGCTCACCCTTTTCAGTTTTGTTCCATTGTTCTTCTCAGGAAAGGAAAATGTAGCTGGGACTAGCCGGGGAGTGGAGTGATGGTCCGAGTTAGTGGTTGTCCTTATCAAGTTATGGCATAGTTTAATAATGATTGTACTAGAGACTTAAAACATGTGTTGTCGTCTTTTTACGGCATTGTAATAATTTGGGTTTGGATACTGTGGTACCATACGGTACGATATTTGTATGAAAAGTCACAATATGTGTGTGGTCGTATTTTGCACGACAAATATTAGTTGTAAATGGGAAAATTCGTATTTGGTATTTGTATTTTTGTAGAATGTTATTGGCGACTCAAAATGGGTTGTGTGGACCTATTTTGGGGGCGTCACAAATACGCCTACTTATAATGTTATTAATATGTAATCCCAATTTTGTGTAAGTTAAGAGGTATGTTTTTGTTATAATATCCACTTGTATAGTATTAGAGGGATATGTTATGTAAGTGCTATAAGATGCAAAGTATTATGTATTACGAGATGCATATTAATAAAAGTATATTTAATAAATGTGCTTTGATACCACTTGTAACATCCTCAAAACACAGGCTATCTTCAAACTCGAGTCCTAGTGTGTCACGATACATCATCTTCTTACACATTATACAATTAACACGGAATATATAAATATACATTATTTATTTCAAATGATTCTACAACATTTCTCAAGGTCTACAACCTTAACTCAATACATATCTTAATAAACCAAAAGGTTTACATAATCATGTTCATAAGATAACATAATAGTTATCGCATATTAAGTTACTTTTGAACTTTTTCTCTTGGCTTTGTCCTTCCTAAAACACTCGGGCTTAACTGAAATATTATCACGATATAGCAAGAGTGAGCAACTACTTTGCTCAACAAGTTTAAATACAAGAAAGATATATCATGATTGAAAAAGAATAGGCTTTCGAGTTTCCAACAATATATAATAATTGTGAAACAACGATAATCAAATTTCAATAAATGAATAACTGAATCAATAACGCTGAGTGGCCAACAATGACCATGAACAAATATTTTGGTAATCAAGGTGATCAGCATTTCATACCAGGTGGACATATGCAACTTGCACTAAGTGCGATTAACAATAAATTTCATTGATGTGGAATAATTGACAATAATTAAACCACTAGCGCTTGAAACATAATAACTCGAGTTAGAGTTAGGAAACTTGTCTTGTCCGTCGGTTACTGCTACGCAATCTAATTTAATCTCTTATGAAAGACCTATCATTTATAAGATTGATCTTTCAATTAGCATATCATATCATACCTCATAATACTACTACTTTATAAATAAATCATTTAACATTTAGCCACATAATCAGATGTTAGATAACTCCTTAAACCATCAGTATTATTATCGTCCTTTGATAATATTTCAATCACTTTATCATCATCTTAAAACTCTCGTCTAATATTATTAATCATTTAATAATATTTTAATTCACTTCTTATTATTAATCACTTAATAATATTCAACTCATTATCTAATATTATTAATCATTTAATAATATTTAAATCACTTTTTAATATTATTAATTATTTAATAATATTTTATTCACTTTCAAATATTATTAACCCTTTAATAATATTTTGATCACTTAATATCATTTATTAATATCTTAATCATTTTCAAATATTATTAATCCTTTAATAATATTTTAATCACTTAATAATCTTAGTAAATAATTAAAATGTTATTAAATGATTAAACTTCAAGAGATGCACATGAGAAATTGCATTCATAAGTGTTATCCCATTCGGTTCAACCCCTTCTACAAGTATTGGCCTCCTTAGCCCATTTAGCCTCATATTATCTTCCAACTCAGCTTGGTCAAACTTAATTGCCTTGTCAATTTCTTCTTCTCTTTGGTCCTGCTCTTCATATTCCTCAGGCTCCTGAGCTATAATATCCTGTTGTTCCTGCTCCTTGCTTAAGTTGTCTGCATTGTTACTTGAGTTGTCTGCATTGTTAAAATTCTCAACTAATGCCATCTTGTCCTGTATAAATTCCGGACCCTTGTCTTGAATTACATCAGCACCCATGCATTGCCCATTGATTACTTGTGGTCCATTTGTGACAAGAAATGAAACACCAAATGGACGAAGCCCACCACTCTGTGTGTAGCCTTGCCTGGTGTCACAAAGAGATTGAACTAGATGCTGAACAGGCATTCACTCTTGATATAACAAAGTGTATCGCTGAGCTTGGAAATGAGCAGTGGCATCAGACATTAACCCAATCACTCTTTGGAACAATTCAAATAGCTGTTCTTTTTTCTCTGTCGATGCAATGATGATAATCTTATGACATTTGCCTTTAATCGAACAACCATATAACAAAGTGTATCATGATTGTCGCTAAAAGTGCGGGATGCAAAGTGTCACATTTTGAAGTGTAAAATGCAATACGCAAAATAGGATATACTTGGGATTCAAAATACATTTAACTCTTAAACTTTACTATATTTTTATTTTTGGTAACATACAGTAATGTTAGATAGAGATTGTTGCAAAAGGAATGCATATGCTACTACGTGTCGAACCGACACATAACACCATTTGGCCTAAAATTTATCGCTAAAAAGTGCAAAATCTGACACTTTCCTGTCACTAAAAGTGTCAAAATCTGACACTTTCCTGTCACTAAAATTTGTCAGATTTTGCACTTTTTAGCGACAAATTTTAAGTCAAATGGTGTTATGTGTCGGCTCGTTAAAAGTGCGGGATGTAAAGTGTCATGTTTTGAAATATAAGATGCAATGTACAAAATGACATAAACTTGAGAGATGCAAAGTGCATTTAACTCTATAAGGACAAAAATATCAACTGATAGACTATAAACTATACAACTGGAAATAAAAGAAAGATACACAAGCAAAACAAGGTAAATAATATAGCCTTCAAATTGTTCCTCTAGCAAATTGTACTTTTTAAGGAACAATAGCAGTGAAAAACTAATTCAAAAAGTACGATTTTGCACTACTAATTATACTTATAAAGAGGATTTTGACTAATACCAAAACTCATTGACAAAAATGTCACAAGTGGATAGAGTAATAGCAAGAAAATCTAGAACGAGGAAATTAAGGGTTAATGTAAAGTAACATAATAAAAGATAGATCCATGGAAGAAATTTAGATAAAAATAACTCGGATGTAAATAGGAATTATTACATATGGTCGAACTTGATGATATAAGTGGGCAACTCTCATCCAAATCATACACGAAATGAGGTTGTAAAGAAAATAATATTGTCTAAAAAAATTACATCAGAACTAACCAAGTATCGTTTAAAGGAGAGTATCAACGATAACCTAGCTTTTTGGGTACCAGAATAATGAACAAACAAACATTTAAGAGCCTTGGGATCTAATTTTGACACACCAGGACAGTGATCTCTAACAAAGCAGACGCACCTAAAAACATGTGGGGGGAAAAAACATCTGCCCAAAATGATTTTAGTACTTTCATATCAAATAGTAAAGCACGAGTAACATCCATAAGATGATGATTTTTCTCTCTGTAACACCAATTTGTTATGGTGTATCAGTACATGAGGATTGATGAATGATGTCATGACTAGCCATGAATGTAGAAATTGGAGATGAAAAATATTTAAGAGCATTATCATTGCGCCAATACACAGATTGTGAGACCAAATTGAGTTTGCATTGCATTCACAAAATTAGAGAAAATGGAGAACAATTCAGAACGATTTTTTTATTAAGTAAAGCCAACTTATCCATAAATAGTCATCAACAAATGTAACAAAATATCAAGACTCGTTGTGACACCATAGGACAGGATCCCCATACATCAGAATGTACTAACTCAAATGGTTTCGTAGACTATTATTGACCCTAGGAGGATATGACTCACGATGGTGTTTCTCAAACTGACGAAAGTCACATTCTAAACTAGATAAAGAACTAAAATAAGGCATCAATCTTTTCAAGTTGGACAAAGAAGGGCATCTCAATCGACAATGGACTTGAAGAGGTGAGGCGACATTGGAACAAACAATGGCTCAAGGAACATAAACTAACTCATCAAATAGATATAAACCTCCTAATGCACGACCTCAACCAATCATCTTCTTCGTCGTAAGATCCTGAAAAACACAAGAAGTAGGATAAAACGTCACGAAACAATTATAAGCTTTTGTCAATTTACTAACAGAAAGAATGTTATATGAAAATTTAGGTAAATATAATTGTGACGCCCCCAAAATAGGTTCACACAATCCATTTTGAGTCGCCAAATTACAACTACAAAATCCAAATATAAATATAAATTTTCCTATTTACAATTACTAAACTGTCGTGCAAAATACGACAACACACATACTGTAAGTTTCAATAAAAATATTATTTCATATCTAGTACGACAATATTCACATCTAACTTAAGTTCTCAATACAATTATTGACACACTATTTTATAATGTATTGAGATACTTCTACAGTCTCGGACCATCACTCCATTCCCCGGCTAGTCCCGACTACTCTCATTTTCTGAGGAGAACAATGAAACAAAAATGAAAAGGGTGAGTACAAATAGCCTAGTAAAGAATATAATGACTAAGATAATGAAGAATAAATTATCTTTAGCCGTTAACAATAATAAATCAAAGATTTAAAGATAATCAATTTTCAACGATAACTGCAGCGAAACAAATAATTCATTAGATGAGTCAAATAGACATATTGTCTATGATTTTCTACAATTTAAAGGTTCATCATCAATGTTTTATCCCTGTAACACAAATCAACAGTTCCTGATTATGTTCATCCAAATCAACAGTTTATCTTTGCACTATGGGCCAAAGATATTCATTTGTAACACCACTGGTCATGATCATGCCAAACACCAGTCCATCTTTGCACTACGGGCCAAAGAAAACTTTTATCACAAGTCTTTGTCTGCAACACCAAATGTCATGATTATACCAATACAAAGTTCCTGGTCATAATTATGCCAATCACCAGTTCATCTTTGCATTACGGGCCAAAGAGAACTTTTAAGTTTGAGGATTATGACAATGATATAAAAGATGAATAAAAACAATAAAAGCAAGAATAAATATTAGAGATTTGTAATCTAATATATCCAGAGTCCAAGAATATCTAAATTGTCGACACGATGACCAAGTTGTGGAGTCAAATTGAAGAATGATATTCAGGATTCATATTTAAAAGATAACGATTAAAAATTCAATAGGAAGATTCAGGTAAAAATATTAGATGAAGCACAAACTATTAAGGATATTCTACTAATTTCAGGAATTTTTATCATTTAATAATAAGGTTATGGAAACGAATAATAATTTATTACCATAAATGAAAAAAATATGAAAGATAACGATATCCCTTACGAGTATGAAAGAAAATAATATCCTTTACGAGTAAGAAAGAAAATGACATCATTTACGAGTAAGAAAGAAAATGACATGCTTTACCTTAGTAGAAGACTACATCTGACATGTATAAGGAAGATTATCTTAAGAAAATCTTACACTATTAGCTACACTCAAAGTATCCTAATATACAAGAGAAATACTCACAATATTATAGAGGAATAATTTTGTGTTTTTGGTGTGAGTTTCATTGCTTAACTGAGCAACCTATTTATAGAAAAATGCTTAGCACACCAGGTTTGACTAAAGCATCGTCGGCGGAAAAACTCGTCTAACGAAATTTTAATTTTCACGTTAAATTTTTTTTTATAATATAATATTCTAATAAAACAAATAACTTTATATATAATATAATATATTCTAATTATATTCTAATAAAACAAATAAATTTATATATAATATAAAAAGTTTTATGTTTTTTACTAATATAATAATAATAAAACATTTTCTGAAAAAAATTTCTGCCGACGGTTTGATAATATTGGCAGGTGGTGGGTCCCATGGAATAATAAGTCAAACTTATCACAACGCTTCATTACAAACCCTTCTATTATAATAAAAATTGAACAAATATCTACCACACATCACTTATCTTTAATCAACACATTATCAATCTTTCAACAATTATTCACCAGTAATATTATAGACTCACAATATTAATAACCAAATCATTCTTCGAAAAAAGGGCCTTTCCGTATAAACGGTGCACAATTAAATAACCCATTTCCTTGACAGAACTTCTAGACATTGTCAATAATGCTAACTGGTTTAATAATATCATATCAAATAATACGAGTTACTGTGACAATTATTGAGTTCAATAATATAAAAATATTATGCACTTGCTACTGTAACAATTATTGAATCAATAATATAAAATACTGTGTGATACCGTGTGCTACTGTGAAATATCGTGTATTACTGTGAAATAACGCGTTTTACTATTCTTTTATTACTGAGTATTTTAACAGTTGCAGGTGATAGTACCGCTGACCATTTTGTTATAAAAAGTTATTTCTATCATTTTTCGTATTCGACGATTAGTCGTTATGGGGCCCACCGATGATTGGTTATTTCGGCGCGTCGTACTTTCGTACTTTACCGATTATAATAATCCCCAACAGAAATAATATTCCCCGACAAAAAGAATATTCCCTGATATACTGTTTATCTGATATTGCATATATTACCCCCAACTATAACATTTTATCAATTAAGCACTTTACTGAGCAGAACAATTATAAAGAAAATAAAGTTTTATTTCATAAAAGTCAGGTCTTACAATCTCCCCTCCTTATGAAATTTCGTCCTCAAAATTGATATACGTACCTGGCAAATCGAAGAGGTGAGGATGCCTAACTCTCATTTTAGATTCTAACTCCCAAGTCATTTCCACTGTATCATGGTTTCTCCATAAAACTTTGACTTGAGGTATAACCTTTGAACGTATAATCTGTTCCTTCTTATCCAAGATCTTGACAGGTATCTCCTCATATGTTAAATCTTCTGCTATTACATCTGGCTCTAACTCAATGATGTGATTTGGATCTTTCACATACTTACGTAACATAGATACGTGGAAGAAGTTATGAATGCGAGGCATGTTTGGCGGTAAAGCGAGTATGTAGGCCACAGTTTCTACTCGGTCGAGGATTTCAAATGGACCAACAAATCGAGGGTTGAGTTTTCCTCTCTTTTCAAATCTTGTAACTCCTTTCCATGGAGCAACACGTAGAAAAACATGGTCTCCGACATTGAATGCTTCGTCCCTTCGATCAAGATCAACATAACTCTTTTGTCGATCTTGTGCGGCTTGTATACGCTGTCGGATCATGTGAATCTTTTCTGTAGTCATGCGCACCAACTCTGGTCCCAACAACTTTGTATCCCCTACTTCATCCCAACATGCTGGAGAACGACACCTTCGTCCATACAACCCTTCGAAGGGAGCCATACCTATACTTGCTTGATAACTATGAGAATTCCACCAATGGTAAGTATTTGTCCCAACTTCCTTTGAAGTCTAGCATGCAGAGTCTCAACAGATCTTCGAGAGTTTAAATGGTTCTTTCTGATTGCCCGTCTGTTTGGGGATGGTATGCAGAACTGAATCGTAATTCAGTGCCCATAGCTTTCTGCAAGCTGACCCAAAATCTTGAAGTGAATCTAGGGTCTCGATCAGAAATTATGGATACTGGCATGCCATGCAATCTCACAATCTTGCTTATGTACATACTAGCAAGATGCTCAAATGAATAGTTCTCTCGTATGGGCAGGAAATGAGCAGACTTGGTCAATCTACCCACTACAACCCAAATTACACCCATGCCTTGAGAAACCTTAGGAAGACTCGTCACGAAATCTATGTTGATGTGTTCCCACTTTCATTCTGGAATTTCAAGTGGTTGCAATGGACCCCTTGGTATTTGATGTTATGTCTTGACATGTTGACAAGTTAAATATATTAAGATAAACTCTATAATCTCTCTCTTCATATTTCTTTACCAAAATGTATGTCGAAGGTCACAATACATTTTGGAACTTCTAGAGTGGATTGAAAACGGTGTGTTATGTGCCTCCATCATGATTTTAAATTTCATGTCAGGGTCGTTAGGAACACACAGTCTAGAGTGGACTCGAAGTATCCCTCATTCGTCAATTCTTACTTCTGAAATAACACCTTCTTGTACTTTCTTCTTCATATTTATTAGTTTTGGGTCTGTAGCTTGAGCAACTTTAACTTTGTCGATAAAAGCCGGTTCTACTCGTATGTGTGCCATCTTCGCGTGAGTTCTTGGAGTCTTTGTGACGCCCCCAAATCCAGGTACCTTCAAACCCGGGTCTGGTGTATCATAGTACTATGTATAACACTATCACCCATCAATAATAACTCTATAACATGAATGTGATTACTATTTATTATAGACATACTTTTACAAAACCCAGGTTCTCAGACCTTAAAATTTTTATACATGGTAATATATATAAAATAATATTCCAAATATGACTAATTATTATAAATCGTGATACAACCACTACTCGTTCGCCTTTCTTTTGCCTTTATCCTTTTCGGATCCTTCGATTCGATCGGGCTTCGCTGAAAGCATTTAATTTAAAACAAGTGTGAGCTACAAGGCTCAACAAATATAAACAATTGAATAAACAACAAAATCAAGAATAAATGCTTCATTTACTCAATACTTCTACAACTGAACAATAGTTGTGAAGAGACTACGAATCGATCTGAATAACAAGATCTATTGTTTCGAATTTGTTTGAAACTACATATTGACTATATACAGAACGGTTGGAAGACCATGAACATTTTTCATTTTCGTAAAGGTTATGTAGTAATTCAATTATGAACCGTCTGACTCACGGGCACGTTGGGTGATCATCCCTGTGTACCTTACGTTTACAACACTCTAGCTAAACGACTATGCATTTGGTTGACCACCTCGGGGGTCGGTCGGGATTTTCCGACATAAAAATGTCCAATATTAAGGTTGTTCATCTCAGATTTGAATCTAAATCCGCATTGAAACAATTCGGGTTAGATAGCTCTACCTAACATCAATAATATTTCAAAGATTTAATGTAAAACTGATAAAATATTCTAAACTTTGTCTAGACGGAACAAACGACATTGACGTATATCTTAAACAGTTCGTGAATATAGAATACTCAAGTTTGAACAATTTATGTCAAAAAGTAGCTGAAAAACTTATACAGATGCTAAGAGATTTGTATAAGTCTAGGATTTACACAATATATAAACATTAAGTAAATTTGAGCATCAAAACGTATCAAGACATTCACAGAAATGAAGTTGAATAAATGCAAAAGCTTGCACACAATAAAATACTTGCAATACGTAGAAACCTTGTTCAATATCAAATTAAACAAGAGTTAGAATACTTGCAACAAATTAGATTCCATGCATAAAGTAAATGCATAGGTTCGAATACTTGCAAAAACATAGAACACTTGCACGTGAAAATATAGTACAAGGTTAGAACACTTGCCTTTAGCGGTCTTTAAACTTTTAACGTTAATCGCCTTTGAAAGTCCTACACAATCAATACACATAGATATACCAATTAGCCACGTATAATCGCCACTCATAATTTACATTAACTCTAGCTCACGTTTTATGATGTCCATTTCATTAGAATCGGAACATCTTTTAAGTGTATTAACATTTGGCTCAGCGTTTCGACGTTCACGCGACGCTCGCCCGACTTCTTAAACCCGAACATCCAATTGACACTACATTAAGCACAATTGATACGCTCAATTCAATTACTAATACTTGGTTTACATAATGTTAGACTACATTTCCCAACGCCTAACAATTAGACTCGAGAATCCTAGCTAGCGAGGTTCGTTGTTTTGGCGTTCCGAAGAACTTATCGCGTTTTGACCCCCATCTATACAATAAATTTGATAAAGTTCTAATTTTAGAATTAATTTCGACCCTCAATCTTTAATTCATTTTGAATGAAAATTGTAGGTCTCTTCGTTAACTTTCCGATTCATTTTGAACTCTAGAATCATAGTTCGTGTAACGAATGCAATTTTTGTGATTGAATAAAAATATTTATTGAATTATATAAATATTTTTATTAATTTATTGAGCTAAATAAATAATTTATTAAGTTTTTGTGAAATGGGTATATGTTAAGTATAATAATGTTAAATGTTATTTGAATGTGATTTGTTATGTTTATTCTAATTTAATTTAATAATTAAATTAGATGATGAATAGGTTTATTTGAATAAATGATTTATTTGAATAATATAATTCATTTGGTGTTATTGTTTTTTTTTGGTTAAATAAATTTATTAATTGAGTTAGTAAGGTTTAATTGAATTTATTTAATAATAAGTTCAATTAAATTAAATGTGTGATAATTAGAACTATATGTTATAATGATTTATTAAAATAAATGGAAGGAGTTTTAATTTAGTTTTACCAAACAAGGCCTTATGACCTTTGGTTGGAAATAATGGGTTATTTTAATTTTTGTATTACCAAACAAGCCTTAGAGGCTTTTGAATTGTGTAACTGATGATTTAATTGGTAAATATACGTTCCATCGGTTTTTATTTTGCTTGTCAGTTGATTAAAAGAAAAGAAAATACAGAGTTTAAAAAAAAGAAGGAAGAAAATACAGAGTTCTATCAAGTGAGAATAGAGAGAAATTGTGAGTTTGAGAGTTTGTGGTTTGAGAAGAGTTTGTGATTGAAGAGAATTCTAAGTTCTTAAAGCAATAGAAGGTATAATTCTTTTCCTCTTTGTTCTACTTTACTGTATTTTGTTTTTAGTTCTCTGTATATTATTTACTTGCTTAAAACATGAATTATTTGGTGTAATTGGTAGTAATCATGTGTTAGATGATTATATGATGATTAATAATCAATTTAGAGGTGTTAATCCATGAAAACATGCTTTGGAATAGAGTTTGTAATTTTACAGAGTTTATTTCATGAATTGTATATATGTATGAAAATTTGATGCTTAAATTAGTTGATATTGGTAAAATTGATTATTGATTATGATTATATGATGAAAAACAAGAATAATGCAAGAAGAATGGTTTTAATTGGTTGAAAAATGAATTTACAGAGCTTGATTTCATGAAAATGGTCAAAACTTGAATAAATTGTTTAACAGTGAAATTCTTGGGTTTAAATTGCTTGTTTATGTGTTAAAATGATTAAAATGTTTAGAAAACATGTTGGGTAATTGTTTTCTAGCATATTTGCTATCTGGGTATGTTCAATTTGTGTACTGGATGGTAGAATTCGGAAAATTTGGCCAAATTTGGCCTAAGTTTTCACTGGTTCGCGACTGTAGGAGACGACTGCCGAGTCTCTCGCCCCGGCGAGAGAAATGAACTGTAAATCCTCGCCCCGACGAGAATCACTGCTGGAAAAAAAATAATAAAATTTTATTTTGTTTTCTTTTCTTGGTAGTTATGATATATCATTTTATGCAGGATTAACTTAAATTAATATAATAAGTGAATATTAAGATGTTAATATGGATTTTAAATGATGTTTGATGATGATTAACTATAAGGTAATACACCTTAGCTTAAAGATAAATTGTGGAGATTCTTAGAGTGTAACATTGTTGTAATAAAGCTTGTAGCTTCTGAAATAGAGTTAATAATCAATAGTTAATTGGAAATTGAGGTAAGGATTGAAGTATTAATGTACGTGAGTATTGTAATTAATCGTTTTTGTTGCAATACAAACGGGATTTGTAGGTTGGTTATTGTACGTGGTTTGTAATTAGGAAAGCTACGTACGAGGCAAGTTTCTGAATTCCATTATTATATTAAGCAAGTTGTTCTTCCCTTTTAACTTGTTAATTTATTCAAAGCAAGTTTATTTATATTGAGCAAGCTTATTGCCTTAGCTTATTGATATTCAAGCAAGGTTATTATCATGTTACGTACTTAAGCTTTATTCTAATTATTGTTTGTTATTCAAATTTCGAGTATAGTTTCTATTGAACAAACATTATGTATTAGCGACTAGCAACCCCTTATTGATTCAGCTAGTCCTTAGTTGATGAGCGATTTCAAAGACTTAGAATATTTTCTATACTTGTTCCAAGCCAAGTTCCTTTTGGTACGGATTCAGACAATAAACTGAGATGAACAACCCTAATATAGGGGATTACTTACGCGACAACGTTAAAATGTTTGTGCACAATACATTGTACAAAGGGCTGATCCCCCTGAGTACGAGATGGATAGTCCATAGTCTATAAGACTGTTAAAGGTTTCGGTAGAAATACTTGATAACCTAGGACAAAGTTCGAGGTCTTGTGACCCTCAGATATAATTTCTAAATCTTGAAATATATTTTTCCCTGAATCGAGCATTCTAACGAGCTTTTAGATTTTGATCATTTATTGACTAAGATTCATAAAACTATTATTCCTCAGCTGAAATCCATTTCATTTGAATATTGTTGTTATCGTACTTGTGAGCAATTGTTTGCTCACTCTTGCACTAAACATTGCAGCTAAGCCAGAAAAGCAGGACGAGCCGTCCACAAGTAAAGGCAAGGGCAAGATGTCAAAGTAGCAAGAGATTTATTATCCACTTGATGTTTATTTGTATCAAAGACTTATTTAATATTATGTTTTATTCCGCACAGATGTAATTAAGGTTAGATAACCTGGGATTCATTTCATTTAGAGATTGGTGATGTAACCCCATTTGAGGGAAGATATTTCTTTAAGTTTATTTTAATTGTTCTTATTATGGATAATTAGTTGTGAATGATTGAGATAGTGAACACCAAATCAGTGGGAATTAAGTACCTGGATTTGGGGATGTCACAGGTTGGTATCAGAGCTGATAGGTTATGAACCTTTAGGTGGGAAAAACCTTAGGGTAGTAGCCTTTTAGAAGATAGAGAATATAATGGAGATAAACTCTTATCGAGTTCTAAGGAATGAATTACAGAAATTCATAAAAGACAATAACATGATTATGTGCTTATTTGATAACAAACTTATGTGCTCGCGAGTATTATCGATTAGTAATTAAAACTTAAAATTTTGTTGTCAGGATGACTGATAGAGGAGAGCCCAGCCAGGCTAGGGAGGAGGAGCCCCGAGATATTCACGTAGTTCATGCGCAGCTAATGCAGAGGGAGCCATCCCCATTGATTATAATTACAGGTCACGAGTACGAGCCTGAGACTGATCCTGAGGAGGATCTAGAGGAGGAGGAGGAAGACCCTGAGGGGATATCACTATCTTCCTTAGGTGTTCAGATGTATGAGCAGGTGTATGACCGCAACATTGAGTTGCAAGATAGAGTGAAGGAGTTAGAGAGGCAGCTGGCTGAGCGACAGACTATCTTGGAGCAGAAAAACAGTGAGATTGAGGAGCTAGACATACGTCTTGGGGACGTGGAGTGGAAGCTGGTTCATGTTGAGAGCGAAAAGGAGGAGTTAGGAGAGCAGGTTGTGGAACGTCAAGCCGCTCTAGAGCAGAAGGATGCTGAGATCCAAGACCTTTCATCACGTCTTGCAGAGGTTGAGCAGAGGCTAGCACAGTCTGAGTATCGACGAGGACAGTTGATAGCCAGGAATGAAATTGTACGTGATGAGTTGAAAGAGGAGTCAGCTAAGCGGGCGAGAGCTGAGACTGCTTGGTTGAGGGAGGCTAACCGCGCAGATCGTGTTGAATGTGAGGTGCGGTCAAAGAAGGCCAAGATTGATGAGATGGAGTATATTTTTCACACCACGGTAGATAGAGCTCAGGATCGAGTTCATCGTCATCCAGATATGGTGGATCGAAGGATGGTGACTCGCATTATGGAACAGGAACGCAAGGAAGCTGTGCGCCGTGGGATGTCATCGTAGATTATGATTAGATATGCTAGTATGGAAATTTATGAGTTAATAAGTTGTAAATCCTAGTTTTATATAGCAGGATAGAATAATGATGTAGTCCTGGAACCTTATGATTTCAGGATAGATGATTTGATGTAAATAACTACGATGTTATTTCTATTATGTTTTGAAGCAGTAATGAATAAAAAATGTGAAAGTTTATCAGATGTGCTGTGTGTTAAGTGTTGTTTATAAATGTTTAAGTTAAGACTTAAATGTTTAAGTAATTGAATAATAATCTAATAGCGCAAATTCTTAACAGTAAGATGCCGCCAAGAAGACAAACCCGTCAACAGACCCCTGAGGGATCCACCAATAACAATGAAGGAGTCAACGCTAATCCAATGCAGCAGCTGGTGAATCTGCTAACGGGGGCATTTGCGAATCAACCCCAAGCTCAGGCTACGACTTTTAAAGACTTCAAGGCTGTAGGACCCCCAGAGTTTCAAGGGTCTATGAATCCGATAGAGGCCCAAACTTGGATCATGGAGATGGAAAACGTGTTTGATGTTGCAAGGGTCAACGAGGACCAGAAGACTGCATTTGCAACGTTTATGCTCAAGTCAGAAGCAAGCTACTGGTGGCAAGCTAATAAAACCCGAGGCAGACAAGGGGTAATACCGTGGGAACGATTTAAGGAGATGTTTTTCGAGACCTACTTTCCGGCAAGCGCGCAGAACCAAATGGAGGTGCAATTTCTGGAATTGAAGCAAGGTACAATGATGGTGCCTGAGTATGCTGCAAAATTCAATGAGTTAGCGAGGTTTGCGCCATACTAAGTCAACACGGATGATCGAAAGGCTAGGAGGTTTGAGCAGGGACTGAAGCCCTGGCTGTATAGCCGAGTTTCAATATTCTAATTAAACTCATTTGCGGCAGTTCTGGAAAAGCCAATTATTGCTGAAGGAGGCAGTGATGCTCTGTCCAAGTATAATCAGGAGCAGAGGAAGAATAAGAATAAAAGTGAAAATAAGGCAAGTGGTAGCCATGGGGGCAGCGGTCAAAAGAGGAAGTGGAGTGATAATAACTCTGCGGGAAGTCAGCAAGGTAATCAGAGAAAGAAGATAGAGGCATGCAGTAACTGTGGAAAGAACCATGTGGGTGTTTGTTTGAAGGGTAAGAGGGTATGTTTTAACTGCGGTCAGGAGGGTCATATTGCACCGAATTGCCCTAATCCGAAGAAGGGCGCATGTTTCATCTGCGGGTCGAAGGATCATTTTTCCCGAGACTGCCCTAAGAAAGCAACTACAGGTGGAGCCAGTGCAGGAAAAGGAAACAGCAGTGGAGGTAATCTGACTATCATAGGACCGACACATCCCAATCGACCTACTGCTCGAACATTCAACATGACGGTGCAGGATGCTGTGCAGTCAAAGGATGTAGTGTCAGGTATCATTCCAGTCAATAATGTTAATGTTTATGTATTGTTTGACTCGGGTGCTACTTGCTCATTTATATCCGATGATTTCGCTAAGAAATTAGAGTTACCTCAGGAAGAATTAGATTACCCCATGAGTATAGAAATTGCAAATAGGGAAGTGATTCCTGTTAGGTTTGTCTACAAGAACTGTAGGGTAGATATTAAAGGTCATGTGATGACAGTAAACCTGATCCCAATTCGTCTTGGGGAGTTTGATGTCATTCTGGGAATGGATTGGTTGTTCAACCATGGGGCAGTTATTGACTGTCAAAAGAAGTGTGTAAATTTTAAGACTCCGTCGAAGGTAGTATTTTATGGCAGCAAGTCGCCTAGACAAACGAGTTGTCTGACGATGATGTAGGCCAGAAAGATGTTGAGACAAGGATGTGTAGGATATCTAGCCTACATAGTCGATACTCGAAAGGTGAGTGCGAAGCTGGAGGAGATACCGGTAGTTAGGGATTTTGCAGACGTGTTTCCTGATGATTTGCCAGGATTACCGCCAGATAGGGAAATCGAGTTTGTAATTGATCTAGCACCGGGTACAGCCCCTATATCAAAAGCCCCTTATAGAATGGCTCCGGTAGAAATGAAGAAGTTGATGGTGCAATTACAAGAATTGCTGGATAAAAAGTATATCCAACCGAGCGTTTCGCCGTGGGGAGCACCGGTGTTATTCGTCATAAAGAAGGATGGATCAATGCGTCTTTGCATTGATTATAGAGAGTTGAATAAGGTCACGATTAAAAATAAGTATCCGTTGCCAAGGATCGATGACCTGTTTGATCAACTGAAGGGAGCAAAATATTTTTCAAAGATAGATCTGCGAAGTGGATACCATCAGTTGAAGGTGAGAAAGGAAGACATACCAAAGACGGCATTTCGAACTAGATATGGTCACTATGAGTTTTTGGTTATGTCATTTGGTTTAACGAATGCGCCTGCATCATTCATGGATTTAATGAATAGGGTGTTCAAACCATTTCTGGATAAGTTTGTGGTGGTATTCATAGACGACATTTTGGTTTACTCCAAAACTCAATAAGAACACGTGGAGCATTTAAGGGTGACATTGGAGGCGTTAAGGAAAGAGAAGTTGTATGCAAAATTTTCGAAGTGCGAATTTTGGTTGGAACGTGTTCAATTCCTTGGGCATGTTATCGATAAAAACGGGATTTCAGTGGATCCAGCGAAAGTGGAAGCTGTGATGAACTGGGATCAGCCGAAAACACCGTCAGAAGTGACGAGTTTCCTAGGTTTGGCAGGATACTACAGACGTTTTATTCAAGATTTTTCCAGGATCGCCACTCCGTTAACAAATTTAACAAGAAAATCAGTGAAGTTTGTTTGGACGGAGAAGTGCGAAGAGAGTTTCCAAGAACTAAAGAAGAGACTAAGTTCGGCACCTGTGTTGTCTTTGCCAGATGATACAGGAAATTTTGTGGTGTATAGCGACGCATCGCATAAAGGACTTGGTTGTGTGTTGATGCAGAATGGTAAGGTTATTGCATATGCATCTCGCCAACTAAAAGACTATGAAAAAGGGTATTCGACCCATGATTTGGAGTTAGCAGCCGTGGTGTTTGCTTTGAAAATCTGGAGGCACTATCTCTATGGGGAGAAGTGTGAAATATATACAGACCATAAAAGTCTGAAGTATATCTTTACACAGAAGGATTTGAATATGCGGCAGAGGAGATGGATAGAATTAATCAAAGACTATGATTGTGAAATTCTATACCATCCGGGAAAGGCTAATGTGGTTGCTGACGCTTTAAGTAGAAAAGGTCGGGAGAAATTATTTTTGTTAACTGCTCAAGAGAAACTCGTAGCAGAAATGGCTAAATTGGAGTTAGAGGTGAAGGGTCTGGCAGAGCCTAATGAAAAATTGTTCCAGATGAAACTCAACCAACTCTGGTGGACAAAGTCAAGGAAGCGCAACTCAAGGATGAGGAGTGTATTAATATACGCAACAGAGTGCTTGAAGGTGAAGAGTTTAAATATAAAATCGATACTGAAAGGTTGCTAAGATTTGAAGGCAGAATCTGGGTACCGTCAGTATTGGCAATCAGAGAGGAGATTTTGAACGAAGCTCATAGTTCAAGATTTTCGATTCACCCGGGGAGTACGAAGATGTACCAGGATCTTCGCCAACATTTTTGGTGGCCAAACATGAAGAGAGAGGTTGCTGAATGTGTTGCGAAGTGTTTAACTTGTTAGAGAGTCAAAGCAGAACATCAACGACCAAGTGGTTTGTTACAGCCCTTGGAGATACCAGAATGGAAGTGGGAACATATCACGATGGATTTCGTGGTAGGGCTTCCAACTACTCAGAAGGGTTATGACGCAATGTGGGTCGTAGTGGACAGACTAACGAAATCAACATATTTCTTGCCTATCAAAATCAGATTCACTTTGGATCAGCTGGCGAAATTATACGTCAATGAGGTTATCTCAAGGCACGGTGTTCCAGTGTCAATAGTGTCAGACAGAGATCCACGTTTCACCTCAAAATTTTGGAAGAGTCTGCAAGCTTGTTTGGGAACGCAGTTGAGAATGAGTACAACCTACCATCCTCAAACCGATGGCTAGAGCGAAAGAACAATTCAAACGTTGGAGTATATGCTTCGAGCATGCGTCATGGATTTTAAAGGCAACTGGGATGATCATTTACCTCTGGTCGAGTTTGCCTATAACAATAGTCATCACGCGAGTATTGGAATGCCGTCATACGAAGCATTGTATGGAAGGAAGTGTAGAACTTCGTTATGTTGGGACGAGGTTGGTGAACGTCGCCTATTAGGACCCGAACTGGTACAACAAACTGCTGAAATTGTCAAGGTGATAAGAGCCAGATTATTAGTTGCTCAAGACAGGAAAACGAAATATGCGGATCAACATCGTTAAGATCGTGCATTTGACGTTGGGAGTTTTGTGTTCCTCAAAGTGTCCCCCTGGAAAGGCAAAATCAGATTTGGTAAAAAGGGTAAACTCAGTCCACCGTTTATTGGACCCTTCGAAGTGTTGAAACGAGTAGGCGAGGTGGCTTATGAGGTAGTTTTACCTCCCGAGTTAGATCACATTCACAATGTCTTTCATATATCGGTGCTACGACTGTATAAGTCTGATTATAAACATGTAATCGAATATGAACCAATACAGTTTGAGAAAGATTTATCCTATGAAGAGATACCTGTACAGATAGTAGACAGGAAAAAGCAGGTTCTCAGAAATAAAGTGATACCTTCTGTTAAGGTAATCTGGAGGAACCACAGTGCTGAAGAAGCAACGTGGGAACTCGAAGAGCAAATGATGCAAAATTTTCCTCAATTATTTGTTTAATCTTTATATTGCGATTCTGGGGACAGAATCTTTGTAAGAAGGGGAGAATTTAACGGACGATTTAATTGCGTTGTGATTCTGGGGACAAAATCCTTTTAAGGAGGAAAAGATGTAACGAATGTAATTTTTGTGATTGAATAAAAATATTTATTGAATTATATAAATATTTTTATTAATTTATTAAGTTTTTGTGAAATGGGTATATGTTAAGTTTAATAATGTTAAATGTTATTTGAATGTGATTTGTTATGTTTATTCTAATTTAATTTAATAATTAAATTAGATGATGAAGAGGTTTATTTGAATAAATGATTTATTTGAATAATATAATTCATTTGGTGTTATTGTTTTTTTTTGGTTAAATAAATTTATTAATTGAGTTAGTAAGGTTTAATTGAATTTATTTAATAATAAGTTCAATTAAATTAAATGTGTGATAATTAGAACTATATGTTATAATGATTTATTAAAATAAATGGAAGGAGTTTTAATTTAGTTTTACCAAACAAGGCCTTATGACCTTTGGTTGGAAATAATGGGTTATTTTAATTTTTGTATTACCAAACAAGCCTTAGAGGCTTTTGAATTGTGTAACTGATGATTTAATTGGTAAATATACGTTCCATCGGTTTTTATTTTGCTTGTCAGTTGATTAAAAGAAAAGAAAATACAGAGTTTAAAAAAAAGAAGGAAGAAAATACAGAGTTCTATCAAGTGAGAATAGAGAGAAATTGTGAGTTTGAGAGTTTGTGGTTTGAGAAGAGTTTGTGATTGAAGAGAATTCTAAGTTCTTAAAGCAATAGAAGGTATAATTCTTTTCCTCTTTGTTCTACTTTACTGTATTTTGTTTTTAGTTCTCTGTATATTATTTACTTGCTTAAAACATGAATTATTTGGTGTAATTGGTAGTAATCATGTGTTAGATGATTATATGATGATTAATAATCAATTTAGAGGTGTTAATCCATGAAAACATGCTTTGGAATAGAGTTTGTAATTTTACAGAGTTTATTTCATGAATTGTATATATGTATGAAAATTTGATGCTTAAATTAGTTGATATTGGTAAAATTGATTATTGATTATGATTATATGATGAAAAACAAGAATAATGCAAGAAGAATGGTTTTAATTGGTTGAAAAATGAATTTACAGAGCTTGATTTCATGAAAATGGTCAAAACTTGAATAAATTGTTTAACAGTGAAATTCTTGGGTTTAAATTGCTTGTTTATGTGTTAAAATGATTAAAATGTTTAGAAAACATGTTGGGTAATTGTTTTCTAGCATATTTGTTATCTGGGTATGTTCAATTTGTGTACTGGATGGTAGAATTCGGAAAATTTGGCCTAAGTTTTCACTGGTTCGCGACTGTAGGAGACGACTGCCGAGTCTCTCGCCCCGGCGAGAGAAATGAAATGTAAATCCTCGCCCCGGCGAGAGCTCACCCCGATGAGAAATTTTAAAAGGGAATCCTCGCCCCGGCGAGAAAATTTAAAAGGGAATTCTCGCCCCGGCGAGAATCACTGCTGGAAAAAAATAATAAAATTTTATTTTGTTTTCTTTTCTTGGTAGTTATGATATATCATTTTATGCAGGATTAACTTAAATTAATATAATAAGTGAATATTAAGATGTTAATATGGATTTTAAATGATGTTTGATGATGATTATCTATAAGGTAATACACCGTAGCTTAAAGATAAATTGTGGAGATTCTTAGAGTGTAACATTGTTGTAATAAAGCTTGTAGCTTCTGAAATAGAGTTAATAATCAGTAGTTAATTATAAATTGAGGTAATGATTGAAGTATTAATGTACGTGAGTATTGTAATTAATCGTTTTTGTTGCAATACAAACGGGATTTGTAGGTTGGTTATTGTACGTGGTTTGTAATTAGGAAAGCTACGTACGAGGCAAGTTTCTGAACTCCATTATTATATTAAGCAAGTTGTTCTTCCCTTTTAACTTGTTAATTTATTCAAAGCAAGTTTATTTATATTGAGCAAGCTTATTGACCTTAGCTTATTGATATTCAAGCAAGGTTACTATCATGTTACGTACTTAAGCTTTATTCCAATTATTGTTTGTTATTCAAATTTCGAGTATAGTTTCTATTGAACAAACATTATGTATTAGCGACTAGCAAACCCTTATTGATCCAGCTAGTCCTTAGTTGATGAGCGATTTCAAAGACTTAGAATATTTTCTATACTTGTTCCAAGCCAAGTTCCTTTTGGTACGGATTCAGACAATAAACTGAGATGAACAACCCTAATATAGGGGATTACTTACGCGACAGCGTTAAAATGTTTGTGCACAATACATTGTACAAAGGGCTGATCCCCCTGAGTACGAGATGGATAGTCCATAGTTTATAAGACTGTTAAAGGTTTCGGTAGAAATACTTGATAACCTAGGACAAAGTTCGAGATCTTGTGACCCTCAGATATAATTTCTAAATCTTGAAATCTATTTTTCCCTGAATCGATCATTCTAACGAGCTTTTAGATTTTGATCATTTATTGATTGAGATTCATAAAACTATTATTCCTCAGCTGAAATCCATTTCATTTGAATATTGTTATTATCGTACTTGTGAGCAATTGTTTGCTTACTCGTGCACTAAACATTGCAGTTAAGCCAGAAAAGCAGGACGAGTCGTCCACAAGTAGAGGCAAGGGCAAGATGTCAAAGTAGCAAGAGATTTATTATCCACTTGATGTTTATTTGTATCAAAGATTTATTTAATATTATGTTTTATTCCGCACAGATGTAATTAATGTTAGATAACCTGGGATTCATTTCATTTAGAGATTGGTGATGTAACCCCATTTGAGGGAAGATATTTCTTTAAGTTTATTTTAATTGTTCTTATTATGGATAATTAGTTGTGAATGATTGAGATAGTGAACACCAAATCAGTGGGAATTAAGTACCTGGATTTGGGGGTGTCACAGTTCGTATGCAAAAGTTACGCTTGATTGAACGAACGACGAAAATCAAAAATATGGGCTCAGGGCATCTGCGTCCCAACGCACTTCGCAAGCCTACGTGAGCTCGCCCTAGCGAGAAACTCTCTGCCGAATTTGCCCCGGCCAGCTCAGCAAGCCAAATTGGCTCGCCCCAGCGAGTTCACCTGGAATTTGAAAAAAATTTCTTTCTTCTGCAGAATGTTTTTCGACGTACGATCGATTTCCAACGCTCATACCTACTTCTAGCATACTACATCATCTATAACTTCGCATACTCGGAATAATTTTCCAAGATTTCTAGCAATCTCAAACATTGGCTCGAAAGTCCCGTTACGGATAACTTTTTCAATAAACGACGCTTTAATGATGTTAACTTTCGTTTTAATGTAATTTATTCATCCGAAGTCAGATTGGACTCATTCTTGAACCCACAAATCCCATTTTTCATATACTACAATAGCCCTATGGACTCATTCGAATGCTATATCTAAAATCTTACCCCCCAAGCGGTATTAAATTTTATAATCGTCTTAAGACGTCTTTTCGAACAATTTTCGCCATAACTTTGTTACGGCGTATTTCTCCTCGGTTCCTCATGGAAATTTTCATATTACACGTGTGACTTATATCAAAACACAATAACAATTATTCTAAGTCCTTTTTACGTCCTCTACGAAGCTCGTTCATCCATTATGCAAAGGTTTCGGATTTTAATAATCGTTTTTTCTTTCATGGCATTTACCGGTAAGTATTCACAAGATTATCAGGTATATATCTTCCTTATCACTCCATGATCCTTCTATGATCAGAATAACAACAACAACCACCAACAAGCACTTCATTACCAAACTAATAAGCTTTTAAAGTTATAAAAATTATAAAAGTGAAGAAGATGAAGAAATTAGGTTTTTACCTCTTTGATCTTCTTGTTCTTAACTTCTTAATCTTGCTCCTAGTTGCTCGATGATCGAAGACTATAGTCTTGCTTCTTCTTCTTGATTAATACTACAAACCTTCTATTAGTTTTCTCTCTTTTTCTTTCTTTGATTTACTCTCTATTTTCTCGCTTTTCTCTCTAGCTTTTAGATGAAGGAATGAAGAAGATGAAATGAAGAAATAGCTAAGTTCAATTAACCTAGCTAAATCCTCCACCATTTAACTCAACCATGCACTCTAGTTAACTGACTAACATGGGTTAAGGAACCTAATAATGGCCTAAGGCCTTGTTTGGCTAGTCATGCAAAAATAAAGGGAAACCATACATTAAAGGCTTTTCCCCCCATAACCAAAACTTACTAAAAATAGTAAGTTCCCATCCAAGTTTGTCTCCTCCTACTTTATACAAGTTAAATTCACCACATGCCAATATGCCACAAGGTGACACATGGCCCTCAAAACTCCCCCATATATGACACTTGTCCACTCATTTCTTAAGCCTTAAGGTTTAGGTTTTAACCCTAGCCAAGCCATAGCTCAACCGTAAGCCAAACAATCCTAAACCTAACCGAGCTATTTTAATAATTAGGCTCATTTTCGATTCGGTTACTTCGAAACTTAGTTTCAATTTCTAGTTTCTTTCTAGTTAACTATTAGAAATTTTATAGTTAGCCAAAAGTCCATTTTACCATTCTTATAAACGATTAGGGTTTACACTATCGAAGTCGCTCGGTTACTCGATTTTTATTCTAGTTAGATTATTTAACTCGTCTCGCGTGCAAAAACCGCAAAATTTCTTTCGTCAGTTTTATTGGAGATTACGTCTCCCGTCCTTGAACAATTAACATCCCGTGATTCAAAATTTCGAAAAACAAAAAAGTCAATTTCTGTGTTTTATGAATAGTGTTTTCGACGTTTTTCTTGAACTTTTTATTTCATTTATGAAATCGCAACACATATACTGTGGCGAACGAGAATTTTGTAATTTAATTTAAATATTTATTGAATTAAATAAATATTTTTTCGATGATTTGATTGTTGAATTAATTGATTAATTGATGAATTTGTGGTAGATTAATTTAATTGTATGTGTTACATTAGTTAAATTGATGTGGAGAATTTTTATATTCAAAGTATGTATTTAATTGAGTTTATTTGATTAAATACATTATTTAAATAAGTATAATGTTATTTCTAATTAATTTAATAATTATTTAGAGATTTAATAATTTGTCATTATTAATAAAGGAGAATTTTATTTATGTGACTATGTGATTTAATGTAGAATTATTCTATTTTATTTAATTGATTTAAATGAGATTATTTAAGTGATTAAATATGTGACATGAACTATATTATAAGTAAGTTATTAAAATAAACTAGAAGGGAGGAATAAATGTGTTAACCAAACAAAGCCTTAAGGGAGGTTGGAGTCAGTTAACCCATTATGGGATTAAGTGACACCCATGTTGCCTGTTTTATATTATACGTATTATTCTTCGTAAAAACTAAACCTGAGTATACAGAGAGAAAAAGAGAGAATTGAGAGAATTGAAGAATTGAAGAAGGAAATTATTTTATCTAGTTGCATAATCTAGCACCTAATCAAAGGTAATTCTTAGATTTCAACCTTTTAATTATGTTTCTTTAATTTTCTCCATGAACATACGTTTTTGAGTTCTCTATAAATTGAGTTCAATGGCTAAATGTTTAATAACTTGATATTAGATGTTTGTAAGCATGCATAAATCTATTTTATATGGTTTATATGTGATTTAGACTAATTAAATCCATGAAATTACCCTTATATTAGAGTTCTGAAACTTACAGAGTAGTTATATATGAATATGAACTATATGTATGAAATTGATGCTTGTTTTACATGTTAATCGGTTAAATTGATAATTGATTGTGTTTATGCATGTAAAAACAAGGAAAACAAGAGTTTAACGGATTAATTTGATTAAGAAACGAATTCACAGTGATTAATTTCGTTAACTGTATCAATATGTAAATACAAAACATGAACAGTGGATTTTTAGCCTTTATTTGGTTGTCTAGATTGTTTGTAATGTTAAAATCGCTATGTATGTAATGGGTTTTGATTTTATAACAAATATGATGAATGGGTAGACTTAAATTTGTCATTCGATGAAAAACTTTGGCCAAATTTGGTATTTTTCTGCGTTCTTCGCGAACTACAGGAACTGGGTTTCAAGTCCACCGCCCCGGCGGTGGAATTACTCTAGGATTTCCGCCACAGCGTTGTCACCGCCCCGACGGTAGAAATGAACTAGTTTGGTCGCCCCGGTGCCCAAAATGAACTGCAATTGTCGTCCCGACGGTAGGCTCGCCCCGACGGGCATTTTGTAAAGGAAACCACCGCCCCAACAGTGGAACAAGAAAAAAAAAGAGAGTAAATTTTTTTTTCTTTCTTTGTGGTCATGTTATGTTATCATAGACATACCTAAAGCTTAGACTAATATATGAAATGAATATTAAGATACTGTGATGGGTGGTAAGCATATACCCATTGTTTATCTGGTGACAATTGAGATATTAAAATAAAAATTTGATAAGAATGAATCCTGAAGTGTTTATAATACTGTAAATAATTATTGTTACAGCTTTATAAACCGAATGTATAGGTTGATTAAAGAAAGTGAATTTTAATTTGTAATCTACGCACGAGGTGAGTTTTCTACCCTTGATCTTTTATTTCGTTGAAAGCAAGCTTCCTAACATTACCTTGATTTTAATTACGCAAGTTCCTGAACTTCATTCTTTTATCATGCAAGCTTCATAATGCTATTACTTACTTGAGCAAGTTCTTAATTCTATTTCATTCAATTTCATGGATTCAAATGAGATGTTTTAATTTGCTCTTTGTAATACTTCAGTTATACAGAATTTATTCAATTGTATCTTTTGTGAGATTCAGTCTTTATTTCTCAAATATCAATTTTATTTTATTGAACCTTGATTGACTAGCGAACCCTTATTGATTCGACTAGTCCATAGTTGATGAGCGTTCTAAATTCTAGAAACGTTATTGAAGTAAATCCAAACCAAACTTCCTTTGGTGCGGACTCTGATGTCAAACTGAGATGAACAACCCTTATATAGGGGATTATTTTACGCGTTAACGTTTAGATGTTGTGCACATACATGGTACAAAGGGTTGATCCCCCTAAGTACGAGAAGTAAGGTCCATATAGTCTTACGACTGTTAAAGGTTTAAAGTAGAAATACTTAATAACCTGAGACATAGGTCGTGGTCTTGTGACCCTCTGATGTTCTTTTGATTCTTGTATTCTAATCTTGATTCAAAATCCGAGTATTCGATTATCCGATATCCATTGTTAATTCGCATGTTATTACTATTATCTTTATTGTGTTACTTGCTAGGCAATTGTTGCTCACCTTTGTATAATAACATTGCAGCTAAAGTTGAAAGAGTTGATGAGTCATCCACTAGTAAGGGTAAAGGAAAAGCAAACAAGTGATGAAGACTTGTTATAACTGTTTAAATGATGTTTATGTAATAAACTTATGTTATGTTTCCGCATTGATGTATTATTAAGGTTAGATGACCTGGGATTTATTTGTTAAGGATGTTGTAACCCTTTAATGGGTTCTATTTTTATTAAGAATTTCCATTATGATTGAATGAGTAGTTAGATGTGATGTGAATTATTTGGATAGTGAACACCAAATCCTGTGAGAATTAAGTACCCGGATTTGGGGGTGTCACATATACATAATCACATATCAAGTTTTTAGGTCAATAATCGACCTTTAACAACATATAACACAACATTATTAATATAAATATTATTTTATTCAATAATATTCGAAAATCCTAATTACGAGGATCCAAAATATTTACGATCGTTACATTCTTCCCCTCTTATAAAGATTTTGTCCTTGGAATCACAAACAAAACTAAACCCCTACTAGGTGATACTCTTTTATAATTCTTCTTTTGAGTGCCCACTTGCCTCTCTGGCATTATGGTTCCTCTATACTACCTTCACTGAATGTATTGCTCTACTTCTTAGGATTTATTTCTTACCTATCAATTAATCAATTAAGAATATTTTCATACAACAAGTCTTTGTTGAACTGAATAGATTCATAATCAATTTCATGCTTTTAATCTTGTTTATAAGGTCATAATGTTGACCCATGGAACACATTATGCATGTGCTCTAACTTGGAAGGTAAAGCTATTTCGTTAGCTACCTCTCCTACGATAAAATCTTGCTTCTGCCAATAATAATCTTTTGTCGATGATAATCCGCGTATTCCTTCTGTCGGTCTTGAACTACTTACGAGTCTTGATCTTATTTCTTTAACGACTTCCGTAATCTGCTGCACCAATTCCGGTTTCAACACCATGGTGTTCTTTATTTCCGTTCTGTACACAGCTTCATATGGTGACATGTCTACATTCGCGTGATATTTATTATACACAAATTCTAAGTTAAACCTAGTCTTGATCGGAACTCAAATTCCTACCTCAAATTTTATTATTCCCTCATTATCGAGTTATACTTAACCTACTATCCTTCTGCAATTGCCATATGTGACTCATATCTGGAAACTACATTCGTCCTTCGCAAAACTACATGAAATTCTTCCAGCTTAATTGGAATTTAATCTAAGAGTACGCATGTGCTCTAACTTGGAAGGTAAAGCTATTTCTTTAGCTACCTCTCCTAGGATAAAATCTTGCTTCTGCCGATAATAATCTTTTGTCGATGATAATCCGCATATTTCTTCTGTCGGTCTTGAAATACTTACGAGTCTTGATCTTATTTCTTTAACGACTTCCGTAATCTGCTGCACCAATTCCGGTTTCAACACCATGATGTTCTGCATTTCCGTTCCGTACACAGCTTCATATGGTAACGTGTATACATTCGCGTGATATTTATTATACACAAATTCTAAGTTAAACCTAGTCTTGATCGGAACTCAAATTCCTACTTCAAATTTTATTATTCCCTCATTATCGAGTTATACTTAACCTACTATCCTTCTGTAATTGCCATATGTGACTCATATTTGGAAATTACATTCGTCCTTCACAAAACTACATGAAATTCTTCTAGCGTAATTGGAATTTAATCTAATATCAACTTATATTTTCTAATCTCAACACAATAATACCCATGCGTATTCTCAACGGAAATTTCTTCCTTATTCACAATTTCTATTTTCAATGGTGACTCTAACGTCTCTAAAGGTAAATGTAATCGCATAATAACATTATATCATAAACAACGAAAAATAGGTCGCATTCAAATCAAACAATACATATACATTATTATATTATTGATCAGAATGGTACCTGAAACTACATCTCCAGATGCCTCGGCATCTTGGACCGTCAAATTGAAGGTTCGGCCTGTCAATCTACTTGGTGGAGTTGGGCCAGTTATAATTAGCTTACCACCGATATTCCCTTTGTTGATACTTCCTCCGTCAGCTCCTTTCTTTGGAAAATTTCTTGCCATATGATCTGTCGATCCACAGATAAAACACCAATATTTTTCTTCGGGTTAGGGCAGTTAGGAGAGATGTGTCCCTCCTGCCCACAGTTATAACATACCGACTTCCTCTTCAAACACTCTCCCGAGTGATTTCTCCCATAACTACTGCATTGTCTGACCCTCTTCTTCGCGTCTCCCTGATTATTTTTGGTATTCCCAGAATTATTCCACTTCCTTTTTCCTCCTCCACTTCTATTACCTTCTTCTGCCTTAACGACTCCCTCAGAATTAGTCTTATTCTTCCTCCCTTTATTGTTGAGGCTCATGGCCTCACTCCCTTCTTCGGCTATAATAGCCTTCTTCAAGATTGATCCGAAAGAATCAATCTGCAACACCGCAACCTTATTGTAGAGTCAGGGTTTCAAGCATTGCTCAAAGCTCCTTGTTTTCCTCTCCTCCGTGTCCACTAGGTATGGAGCAAACCTAGCCAATTCATTGAACTTGGCTGCGTATTGGGACACTGACATGTCCTCCTGCTTCAATTCTAGGAATCGTATTTCCATACGACTCTGCATACTACTAGGGAAATAATTTTCGAAAAATATTTTCTTGAATCTTTCCCAAACAACTACTCCTTCTCCGACCATATTCTGGTTGGTTTCCCACCAGAAACTGGCCTCACCCTTCAACATGTAGGTAGCAAAAGCGATCTTTTACTCCTCTTTAACTCTGGCGATAACAAACGTCTTCTCTATATATTTGATCCACGATTAAGCCTCTATAGGCTCAGTGGTCCCCCTAAACTCAGGCGGTCCCACACTCTTAAAATCCTTAAAACTGGCTACTTGCACATCTGGAGGATTTACGGATACTCCAGTGGGGTTTATATTAAGTTCTCCTACCAATAAATCTATGAATTGTTGCATAGGGTTTACTGGTTCCCTATCCTCAGGTTCTCTATTCTCATTCTCAGATTCAGATTCTTCATTTATTATTCTTTGTGTTCTCGCTCTTCCTCTTCCCTTCCACTTTGGCGGCATTTTTTTGTTAATAACAATATTTATTGCTATTAATATTCTATTATTAATCTTAAAGCATTCTCATTCAATGCAAACACATAATGAATCATAAAGAATATTTAATAAATATTCTTATATTAATATGCTTCTCCTACTACACATCCCTCTATATACAATCAAAAAGAAGGGATTCATACAGCTACTCCACAACTTATATTAAAGTTGATATTTACAAAAGATATCCTGCTAGTTATACAAAAGCTGAGATTTACACACTACACACATATGTGTGTGTATATATATATATATACCTCTACATATATATTATCTACCATACATCATTCATAAAATATTACCCTTACTATTACAAAAGATATTATATCTAGGATTTTATCCTACTTCATTCCACTTCCTTCACCTGCTTTCTTCTTTGGACAACCTCTTGCTTGATGACCTAAAGCTCCGCAAACGAAACACACATTGTTCTTCAGATTGGGGCAATAAGGAGAAATATGTTCCCCTTGCCCGCATGTATAGCATATCTTCTGCCCTTTCCTACATACGCCCGCATGCCTCCTCCCACAGTTCTTACACTCTACAATCCTCCCCTTAAGGTCTTCTTGTTTAATTTCAGAACTTCCTAGATCACTATCGTTCAATTTCCTTTTCCCTTAATGACTGGGAGCTTTCTACGATATACTATATTCAGCTCTCACTTTATCGACTTTAACCATCAACTTAATGTGTTCTTTTGTCAATTCACCTAATGCATTCCTCAACTGATCGTTTAGCAATCTTTCTAACTTCCAGGTTTCTTACAAGAAAATTACTTTATTCTTCAAATCCTATACTTATGTTGATGCCTGATCAGCTCCAACCTCCACGTCTGAATCACTATCTGTCAGTACCACCATCACTGGTTCTGGTACTATATTCTCCAAGATGATCGCCTCATCAGGGTCGTTCTCGATGTGAGCCTCTACTTCAGCTTTTGGCTTGAGTATTGGCTCGGGTGAAGAAATCAGCTCCTTGCTCATGACATGAGAGTCTTCTAATTCTTTTTCGCCTGGCATCTATGTGACGACCCGAGAAATCGGATAGCCTTGAATTTAGGTTATTCGATGTAAATATCTAATAAATAAAATATTTATGGATATTATGACGTGTAAATGTGCTGAATGACCAAATATATGTGTTATATATATATATAAATATATATGTATTAACGATTAGGTGATAAGGAATAGAAGTTAATAGCTGGTCAAGACTAGTTAATTTAATTAGTTTGATCTGACTAACGAAAGACGATTAGGCATATAAACACAAGAGTAGTGCATGCTGGTCTTAAATTTGAGTTCGAAGTAGAATTTTGAGACGCGGACAACACGGTTGAGTCCGAAACATCAAAATTAGTAAGAATAGATTATAAACTCGAAAATTTAATTTTTCGGGCCAAAAAGTCAAAGATAGATTAAGGGATTAAAGGTTGACTTTCTCGTTTTTTGAAATTTTTGAATCACGGGATATTAATTATTTGAGGACGGGAGACATAATCTCCAATAAAACTGACGAAAGAAATTTTACGATTTTACGCCTGCATACAGAGTTAGAGGATCTAACTAAAGAGAAATCGCGTAACCAAGAAATCGCGTAACCGATAGAGTTAGGGAAAGTAAATCCTAATCGAGAGTATGGGAAGGGCAAAATCGACTTTTTTCGGCTACTTAATCAAATTACGATGTAACTAGAAAAGTTAGGAAATCTAACTAGAAAAGAAATGGGTAACCGACGTAGTTCGGGAATTAAACCCCAGTTAAAGGTACGAGAGGCCAAAATAGACTTTTTGCTAGCTTAATAAGTTAAAGAAGGGTATAATGGACATTTTCCTAACTTAATAAAGTATGGAAGTGAAATATGAAAGTTAAAGGAGAATAATGCAAGATAGGAAACCTTAGGGTTGGAAACCTAAGAAATGAATATTCCTAGAATATAGTTAGGAATAAAGAATATGTCGAGAATATGCTTAGGAATAAAGAATATTTCAAGAATATGTCAAGGGGTGATTTGCAAGTTTTAAAAGACGAGGGAAAAGACCACAAGAGACATACGTTGAGGGGGCAACTTATAAGCTATTGAAAATCAATTTTTATATAATTAAAACCTTATTTCTTTCTTTCATTTAGAAAGAAAGAAAGATCAAGAGAGAGCTAGAGAGAGAGAAAGTAAGAAGGTTACCATATAGCATTTGCACAGTCATGGTATGAAGATTCCTTGACTCTCTGATAGCGGTTGTCTTAGCATCCCACTTGCCTGGAAGAGCTCTCATGAACTTGATGATGAGATCTTTATTGGGATAGATCTTTCATATGCTCGAAGAGAGTTGAGCAGCACATTGAATCTTTCATATGTGGATGTAATGTTTTCACCAGAGATGTGGTTGAACATTTCATACTGCTGAGTAAGTAAGGACTGCTTGTTTTCTCTAACTTCTTCAGTTCCTTCATGCATAATTAATAGTGCATCCCAAACCTCTTTTGTTGTCTCACAGTTTACACCATTATCGAACATCTCATCTTCTATAGCCATGAACAGGATATTTTTGGCTTTCTTGTCAAGCTGGACTAGTTTCTTCTCCGTGTCTGTCCAGTCTTTTCTTAGCTTGACAACAGTCTTGTTTGGATCTTCAGTTGATTACAGTATCAAATAGATCCTCGTTGATTGCATCCACGTGTGCCTACACACGAACTTTCCAGTTAGTGAATTTTTCTCTATTGCAAGGAGGTGGTTTACTTCCACTACCCAAGTCAAAACCGTTTCTGTTTTATGTCATTGATCTACTCAAGTTGATTTAAGCTTTGGTAATGAGAATCTTGCTCTGATACCAAATGTTAGTTTCCAGGGGCACAAAAGATATCTAAAAGGGGGGGTTGAATAGATTCTTTAACAACTTTTGACTTAATTTACAGGACTAATTATCAGATCAAATAATTAAAAGGTTAATTAAGCACAACAGAATATATAACTGATTTAATCCCCTTTTAAATATGGAGAAAATGTAAACATATCCAATGAAACAGTGATATAGCAGTTATAACAGTTATGACCGTTAAAGTAATATGTAAAGAAGAGGTTCAAAGTGCACAAGACTCCTAGTCCACTATTTTACTCCTCGAGTAGCAAATCCACTAAGGATATCTTTTACAACTTTGAATCACTGTGATTCCTTCAAGGCCAGCAGCCTTGGAACTCTAGTTCACTATGAACTTCGTCAAGTCTTGCAGACTTAGAACACTGTCGTCTAAGACCCGCAGTCTTAGAATCTCTAGTACACTAAGTACTCTTCAAGGGCTACAGCCTTGGAATCTTACACTTTGATATATGAGTGTATTGTGCTACTAAGTTGCCGTAAGCATGAGTTCTGAAGAACTTAGTAGCAAAGCAAGATATGTTCTTCTGGACATAGAGTGAGAGCTTTTTCAGATCTTTATTATACTTAGATTGTTCTTGCTTAATTGTATTCTTCAATCTGATTTCCTTATATGGATGCCTCTGAAGTCTTCCCGTTGGAATGTTTCCGTTGCATCTTTTTCATTCTGACTTGTTGTTGTACCGATGAATAGTTTATTCCTTGGTATGAGCAGTAGTGGGTTGTGTCAGGTTGCATTATCTCAGACCAAAATGGTGGTAAGGATAGTGCTCTAAATATCTACAAACCATAGTTATTTGTTCCCACTGACTTTGATTCTACGTTCAGTTTAGTTAAGTATTCAGTAACTGTCTTGGGCAGGTCTTTCTACTTATTAGTCAATATGGGGAACGTAGAATATTAAATTCAGTTCTTGGTTGCTTGTTTGAATGAGGGTTGTAGAGTGTTTGGCTATCTAAATTATCATTTGGTGAGACTTGATCTTTGCAGACGTTTATGATGATCTTTCATGTTGCGTTTGGATTACTTAGAGATAGTATCAATATTTTTCTACTTTATCTCTTTGAGAACTGTCGACTAGCAAATGCAGATGTGACTCTACGATCGATCTTGACTGATGATAGAATTAACTTTACGATCTGTCGAGTCACTTGCGTTTGTCTGGCCAAGCCCAACTCTATGATATAACTGGCCAAACTTCACTCTACGCTAGTCCGATCCATCTCTACGATGCCGAGAGTGAGCTTTGTGGCTGACCAAGCCTCACTCTACGATAGCCGAGATAAAACTCTGTGTATGCCTGGCCCAACTCTACGATCCCGAGCGAGCTTTTTGATTCACCGAGCCTTACTCTACATTAGTTTGGCAGACTCTGCGATGACATGTTGACTGAACTCCAAGCTGTCTGTCTGCTCTACGATCCTTCACTGGATGCTTCGTGAAGTACTCAACGATCAGTCTGATCTTTACGTAAATCATTTCAGCTCATAAGATCAACCTAACAAGTTTGATCTTTTTCTATATTAAGTCCTTGTATATATATATATATATATATATATATATATATATATATATATTTCTTTCATTAAGGACTTTACATATTCAGCTATTGAAACACATATACGTTAATATCACAACATCAAATTAAAACCTATGATTCCTAACAATCTCCCCCTATTTGATGTTGACATAAACCAATAGTTTTGAATCATCTCAACAATTCTAATGCAATTGCTTATAAAGATAAACGTGTCTTATAGTATAATGAGCAACTGTATTTCTAGATAAAATCATGAATTTTATTGATGAACATATGATTATTACAATAAATGACAGTTACATCAATAAGGAGAAAGAAGAGGAAAAAAAACTTTTCAGACCTTAGTTCCTACCTCTTCCTCTTGATACTTTTTTCTGATTCTTGGAGGATTTGCCCGCTCATAAGCCACTCTTTGTCTGTGCCTTTCCCTGTCTTCTTCAGTCATGCGCTGGAATTTTTCAATCTGGTCTTGATGGAGTCCGGATGATGACCTATGACTTCCTTCTTCACCATAGAGGCGAGTCCCATGAAAATGACAATTCAAGAGAGCAGGATCCCCTGATGGTATGCGTACTCCAATGGAGGTTACATCAGGTTGTCTCCTTATTGGAACCGCAGTCACTGGCTCATCATTAGGATTGGATGATCTCCTTCTCTATTCCACCCCACTTATACTTGATTCACCCCTATTCCCTTTATGACTATTCTCCCCCTTTATGTCAGCATCTAGGGTTCAAACATCTTGGGATAATTGCTGCACTTCTTACACTAGTTCTTGTATTTGCGAACGAGACTGAAGAATGTCATTTCTATTTTCTTGAACCATTTCCTCAGTCTGTATTCTTTACTGGTGGATCATAGCCAAGGTTGCATCTGTGCGTTGCATTTGCTGAAGGGAGGCTTCCTTGAAATGATGAATAGAGTCTCGAAGCTCAAGGATGCAGTCATTAGTTGGTCCCTTTTGTCAATGTTTGCCATCAATTCTTTAAGTAACTCCCTCAGTCGTTTGGTCAGTACAGTACCCACACTGTTAGAGTGATAATTTGCAGCATCAATAACATTATCAAGTTTCCGATGGAGGGCTAGAGAATTCGCTTCAAGATTCTCCTCCATATCTGTTGTCATGTGGGTTGTGAGGTCGACCATTTGATCCTTAGTGGGCAGTTGGTTGACTCGATCCAGTAGTTGTTTTATCTCAGATGAAGGGCCTTCCTTATTGATTCTTTGAAGATTGGGTAGGGCAGTAAGGATGTCAAAGAATTCATTGTTTGATGAGGATGGAATATCAGACTGAGCACTGATTTATCGTGTGGGAAGGGAGACTTAATCAATCATAGAGTCAGGGTATTCTACGTTTGTGAACTCTACGTTTTGGGGTAGGAGTGTGGGTTGTGTTACAGTCGTAGAGCGTAGGGACTCTACGACAAGACATGGTTGTTCAGTTTTTCCATCAGTCACAGAGTGTTGAGACCCTATCACTAGAAGTTGGTTCCTTGGGTCAGGAATGACCTCAATCCATCTGGGTAATTCATTAAATAGATAGAAGATTGATGAGGGATAGTGATTCAGCTTGAAAGATGAAGGAATATAATATACCTTTTGTTCATTAATTTGGAATGGACTGCTGGTGAGCAGCTTCTGAGCAAAGGTGCAATTATTGGAAATTCTTGAGCAAGTACTGAAATTGTTGGGCAAGTCTTGAAGGCCCAGAACATGTGATCCCAAGAATTTAGGATTAGAGCCTGGTGGAAGGACATCCTTTGTAAGTAGGCAAATAAGCAGTTATAATTGATGTGTCTTTCTTCATTTTTGCCTTCAACAATGATTTCCTGACTCTCATCTTCACTCTTATCACTTGTTCCATCACTGATCTCTACAGCCTCAGCTTCTTCAACCAATGGTTATTCTCCAGGTTCAGTTGTTTGAGGGGTTGAGAAGATTTCATCATGAGCTTCTAATAGCTCCCCTTAACCTGAGCGTGATCTTACTCAGGGACTTCAGGAATCTCCCCCTCAGTTTGATCCTTGCTTGGTTAACCAGCTTCTTGATACTCCCCCTCAGTAGGGACTTCTTCCCTTTCTGATGAAATTGGGATTCTTTCCACACTATCAGCTGTAAATTGATCAGAGGACATTAGCCTTCTTTCTTCATCCTTGATCCGCATCATTGTTTCTTTGAGTTCCTTTTGTGCTACAGTCATCAGCTTTTTCTTCATTTTCTTTCGCTTGGGTTCAGTGACCTTCTCAGCCATCTCTTCACGTTCTTCTTGATGCTCTAATGTACCAACCATTCTAGCTTCCTGCTTTTCAACAACATCTTTAATGTTGGGTTAACCAACCTTATTAGCAGCATTTTTAGCTCTTGACTCTACAATCGTAGAGTTAGGGTCTTCAACGATCGTAGGGAGGCTTTTCTTTGAGCTGCATTTTCCCTTCTTATGATACACCTTAAGGATAGGTGTATTTTTATCAGACACTTCTCCTTTTTGCTTCTGTATTTTTTTCTTCGTTGATGGTTGTTTTGTAGGCAGAGCAGGAATTTCTTGCTTTTGGGGAGTCTCATTGGTTGATCCTTGAGGTTTATCCTCCAGTTGGGATACCTCTTTAGCCTTTCTCTTTCCTTTGTTCTTCTTGCTCAGGGCTGGTTGTTCCTGATTTACTTCTTTAGTATCTCCAATGACTGATAAATTTCTCATTAGGGCCCTCTTTGCTCCACTTGTCCGTCCACTAGATTCAGATTGGATTATCCTCAAGTTTTCTACTGAATTTCTCTTCCAGTTTACAAACAACTTCTTTGTGATCTTCTTGTTGGGGTTGAGGGTTTCACCTTCATCATCCTCAATTTTGTCACCAAGTGTTGATTGCAGAAGGATGCTTATGAATCTTCCGTAGAACATTTTCCCGCCTCCCTTGGATTTTTCAGCACTTTGAACTCGGTTGCCAATCCATTTTATTAACAAGGCTCCGAAGTTGATGTCGATTTTGAAGATAATGACAATCATGATTTTCAGTTGAAGTTCACTGACTGAATCATGAGCTGTATCTTTGCAAATGATACATTTTCCCACAATATCAGCGAGAAATTCATACTTTTGGGGAAACTCCTTCTTCTTTAACCCTTTTAACTTAGGGTTGTCCTTGTGATGCATTCGTTTCAGCCCTAATTCTCTATCGATGCAGCTTAAAGATGTGAGGCCTTCAGTGTTGAAGCCTAGGGCTAGATTTACTTCTGATGGACTGAGTTGAATGGATGTGACCTTTACCTTGGTGGATAAAATGCCATCAGCATAGACTCCATTGTCGTAGAACTTTTTTACCAGTTTTGAGTAAATTCTTGTTTTGGTCTCAAGAGCCTCCTATAGTCTAGCACGCTTTAGGAGAGAAATGATCTTCTGATACTGTCTCTTAGAGTTGGAGAAACCATCAAAATCTAGTTCGTTGCCTGGAATGACTGAAGATGGTGTCATTGTTGGTTCCTAAAATAGAAACGAAAGTATCTGAGTGTATGTTTGTACTTTGAACAGTTAGGGTTTTGGCGAGAGGGAGAGACGATTGAAATTTTGAAATCAGAATTAAAAATAAAAAAAATGGTAATTGTTACGAGCTGAATTTAAAAACATCCTTTTTTAATGATCTGAGTAGGACACGTGTTTCGTTCTGAGTGAGGCATGTCTTTTATTTTGCGGGATAAGACCTTCTTGCCCTTAGCTCCCCCTGAGCTCTATAATCCCTCATTGAGTCATTCTAACTCTACGAACGCTTGCCCACTCTACGAACTGTTCCTCTCCCACTCTACGAACAGGGTGTACTCTACGACTTCTTCTGTGTTTGGCTTACATTCTGCAGAGTTAGTCAGTTCCAACACAAAGTATTATGAATGTAAGTTTAGCATTCCTAGTTCACTTAGCAGCATGTTAAACCTTGACTCATCTAATAGCTTTGTAAATACATCAGCAAGTTGGTTTTCAGTTGGAATATAACTTAATGAAATGTTGCCATTTTGCATATGATCTTTAATGAAGTGATATCTTATATCTATGTGTTTGGTTCTTGAGTGTATAACAGGATTATGAGTTATTGCAATAGCACTTGTATTATCACAGTGTATGGGAATAGATTTGAACTCAAACCGATAGTCTGCTAGCTGATTTTTCATCTATAAGATTTGTGCACAGCAGCTGCCTGCAGCAATTCAGCTTCTGCAGTTGAGGTAGATACTGAATTTTGCTTTTTGCTGAACCATGATACAAGTCTGTTTCCAAGCATCTGACATGTTCCACTTGTGTTTTTTCTATCGATTTTACACCCTGCATAGTCAGCATCTGAGTATCCTTTAAGATCAAAGGGTGACTCCTTGGGATACCAAAGACCCAAGTTAGGAGTTCACTTAAGATACCTGAAAATTCTCTTTACAGCCACTAGATGAGACTCTTTGGGGTTAGCTTGAAATCTAGCACATATACAAGTGGCAAACATGATATCTGGTCTACTAGCGGTTAAATATAGGAGAGAACCTATCATACCTCTGTATTGAGTGATGTCAATACTTTTACCTTTTTCATCTTGGTCAAGCTTAGTTGCAGTTGCCATAGGAGTTTTCATGTGGGTAGCAGAATCCATGCCATATTTCTTTAACAAGTCTTTAATGTACTTGGCTTGGTTGATGAAGATACTTTCATCAGATTGCTTCACTTGAAGCCCAAGAAAGAAATTCAGTTCTCCCATCATGCTCATTTCGAATTTGCTTTGCATAAGTTTGGCAAACCTTTCACACAGCTTTTCATCAGTAGAACCAAATATAATATCATCCACATAGATTTAAACTAGAAGAGTTTTATCTTTGTGATTTCTTAGGAATAATGTGGTGCCTACTCTACCTCTAATGAATCCTTTTTCGATAAGAAAATTTGTTAGAGTTTCATACCATGCTCTAGGTGTTTGTTTCAATCCATATAGTGTTTTATCTAATTTGTAGACATAATCAGAAAATGATGGATCGATGAAACCTGGGGGTTGTTCAACATAGACTTCTTCTTGTAGTTCACCATTTAGAAAAGCACTTTTGACATCCATCTGGAACACTTTGAACTTCATATGAGCAGCATAGGCAAGAAACATTTTGATGGCTTCCAATCTAGCAACTGGAGCAAAGGTTTCGTCATAGTCAATTCCTTCTTCCTGTGAGTAACCTTTGGCTACCAGTCTTGCTTTGTTCCTTGTGATCACACCATCTTCATCCATCTTGTTCCTGAACACCCATTTGGTGCCAATGATTGGATGGTGTTTTGGCCTCTCCATTAATCTCCACACTTTGCTCCTTTCAAATTGGTTTAGCTCTTCTTGCATTGCTTCTATCCAGCTTGAATCTTCCAGAGCTTCCTCTGTCTTTTTGGGTTCCATTTGAGAGAGAAAGCTCAGGTAGAGACATTCATTCTGGGATGATGATCTTGTTCTTACTCTGGCATTAGGATCTCTGATGATAAGATTTTGAGTGTGGTTTTTAGCCCATTTTCTTCCTCTTGGAACATCTGTTCAGGTGCCCTCTTGTCTGAGTTCTTCAAGATTAATTTTTGGCTCAGGGTGTAGAGCCTCTTCGCTTGGTACGATGAGCTCTATACTTCCTACTTCCTGCTCAATAAGTTCATCTTCAGGCTCTGCGATCGCAATGTCCAACTCTACGATTTTGGACTCTATGATCGTAGAGTTCTTCTCTGCATTTTCATTGAGAGAGGTTACTTTTCTCTCTAAGTCTGATTCAGCAAATGTAATATGAATGGAGACTTCAACACTCAGTGATTCCTTGTTGAACAGTCTATATGCCCTGCTGTTTGTAGCATATCCAAGGAAGATTCCTTCATCTGACTTTGGTTAGAATTTGGTCAGGTATTTCTTGCCGTTGTTGAGGATGTAGCAAAGACAACCAAAAGATCGAAAGTAACTAATGTTTGGCTTTCTTCCCTTCTATAATTCATAGGGAGTCTTCATGAGTGAGGGATGAATAAGAGATCTGTTTTGACTGTAACAAGCAGTGTTGACAGCTTCTGCCTAGAAATACTCCGATAGATGGGCAACAGTAAGTAGAGTTCTTCTAGCTTCAATGAGGGTTATGTTCTTTCTTTCAATAACTCCATTTTGTTGAGGAGTTCTTGGAGCTGAGAAGTTGTGGCTGATGCCATTTTCTCCACAGAATTTATCTATCTCGGAGAAGTCAAATTCTCTTCCATGATCACATCTGATAGCCTTGATCTTCTCCTCTTTCTCATTCATAACTAGATTGGACAGCTTGATAAGTTGAAAGCTGGTTTCATCTTTAGAATTTAGAACGAATACCCACGCGAATCGAATGTAGTCATCTACTACTACAAGAGTGTATTTCTTCCCTCCAAGGCTTATTGTTGGGATAGGCCCGAAGAGATCCATATGAAGTAATTGAAGAGGTTTATTGTTGGATTTGACGGCCTTGCTTTTGAATGAACTTTTTGTTTGCTTTCCAAACTGACAAGCCTTGCAGGATCTGCCTTTAATGAAGTTGAGCTTTAGCAGTCCTGCTACTAGATCTTTGTTGGCCAGTTTTGACATGAATTTGAAGTTTAGATGTGATAATTGTCTGTGTCATAGCCAACATATATCTTCAGAGGCTTTGGCAAGGAAACAGATTGTCTCATCAGAACTCAGCTCTGCAAGGTTGACTTTATAAACATTGTCTTCTCTGGATCCTATAAGCTTCAATGAGTTGGTCTTCAAATCTCGAACCTGACATTGATTATTGAAGAAGGTGACTTGATGCTTTTTATTACACAACTGGCTAATGCTCAGATGGTTGTGCCTTAGTCTTTCAACATATGATACCTTGCTAAAGGATACCACATCATTTCCAACTAAACCATATCCTCTAGTTTTTCCAGAATTGTTATCTCCAAAGATGACTGCAGGACCATCTGTTGGTCGATTTAGCTATCGATAAACACACACGTACAAGTATACACGGTCAACAAGTAATATAATGATAAGAGAGTTGTCGAACCCACAGAGAATTGTTCTAGTGAATCCCAAGTACCAACTATATATCGTCTTGATTTTAATTAGACAAATGATGATTTAATATTTTTGTTGTTGGTAGTGAATAAAATAATAATAATCAAGTAAAAGGTAATTAAATCTAATGTTAACAAGTCTAAGATTGCAATTTCCCCCAACACTTCGTTTGAATCTCCTAACTCTCTCTTTTCAATCAGTTATAACATATGAATTGACAACCGAGAAATCAAAACTACATAAGAGCCTCTGTCGATGGTCAATCACGAATCTTCCTAAGCGGTGCATAGGTATATGTCTATCCTATGCACTATCAAGAGACTAATTTCAGGAATGATTAATAGACACATGTCACCAAATCTAATTAATCCTCCCCTCAATTACCAACTTTCACATCGGAAGTCATTAAGACTAGATTCTCAATTGGTTGCATGCGGTAATTAGGTATATATTTATCCCAACTACTATCAAGATATCTATTATTGCAGATAATTAATAAGACACGCGTCACTTAATCCGATTAATAACCCACAACAATCTATACTCTCGCATGTTATCATAACTAGGTCTTAACCTATAATCCATTCGTCAAGTTCATATAGGTTCCCAAGGTAATTACGGGCCAAGCAATTAATCTAGAAAGCAAAGGTTATGGCAATCAATTCACAAATGAATAACTAAAATCAATAGAGAGAGAATTCAATTCAACTATGTGTTGGGTTCCATTGAAATCTTAGAATACAAGCTTTAGTTCATGGTAGCTAAGCAAAACATCAAACACATGGTGTTCATCATAAAATTGAAATACAAATTCAAAGGAAAGCAAGAGATGATAAAACCCATTTAGAAGATATTCATATGTTGCTTGCTTGGTTTGATTCAAATCTCTAGCTTTTACTCTTCATTTGGCATTCGTTTCTCTTTTTTCTCCTGAGCTTGTTGCTGGAATTTTCTTGATTTGTAGCCCTCAAGCTCTTCTTGATGAAGTATGTGCAGCCTCCCAAGGTATAAATATCTCTTTGAAAAGCCTTTCCTTTTTGGTTCCTTAGCCTTTGCTGAGTTTTCCTTGTATTGCAGCACTTTTGCTCTCTATTTTGATGTTTTAGTCTAGCCTCCCAATCCCTAGTTCCCATATATGAAGCCCCAATGAGATATTATATAGTGCCTCTACCAAAACCCTAGCCAAACATCAGATCTTGGGTCAAAAATCCGCTCAAATCGCACCAAATAGCCAGCTGGAATCGCACTCAGCAGAGCTGGCGCAGCCTCCGTGGTTTGCGCGGAGGCCTCCGTGGCCTGTTGCAAAAACCTCCCTGTATGCCCTGGCGAGGCCCCGCCGGTTTCTGCGGAGGCCTCCGTGACCTCACCTGGTTGCTTTGCGCAGCCTCCGTGATTTGCACGGAGGCCTCCGTGGCCTGATGGCGCAGCCTCCGCGATTCTCCACGGAGGCCTCCGTGGCCTGCTGTAGCTGGTGCCTATGTCAGCACTCTTGTGACTTGGTCGACGCCGTGCACACCCAAAGTGCAAATATCATCAACATCAATACCTGAGCGTCGCCAAACACTAATTTCCAAAAATAAAACACGCCAACCACGGATAACCAAACACACGGGCATTTTGTCATTATGAACAACGATCCGAGCGGTTTTTATTTCAATTCCTACAAAATACAATAAAAATACATAAAAGCAATAGAAAACACATAAAAGAAATCTAAAACCACAATATCTAAAAATAAGATAAAAATACAATAAAATCACATAAAATACCCAAGGACTTACAAATTATCAAGACCAAAAGTACCCAAATTGTGTGTAATAAACACACTCATCAAATACCCCCAAACTTAAATCTTTGATTGTCCTCAAGCAAAATAAACCTAAACTACACAATTCAAGCACTTCTACTACAACCTATCTTGAGAAATGAATTAATAAGCCGACAATGGTCTCAAAGGCATTAACACATGGAACTCAAGAGAACAAACAAAATGTTGCAAGTCTAAAATTATCAATTAGCTAGTCATATCTTGCTATAGGCCCCTTCTCTGTGTGTGTGTGAGTATCCAATTGCACTAAAACAATTATAGCTCGGCAACCATATTACCTTATGAAAGAAATCAAAATAAACCCCAAAACAATCATGCTTAACACATCACTCAATACAAAGGTATACAAATCACAATTTTCAAAAAATTTGAGAACCAAAGGCTCTAGGTGAGTGCATTTTATGCTCCATCTCAACCTTAAGCGCGCTCATATGGGCGATGCGAGTGCGTTTTACGCTCTATCTTAACCCCCTACAAGATTTGCAATACAACAATTATCTTTCTTTAATCCTAATTATAAGAGAGTGCGTTTTACGCTCTATCTCTCCTATGCATGTGTCCATGAGTGAGTGCGTTTTACGCTCCATCTCAACTCACCACATGACCATCAATACAAGCATAACAAATTTAGACACCTTGCTTCGAGTGATGTTTAAACGAGAGTTTATAGATATTTCCCACAAGCATTCGGTTATAAAAGCCTTCACTAAGCATACAACTAGTTTAATACTCATGGGTAAGTGCATAAAAGTGAAAGGACGCATAAGCAAAATAATAACCAATGAACGATAAGCACAAAGATTAAGCAACAATTGTCTACGTCTCATGAGTTAGATTCTCTTCAAACAAGCCATTATCATAGACCATGGATTATGGTTCAAATCAAATTAAAACAATGCTCAAGGGACACATCCTAAAAATAAATTATTATTTTTTTTGAATAAAAAGAAAAACATACTTAAATCACACAAAAACACACAAATATGAAATACTACCCCCAAACTTAAACTTGACATTGTCCTCAATGTCTGATATAGGAAAAATTAAAATAGAAGACTTCCTTGAAACCGTGTCAAGCGCCATTGATATCATCTTTCAATACCTCTAAGTTGGGAGCGTACCTGAAAGCAAATGACTAAAGAAATTAAAATGCAATTAAACCACTAAAATGCAATCAAACAAAAATAAAAGCAAAACAGTAAACTTGGGTTGCCTCCCAAGAAGCGCTTGGTTTAAAGTCGTTAGCCCGACTCTTTTTATTTCCCATCAATCCGGCTCAATCGCAAAATTGACCATAGCATGCCGCCTCGATGTTATTTCTTTGATTTGCATGGAATGCATGCCCGATTGGCGACCCTCAAACTTTGTATCATCCGATGGCAAGAAGAAGCTTTCATCATCCGTTTTATCCATCATTGCACTTTTGTCAAGATCCACAATGAAGATATTCTTCATGAACCAATGGGTGTTTGATGGCTTTGAAAACCTCGAATGTGACTTCTTGATCTTCAATTTCCTTTTCATAATCCCCATTCATGCTCCTTGTCTCATCAACATTAGAATCAACATCCACAGTAGGATGTATACTCTCAAAATTTTCACTAATAGCTTCGTGCGACTCCGTGCCATTTTCTAGATCATCCCACCAAGCACTCCTCTTCACCTTCTTCTATGGGGTTGATCTCTGTATCGCTAGGTAAGGTGCTTTGTGGGTGAATAATGTAAGAATTGGCAACATAGTTCATGATGCTCTGCACTAAAGCTTGTATATTTGCCATCCTAACCTCATTTTGAGAGATATGAGCCATGAGTTCCTCCCTCCTTCTTTCCGCTTTGTCACAACTATGCGAATTCACCATATATTGCTCTTCACCTTCCTCTATAGGGTTAATCTGTGTAATACAAGGTAAGATGCTTTGCGGGTGAATAAGCACTACCTCGACAAGTTGTGCCATTTGGTTCTCGAGGTTTCGTAACAATTCTTGTTTCTCAATGAACAAGGGAAGAATCTCCTCCACATTAGATGTATCCTCATGGTGTGGTGGAGGTTGGAATGAAAATTCTGAATGGTATGAGAGACTTGGATCAAAGCATTGATCTTGACTGTTGTCCCAAGAAAAGCTTGGATGATCTTGCCAACTCGGTTGAATAGTAGTTTGGGTAGTAGTCAGCTTGATTCTGACTGTAGGAATTTTGAGTGGACTGGCCTTTAAGGGTGTCAACAGCCCTTGAAAGCGTTGCAAATTGTTCTTGCAATTGCTCAAAGAAGTTTTGACGAACTTGGTTGCGTCGTCCCTTCATAATCTCATTGATAGTTATGCTCATCCATTAACTGAAAACAAAATCAAAACAAAACAAAATAAATAATAAGCAAAATATTTACAAGTCTAAATTAAAACCAATTCGATTGTCATTAATATTGAAAAAACACTAGAAGAACAATTCCCCACCCGGCAACGGCGCGCCAAAAACTTGTTGGTCGATTTAGCTATCGATAAACACACACGTGCAAATATACACGGTCAACAAGTAATATAATGATAAGAGAGTTGTCGAACCCATAGAGAATTGTTCTAGTGAATCCCAAGTACCAACTATATATCGTCTTGATTTTAATTAGACAAATGATGATTTGATATTTTTGTTGTTGGTAGTGAATAAAATAATAATAATCAAGTAAAAGGTAATTAAATCTAATGTTAACAAGTATAAGATTGCAATTTCCCCCAATACTTCGTTTGAATCTCCTAACTCTCTCTTTTCAATCAGTTATAACATATGAATTGACAACCGAGAAATCAAAACTACATAAGAGCCTCTGTCGATGGTCAATCACGAATCTTCCTAAGTGGTGCATAGGTATATGTCTATCCTATGCACTATCAAGAGACTAATTTCAGGAATGATTAATAGACACGTGTCACCAAATCTAATTAATCCTCCCCTCAATTACCAACTTTCACATCGGAAGTCATTAAGACTAGATTCTCAATTGGTTGCATGCGGTAATTAGGTATATATCTATCCCAACTACTATCAAGATATCTATTATTGCAGATAATTAATAAGACACGCGTCACTTAATCCGATTAATAACCCACAACAATCTATACTCTCGCATGTTATCATAACTAGGTCTTAACCTATAATCCGTTCGTCAAGTTCATATAGGTTCCCAAGGTAATTACGGGCCAAGCAATTAATCTAGAAAGCAAAGGTTATGGCAATCAATTCACAAATGAATAACTAAAATCAATAGAGAGAGAATTCAATTCAACTATGTGTTGGGTTCCATTGAAATCTTAGAATACAAGCTTTAGTTCATGGTAGCTAAGCAAAACATCAAACACATGGTGTTCATCATAAAATTGAAATACAAATTCAAAGGAAAGCAAGAGATGATAAAACCCATTTAGAAGATATTCATATGTTGCTTGCTTGGTTGATGCCAATCTCTAGCTTTTCCTCTTCATTTGGCATTCGTTTCTCTTTTTTCTCCTGAGCTTGTTGCTGGAATTTTCTTGATTTGTAGCCCTCAAGCTCTTCTTGATGAAGTATGTGCAGCCTCCCAAGGTATAAATATCTCTTTGAAAAGCCTTTCCTTTTTGGTTCCTTAGCCTTTGCTGAGTTTTCCTTGTATTGCAGCACTTTTGCTCTCTATTTTGATGTTTTAGTCTAGCCTCCCAATCCCTAGTTCCCATATATGAAGCCCCAATGAGATATTATATAGTGCCTCTACCAAAACCCTAGCCAAACATCAGATCTTGGGTCAAAAATCCGCTCAAATCGCACCAAATAGCCAGCTGGAATCGCACTCAGCAGAGCTGGCGCAGCCTCCGTGGTTTGCGCGGAGGCCTCCGTGGCCTGTTGCAAACTCCCTGTATGCCCTGGCGAGGCCCCGCCGGTTTCTGCGGAGGCCTCCGTGACCTCCCTGGTTGCTTGCGCAGCCTCCGTGATTTGCACGGAGGCCTCCGTGGCCTGATGGCGCAGCCTCCGCGATTCTCACGGAGGCCTCCGTGGCCTGCTGTAGCTGGTGCCTATGTCAGCACTCTTGTGACTTGGTCGACGCCGTGCACACCCAAAGTGCAAATATCATCAACATCAATACCGAGCGTCGCCAAACACTAATTTCCAAAATAAAACACGCCAACCACGGATAACCAAACACGGGCATTTTGTCATTATGAACAACGATCCGAGCGGTTTTTATTTCAATTCCTACAAAATACAATAAAAATACATAAAAGCAATAGAAAACACATAAAAGAAATCTAAAACCACAATATCTAAAAATAAGATAAAAATACAATAAAATCACATGACATACCCAAGGACTTACATTTATCAAGACCAAAAGTACCCAAATTGTGTGTAATAAACACACTCATCAAATACCCCCAAACTTAAATCTTTGGTTGTCCTCAAGCAAAATAAACCTAAACTACACAATTCAAGCACTTCTACTACAACCTATCTTGAGAAATGAATTAATAAGCCGACAATGGTCTCAAAGGCATTAACACATGGAACTCAAGAGAACAAACAAAATGTTGCAAGTCTAAAATTATCAATTAGCTAGTCATATCTTGCTATAGGCCCCTTCTCTGTGTGTGTGTGAGTATCCAATTGCACTAAAACAATTATAGCTCGGCAACCATATTACCTTATGAAAGAAATCAAAATAAACCCCAAAACAATCATGCTTAACACATCACTCAATACAAAGGTATACAAATCACAATTTTCAAAAAATTTGAGAACCAAAGGCTCTAGGTGAGTGCATTTTATGCTCCATCTCAACCTTAAGCGCGCTCATATGGGCGAGTGCGTTTTACGCTCTATCTTAACCCCCTACAAGATTTGCAATACAACAATTATCTTTCTTTAATCCTAATTATAAGAGAGTGCGTTTTACGCTCTATCTCTCCTATGCATGTGTCCATGAGTGAGTGCGTTTTACGCTCCATCTCAACTCACCACATGACCATCAATACAAGCATAACAAATTTAGACACCTTGCTTCGAGTGATGTTTAAACGAGTTCTAGAGTTTATAGATATTTCCCACAAGCATTCGGTTATAAAAGCCTTCACTAAGCATACAACTAGTTTAATACTCATGGGTAAGTGCATAAAAGTGAAAGGACGCATAAGCAAAATAATAACCAATGAACGATAAGCACAAAGATTAAGCAACAATTGTCTACGTCTCATGAGTTAGATTCTCTTCAAACAAGCCATTATCATAGACCATGGATTATGGTTCAAATCAAATTAAAACAATGCTCAAGGGACACATCCTAAAAATAAATTATTATTTTTTTTGAATAAAAAGAAAAACATACTTAAATCACACAAAAACACACAAATATGAAATACTACCCCCAAACTTAAACTTGACATTGTCCTCAATGTCTGATATAGGAAAAATTAAAATAGAAGACTTCCTTGAAACCGTGTCAAGCGCCATTGATATCATCTTTCAATACCTCTAAGTTGGGAGCGTACCTGAAAGCAAATGACTAAAGAAATTAAAATGCAATTAAACCACTAAAATGCAATCAAACAAAAATAAAAGCAAAACAGTAAACTTGGGTTGCCTCCCAAGAAGCGCTTGGTTTAAAGTCGTTAGCCCGACTCTTTTATTTCCCATCAATCCGGCTCAATCGCAAAATTGACCATAGCATGCCGCCTCGATGTTATTTCTTTGATTTGCATGGAATGCATGCCCGATTGGCGACCCTCAAACTTTGTATCATCCGATGGCAAGAAGAAGCTTTCATCATCCGTTTTATCCATCATTGCACTTTTGTCAAGATCCACATGAAGATATTCTTCATGAACCAATGGGTGTTCGATGGCTTTGAAAACCTCGAATGTGACTTCTTGATCTTCAATTTCCTTTTCATAATCCCCATTCATGCTCCTTGTCTCATCAACATTAGAATCAACATCCACAGTAGGATGTATACTCTCAAAATTTTCACTAATAGCTTCGTGCGACTCCGTGCCATTTTCTAGATCATCCACCAAGCACTCCTCTTCACCTTCTTCTATGGGGTTGATCTCTGTATCGCTAGGTAAGGTGCTTTGTGGGTGAATAATGTAAGAATTGGCAACATAGTTCATGATGCTCTGCACTAAAGCTTGTATATTTGCCATCCTAACCTCATTTTGAGAGATATGAGCCATGAGTTCCTCCCTCCTTCTTTCCGCTTTGTCACAACTATGCGAATTCACCATATATTGCTCTTCACCTTCCTCTATAGGGTTAATCTGTGTAATACAAGGTAAGATGCTTTGCGGGTGAATAAGCACTACCTCGACAAGTTGTGCCATTTGGTTCTCGAGGTTTCGTAACAATTCTTGTTTCTCAATGAACAAGGGAAGAATCTCCTCCACATTAGATGTATCCTCATGGTGTGGTGGAGGTTGGAATGAAAATTCTGAATGGTATGAGAGACTTGGATCAAAGCATTGATCTTGACTGTTGTCCCAAGAAAAGCTTGGATGATCTTGCCAACCCGGTTGATAGTAGTTTGGGTAGTAGTCAGCTTGATTCTGACTGTAGGAATTTTGAGTGGACTGGCCTTTAAGGGTGTCAACAGCCCTTGAAAGCGTTGCAAATTGTTCTTGCAATTGCTCAAGAAGTTTTGACGAACTTGGTTGCGTCGTCCCTTCATAATCTCATTGATAGTTATGCTCATCCATTAACTGAAAACAAAATCAAAACAAAACAAAATAAATAATAAGCAAAATATTTACAAGTCTAAATTAAAACCAATTCGATTGTCATTAATATTGAAAAAACACTAGAAGAACAATTCCCCGGCAACGGCGCCAAAAACTTGTTGGTCGATTTAGCTATCGATAAACACACACGTGCAAATATACACGGTCAACAAGTAATATAATGATAAGAGAGTTGTCGAACCCATAGAGAATTGTTCTAGTGAATCCCAAGTACCAACTATATATCGTCTTGATTTTAATTAGACAAATGATGATTTGATATTTTTGTTGTTGGTAGTGAATAAAATAATAATAATCAAGTAAAAGGTAATTAAATCTAATGTTAACAAGTATAAGATTGCAATTTCCCCCAATACTTCGTTTGAATCTCCTAACTCTCTCTTTTCAATCAGTTATAACATATGAATTGACAACCGAGAAATCAAAACTACATAAGAGCCTCTGTCGATGGTCAATCACGAATCTTCCTAAGCGGTGCATAGGTATATGTCTATCCTATGCACTATCAAGAGACTAATTTCAGGAATGATTAATAGACACGTGTCACCAAATCTAATTAATCCTCCCCTCAATTACCAACTTTCACATCGGAAGTCATTAAGACTAGATTCTCAATTGGTTGCATGCGGTAATTAGGTATATATCTATCCCAACTACTATCAAGATATCTATTATTGCAGATAATTAATAAGACACGCGTCACTTAATCCGATTAATAACCCACAACAATCTATACTCTCGCATGTTATCATAACTAGGTCTTAACCTATAATCCGTTCGTCAAGTTCATATAGGTTCCCAAGGTAATTACGGGCCAAGCAATTAATCTAGAAAGCAAAGGTTATGGCAATCAATTCACAAATGAATAACTAAAATCAATAGAGAGAGAATTCAATTCAACTATGTGTTGGGTTCCATTGAAATCTTAGAATACAAGCTTTAGTTCATGGTAGCTAAGCAAAACATCAAACACATGGTGTTCATCATAAAATTGAAATACAAATTCAAAGGAAAGCAAGAGATGATAAAACCCATTTAGAAGATATTCATATGTTGCTTGCTTGGTTGATGCCAATCTCTAGCTTTTCCTCTTCATTTGGCATTCGTTTCTCTTTTTTCTCCTGAGCTTGTTGCTGGAATTTTTGTTGATTTGTAGCCCTCAAGCTCTTCTTGATGAAGTATGTGCAGCCTCCCAAGGTATAAATATCTCTTTGAAAAGCCTTTCCTTTTTGGTTCCTTAGCCTTTGCTGAGTTTTCCTTGTATTGCATCACTTTTGCTCTCTATTTTGATGTTTTAGTCTAGCCTCCCAATCCCTAGTTCCCATATATGAAGCCCCAATGAGATATTATATAGTGCCTCTACCAAAACCCTAGCCAAACATCAGATCTTGGGTCAAAAATCCGCTCAAATCGCACCAAATAGCCAGCTGGAATCGCACTCAGCAGAGCTGGCGCAGCCTCCGTGGTTTGCGCGGAGGCCTCCGTGGCCTGTTGCAAACTCCCTGTATGCCCTGGCGAGGCCCCGCCGGTTTCTGCAGAGGCCTCCGTGACCTCCCTGGTTGCTTGCGCAGCCTCCGTGATTTGCACGGAGGCCTCCATGGCCTGATGGCGCAGCCTCCGCGATTCTCACGGAGGCCTCCGTGGCCTGCTGTAGCTGGTGCCTATGTCAGCACTCTTGTGACTTGGTCGACGTCGTGCACACCCAAAGCGCAAATATCATCAGCATCAATACCGAGCGTCGCCAAACACTAATTTCCAAAATAAAACACGCCAACCACGGATAACCAAACACGGGCATTTTGTCATTATGAACAACGATCCGAGCGGTTTTTATTTTAATTCCTACAAAATACAATAAAAATACATAAAAGCAATAGAAAACACATAAAAGAAATCTAAAACCACAATATCTAAAAATAAGATAAAAATACAATAAAATCACATAAAATACCCAAGGACTTACAAATTATCAAGACCAAAAGTACCCAAATTATGTGTAATAAACACACTCATCACCATCTTTTTCTTCAAAGTTTGACAGGAGACCTTTGTTACCTGTCATATGTCTTGAGCATCCACTGTCAAGGTACCAAGTAGACATGGTGGAGCTTTGTACCTGCAGCAGAAAATATCTCTCATTTTGGTACCCAAATTTGTTTGGGTCCTAATTTGTTAGTTCCTTTGGGAACCTAAATCTGTGAATTCCTTCTTGTCACAGAAATGTGTGAATTCCTTCTTGTCACAGAAATGTGTGAATGGTGACTTTTCATTTGTCTCATAAGGTAGAGGTTATTTCTACGACTCTTGTTAGGTTGAATCGTAGAGTGAGTCCTCTTAGGTCTTATAATGCTAGCCGATTTTGTGCATTTTACTCTTTGCTCAACATTCTGTGTGGACCTCACAAATACAATTTCTTTATTAAGACTAGAGGAACTGTTTCCATTAGATTCTACTGATGTATACACACTAGGTTCTGATGAAGAATTCCAGAACCCTAGGCCTGACTTGTTAGTTATAGATCTTTGGCTAGAGATTAAGGAGTCCATGGACAAGGAAGATTTATTCCATACTGATATAGTCTTTTTTAATTCCTGAATCTTAGATACTAGGGCTGATTCTTTCTGAGAATTTAGTTTAGTTAATTCTTTTAGTTGAGCATTTTCAGCCTCAAGTATGGAGCAAGAGTTGGCAATTTTCTGAGTAGTTTCCAACTCTATAATTGCTTTCTATTTTTCCTCTTGAAGAAGAGAATAGTCTTTTGACAAAGTACTAAACATTCTCATATATTTATGCAGTTCTATCATTGTGTCATGCATTCCATCTCTAAGCTCATTAATATGAATATCAGGGGAGTAAAAGTCAAATACCTCATCTACGTTGAATTCTTTGGTCTATTTGCTTTTTCCGTCCTTTTAAGCACAGATTCGCCTTTTGTGTTCCTTCATCTTCACTTGATTTAGAGTCTGAGTCACTCTCAGTGTCGCTCCATGAGTTCTCAGCTACAAATCCTTTTCCTTTCTTCTAAAATTTCTTGTAACCTTTGAACTCCTTCTTTGGGATGTATTTCTTCTTATCCCTCCTTTGTTCATCTCTTAGAGGTTGGTCACATTTTGCTATGAAGTGGCCTTGCTTTTTGCAGTTGTAGCATAAGTCTCTATCCTGCTCTTTACTGCTGCTAAACTTTCTTTGTCTGTTGCTCCTGTTTTTAAATCTTTTGAAGTGTTTGACGAGCATAGTTACACTTTCATCATCAGATTCATTATTGACTGAAGCTTTGTGCATTGCTTCTGATGATTTGAGGGCCACCCCTTTTTCTTTTTTCTTTGCTTCTGACAGAGATTCAGCTCTTTGAGTCAGCTCTAGTTCATAGGTAAGAAGGTTACCATATAGCATTTGCATAGTTATGGTATGAAGATTCCTTGACTCTCTGATAGCGGTTATCTTAGCATCCCACTTGCCTGGAAGAGCATTCATGAACTTGATGATGAGATCTTTGTTGGGATAGATCTTTCCATATGCTCGAAGAGAGTTGAGCAGCACATTGAATCTTTCATATGTGGATGTAATGTTTTCACCAGAGATGTGGTTGAATATTTCATATTGCTGAGTAAGTAAGGACTGCTTGTTTTCTCTAACTTCTTCAGTTCCTTCACGCATAATTAATAGTGCATCCCAGACCTCTTTTGTTGTCTCATAGTTTACAACATTATCGAACAGCTCATCTTCTAGAGCCATGAACAGGATGTTTTTGGCTTTCTTGTCAAGCTGGACTAGTTTCTTCTCTGTGTCTGTCCAATCATTTCTTAGCTTGACAACAGTCTTGTTGGGATCTTCAGTTGTTGGAGCTAGTTTTGTCGGGATATAGGGCCCATTGATTGCAGTATCAAATAGTTCCTCGTTGATTGCATCCATGTGTGCCTACATACGAACTTTCCAGTTAGTGAATTTTTCTCTGCTGTAAGGAGGTGGTTTACTTCCACTACCCAAGTCAGAACCGTTTCTGTTTTGTGCCATTGATCTACTCAAGCTGATTTAAGCTTTAGTAATGAGAACCTTGCTCTGATACCAATTGTTAGTTTCCAGGGGCACAAAGGGGGGTTGAATAGATTCTTTAAAAACTTTTAACTTAATTTACAGGACTAATTATCAGATCAATTAATTAAAAGGTTAATTAAGCACATCGAAATATATGATTGATTTAATCCCCTTTTAAATATGGAGAAGATGTAAACAGATGCAATGAAATAGTGATATGGCAGTTATAATAATTATGACAGTTAAAGCAATATGTAAAGAAGACAAGTCTTTAAGTGGTTCAGAGTGAACAAGACTCCTAATCCACTATTCTACTCCTCGAGTAGCAAATCCACTAAGGATATCTTTTATAACTTTGAATCACTGTGATTCCTTCAAGGCCAGCAGCCTTGGAACTCTAGTTCACTATGAACTTCGTCAAGTTCAGCAGACTTGGGACACTGTCGTCTAAGACGCGCAGTCTTAGAATCTCTAGTACACTAAGTACTCTTCAATGGCTACAGCCTTGGAATCTTACACTTTAATATGTGAGTGTATTGTGCTACTAAGTTGCCTTAAGCAGGAGTTCTGAAGAACTTAGTAGTGAAGCAAGATATGTTCTTCTGGACATTGAGTGAGAGCTTTTTCAGATCTTTGTTGTACTTAGATTGTTCTTGCTTCATTGTATTCTTCAATCTGATTGCCTTATATGGATGCCTCTGAAGTCTTCTCGTTGGAATGTTTATGTTGCATCTTTTCCGTTCTGACTTGTTGTTATACCGATGAATAGTTTATTCCTTGGTATGAGCAGTAGTGGGTTGTGTCAGGTTGCATTATCTCAAACCAAGATGGTGGTAAGGATAGTGCTCTGAATATCTGCAAACCATAGTTGTTTGTTCCCCACTGACTTTGATTCTTCGTTCAGTTCAGTTAAGTATTCAAGAACTGTCTTGGGCAGGTCTTTCTACTGATCAGTCAATATGGGCAACGTAGAATATTAAATTCAGTTCTTGGTTGCTTGTCTAAATGAGGGTCGTAGAGTGTTCGATTGTCTAAATTATCATTTGGTGAGACTTGATCTTTGCAGACGTTCATGGTGATCTTTCAGGTTGCATTTGGATTACTTAGAGATAGTATAAACATTTTGCTACTATATCTCTTTGAGAACTGTCGACTAGAAAATGCAGATGTGACTCTACGATTGATCTTGACTGATAATAGAATTAACTCTACGATCTGTCGAGTCACTTGTGTTTGTCTGGCCAAGCTTTACTCTACGTCTGCCAAGCCCAACTCTACGATACAACTGGCCGAGCTTCACTCTACGCTAGTCCTGTCCAACTCTACGATGCCGAGAGTGAGCTTTGTAGCTGACCAAGCTTCAATCTACGATAGCCGAGATAAAACTCTGCATGTTCCTGGACCAACTCTACGATCCTGAGCGAGCTCTTTGATTCGTCGAGCCTTACTCTACGTTAGTCTGGCAGACTCTACGATGACATGCAAACTGAACTCTAAGCTATCTGTCTGCACTATGATCCTTCACTGGATGCTTCATGAAGTACTCAACGATCAGTCTGGTCTTTACATAAATCATTTCAGCTCATAAGATCAACCTAACAAGTTTGATCTTTTTCTATACTAAGTCCTTGTACATATATATTTGTTTCATTAAGGACTTTACATATTCAACTATTGAAACACATATATATTAATATCACAATATCAAATTTAAACCTGTGATTCCTAACAAATTGAGGTCAAGAAAAGGGTCCAATCTAGACATCTTTAGGATGATTGAGAAGTCGGAGGCAAATCTTGGTGATTCCTTTGGGACGCCATAATGCCGACCCATGTAAACTAGTAATTTCGAGTTCTAGCCATTGAACATCGGGAATAGGGTATAGGGAAGTGTAAACCAATGAGTGGTAGATAAGTTGGGCATGTCGAGCGAACGCAAGGACGTGTCGCTTAGGCATTCGCATAAGCGAATCGGGCATGCGACGTACGAACGTCGAAACGCTATGGCAAGTGTTAGAGAGTTTGACAAGTGTTTTGAATCTAATGAAACGAGCACTTGAAAGATATGTATAGGACTAATGTAAACCAAGAGGTAGAGTAATAGAAGAGTCGTGACGTTTCCGAACGCCGCGACGTCAAGAGATAATTGGAAGTCAATCGCGTTACTAGATTATAAAGCGCGAACAATATGTAATAAGAGTAATGATAATATAAACCAATAAGCGAAGTCTATATATGACTGACTGATATGTTCGACCTTATGATACATATAGGTCACTTGAGGAGCGATTGGATAGCGTTCCGGTAAATCGCGTATAAGGGAAATCTCCTAAACTTACTCAGACTATTATTTTGTGCAAGCATCTTATCCTATGCATCTACTTTGTGCTAGGGATCCATGATTACGAAAGTTTCTTAACCTGTGCAATGATGTATATTGTGCAAGTTGACTATGTTTTTGTGCAAGTTTTCTATCTATGTGCAAATGTGTTATATTTGTACAAGACGTCTAGTTGTAAATTATACTATGTGTCAATATCTGCACTTATGTGCTATTTGAAACAAATTATTTAGTTGTTAAACTATTCAAGTTGTTTAAGTTTTGTCATTCAAGAACTGTTTATGAAAAGTGTCGATGCCATTTGTTTCGACTAGACAAATGCTAGAGTATGAATTGAGTTGAGATAGACGCATGTCGTGTCATTGGAATGAGATAGACATTATAGCTGTCGAGTTTAAGAAAGAACAGAGGTTTAGAGAAATGTTTTGAGGATTGGTCAATATGTTGTTTCAAAACTGTTAAACGATAGGATATTGTCATTCCTTATTATTCAAAGCGACTTCACAACTATTGTTCAGTTGTTGAAGTTTTTAGAGAAAATGTTGATATTGTTTTATTGTTGATTGTTATTCAACTGATAATACTTGTTGAGCAATCGAATGCTCACCCTTGCTTTAAATACAACATTTTCAGCAAAGCTAGAACGAACCGAGGAATCTAGTGAAGACTGAAGGGAAGATCAAGTACTCGAGTAGACGACTACTTGTAGTTTTATATGTAATTATTGTGACGTATAAAAGTCGCACATGTATGATTGTAATAGATAAATAATGAATTAATCATCTTTCTACTTATAATTAGATAAGTATCTTTTGTGACGGATTAAAGTCACTATTGTAATAGATAGGTGATGTAATATACATTACTTCTATGATGTGAAGATATGAAGGTCTTAGAGCCTGGGTTTAGAAGAAATATAATGTAATAATATAGTTTTACATTCATGTTATTAAGATTATGTTGAATGAATAGTACCGTGATGTACCGGACCCAGTTCAAAGGTAGACCCGTATTTGGGGCGTTACAATTTACACACAAATGATTCTTGATTAGTACATAATATACACTACATACACACAGCAAACAATAATTTTATTTAAGTTATTTTTATTTCATTCGACGATGAATTTTCTCAATTCAACTCCTTTAAACTCTATTTGAGTTATTTATTCCATCGCTTCTACCTAGCCTAGGTTATAGCCTAAGGTGTCCCCACCTAAGGTTTCTAACCTACAGCTTTGATACCAACCTGTGACGCCCCCACATTCGGGTACCTTCAAATCCGGGTCCAGTGTATCGCGGTACTATCTATAACACCATCACCCATCAATAATAACTCTATAACATGAACGTAATTACTATTTATTATAGACATACTTTTACAAAACCCAAGTTCTCAGACCTTAAAATCTTCGTACATGGTAATATATATAAAATAATATTACAAATACGACTAATTATTACAAATCGTGCTACAACCACTACTCGTTCGCCTTTCCTTTTTCTTTGTCCTTTCTGGATCCTTCGACACGACCGGGCTTAGCTAAAAACATTAATTTAAAACAAGTGTGAGCTACAAGGCTCAACAAATATAAACAATTGAATAAACAACAATATCAAGATTTAAATGCTTCATTTACTCAACACTTCTACAACTGAACAATAGTTGTGAAGAGACTACGAATCGATCTGAATAACAAGATCTATTGTTTCGAATTTGTTTGAAACTACATATTGACTATATATAGAGCGGTCGAAAGACTATGAACATTTTACATTTTCGTAAAGGTTATGTAGTAATTCAACTATGAATTGTCTGACTCACGGACACGTTGGGTGATCAGCCCATTGTACCCTGCATTGTACAACACTCTAGCTAAACAACTATGTGTTTGGTTGACCACCTCGCGGGTCGATCGGGATTTTTTGACATAAAAATGCCCAATATTAGGGTTGTTCGTCTCAGATTTGAATCTGAATCCGCACTGAAACAATTCGGCTTAGATAGCTCAACCTAACATCAATAATATTTCAAAGATTTAATGTAAAACCGATAAAATATTCTAAACTTTGTCTAGCCGGAACAAACGACATTGACGTATATCTTAAATAGTTCGTGAATATAGAATACTCAAGTTTGAACAATTTATGTCAAACCATAGCTGAAACACTTATATAGATGCTAAAAGATTTGTATAAGTCTAGAATTTACACAATATATAAACATTGAATAAATTCAAACATCAAAACGTATCAAGACATTCACAGAAACGAAGTTGAATAAATGCAAAAGCTTGGACATAATAACATACTTGCAATACGTAGAAACCTTGTTCAATATCAAATTAAACAAGAGTTAGAATACTTGCAACAAATTAGATTCAAATTGAACAAGAGTTAGAATACTTGCAACAAATTAGATTCCATGCATAAAGTAAATGCATAGTTCTAATACTTGCAAAAACATAGAACACTTGCACATGAAAATATAGTACAAGGTTAGAACACATGCCTTTAGCGGTCTTTAAACTTTTAGCGTTAATCGCCTTTGAAAGTCCTACACAATCAATACACATAGATATACCAATTAGCCACGTATAATTGCCACTCATAGTTTACATTAACTCTAGCTCATCTTTTACAATGTCTGTTTCATTAGAATTGGAACATCTTTTAAGTGTATTAACATTTGACTCAACGTTTCGACGTTCACGCAACGCTCGCCCGACTTCTTAAACCCGAATGTCCAATTGACGCTCCATTAAGAATAATTGATACGCTCAATTCAATTACCAATACTTGGTTTATATAACGTTAGACTACATTTCCCAACGCCTAACAATTAGACTCAAGAATCCTAGCTAGCGAGGTTAGTTGGTTTGGCGTTCCGAAGAACTTATCGTGTTTTGACCCCCGTCTATATAATTAACTTTGATAAAGTTCTAATTTTAGAATTAATTTTGACCCTCAATCTTTAATTCATTTTGAATGAAAATTTTAGGTCTCTTCGTTAGCTTTCCGATTCATTTTGAATTTCTAGAATCGGAGTTCGTATGCAAAAGTTACGCTTGATTGAACGAACAAAGAAAAATCAAAAATATGGGCTCAGGGCATCTGCGCCCCGACGCGCTCCGCAAGCTTACGCGAGCTCGCCTCGGCGAGAAACTCTCTGCCGGATTCACCCCGGCGAGCTCAGCAAGCCAAATTGGCTCGCCTAGGTGAGCTCACCTGGAATTTGAATTTTTTTTCTTTCTTCTGCAAAATGTTTTCCGACGTGCGATCGATTTTCAACGCTCATACCTACTTCTAGCATACTACATCATATATAACTTCGCATCCTCGGAATAATTTTCCCAGAATTCTAGCAATCTCAAACATTGGCTCGAAAGTCCCGTTACGGATAACTTTTTTAATAAACGACGCTTTAATGACGTTAACTTTTGTTTTAGCATAACTTATTCATCCGGAGTCGGATTAAACTTGTTCTTGAACCCACATATCTCATTTTTCATATACTACAATAGCCCTATAGTTTTGGACTCATTCTTTACCCCCTCCCCCCAAGCGGTATTAAATTTTATAATCATCTTAAGACGTCTTTTCGGACAATTTTCGCCATAACTTTGTTACGGCATATTTCTCCCCCGTTCCTCATGGAACTTTTCATATTACACGTGTGACTTATATCAAAACACAATAACAATTATTCTGAGTCCTTTTTACGTCTTCTACGAAGCTTATTCATCCATTATGCAAAGGTTTCATATTTTAATAATCGTTTTCGCTTTCATGACACTTACCGGTAAGTATTCACAAGATTATCACGTATATATTCCTTATCACTCTATGATCCTTTTATGATCATAATAATAACAACAACCACCAGCAACAAGTACTTCATTACCAAACTAATAAGCTTTTAAAGTTATAAAAATTATAAAAATGAAAAAGATGAAGAAATTAGGTTTTTACCTCTTTGATCTTCTTGTTCTTAACTTCTTAATCTTGCTCCTAGTTGCTCGATGATCGAAGACTATAGTCTTGATTCTTCTTCTTGATTAATACTACAAACCTTCTATTGGTTTTCTCTCTTTTTCTTTCTTTGATTTACTCTCTCTTTTCTCGCTTTTCTCTCTAGCTTTTGGATGAAGGAATGAAGAAGATGAAAATGAAGAAATAGCTAAGTTCAATTAACCTAGCTAAATCCTCCACCATTTAACTCAATCATGCACTCTAGTTAGCTAACTAACATGGGTTAAGGAACTTAATAATAGCCTAAGGCCTTATTTGGCTAGTCATGCAAAAATAAAGGGAAACCATGCATTAAAGGTTTGTCCCCCCATAACTAAAACTTACTAAAAATAGTAAGTTCCCATCCAAGTTTATCTCCTCCTATTTTATCCAAGTTAAATTCACCACATGCCAATATGCCACAGGTTGGCACATGGCCCTCAAAACTCCCCCACATGTGACACTTGTCCACACCTTTCTTATGCTATAAGGTTTAGGTTTTAACCCTAGCCAAACCATGGCTCAACCCTAAGCCAAGTCATCTTAACCCTAACCGAGTTATTTTAATAACTAGGCTCATTTCTGATTCGATTACTTCGAACCTTACTTTCGATTTCTAGTTTCTTTCTAGTTAACTATTAGGAATTTTATAGTTAGCCAAAAGTCCATTTTACCCTTCTTATAAACGATTAGGGTTTATACTATCGAAGTTGCTCGATTACTCGATTTTTATTCTAGTTAGATTCTCTAACTCGTCTCGCGTGCGAAAATCGCGAAATTTCTTTCATCAGTTTTATTAGAGATTACGTCTCACGTCCTTGAACAATTAACATTCTGTGATTCGAAGTTTCGAAAAACGAAAAAGTCAATTTCTGCGTTTTATGAATAATGTTTTTAGCATTTTTCTCGAAAATTTTTTATTTTGTTTATGAAATCACAACACATATACATAATTACATATCATATTTGTTTGATCAATAATTGACCTTTAAACACATATAACACAACATTATTAATATAAATATTATTTTATTCAATAATATTCGAAATTTTTAATTACGAGGATCCGAAATATTTACGATCGTTACAGTCTTTATCTCTATCTCCATCTTTTGTAAGTCATATAAAATGGGCCTTTGTGTTGATAATATCACACTCGTACAAGCATATGATTTTCTACTCAACGCGTCAGATACCACGTTCGCCTTTCCTCGATGGTATTAGATGGTATGGTCGTAATCCTTCAACAGCTCGAGTCAACGTCGTTGTCGCATGTTGAGTTCCTTCTGGGTGAAGAAATATTTGAGACTTTTATGGTTTGTATAGATCTCCATTTTCTCCCCATACAAGTAGTGTCTTCAGATCTTCAACGCGAAAATGACCGCTGCCAATTCTAGATCATGAGTAGGATAATTCCTCTCATATTCCTTGAGTTGCCGAGAATCATAAGTTATAACTTTCCCATGTTGCATGAGAACGCAGCCTAGCCCTCTACCTGAAGCATAACTATAGATAAGGAATCCTTCTGATCCTGATGGTATTGTCTGAACAGGTGCTGAAATGAGTCTCTTTTTGAGTTCTTAAAAACTCTTCTCGCATTCTTCGCTCCATTTGAAATTTTTGCTTTTTCAAGTCAGCTGAGTTAATGGGGTAGTAATTCGAGCGAATCCCTCTACAAACCTACGATAATAACCAGCTAGGCCCAGAAAGCTTCGTACTTTGGTTATTGTCTTAGGTTGTTCCCAATTTGATACTACTTCAATCTTTACCGAGTAAACCGATATTTCTTGTTTAAAAATCACATGTCCAAGGAATGTTATCTCCTCAGGCCAGAACTCACATTTCTTCAACTTAGTATATAGTTTGTTTTCACGAACCTTTTGGAGTATCAACCTCAAGTGTCGTTCATGATCTTCACGACTTTTGGAGTATATGAGGATGTCGTCAATAAAGACAATCACGAAATGATCTAAATATTCCTTGAATATTTGGTTCATCATATCCATGAAGGCAGCAGGAGCATTAGTTAATCTGAAAGGCATGACTAGGAACTCGTAATGCCCGTATCGAGTTCCGAACGCAGTTTTTGGAACGTCATCAGCTTTAATCTTTAACTGATGATATCCAGAACGGAGATCGATCTTTGAAAAGAATTGAGCACCTTATAACTGGTCGAACGGGTCATTAATGCGAGGTAACGGGTACCTATTTTTGATGTCGACATGGTTTTACTCCCGATAGTTAATGCAAAGTCTCATACTCCCATCTTCCTTCTTTACAAATAAAACAGGAGCACCCCAACGTGATGTACTCGGACATATGAAACTGGTGTCTAACAACTCCTGTAGTTGCACTTTTAACTCTTGAAGTTCAGTAGGAGCCATTTGATATGGGGGCTTGGAAATGAGTTTTGTACCGAGTTTAAGGTTAATACCAAATTTGATTTCACGGTCTAGAGGTAGGCCAGGAAGTTCTTCAGAAAATACGTCAGGAAATTTATTAACAATGGAAATATCATTCAGATCTGATGTATTTTTGTTTAAATCAGTTACATGGGCTAAGAAATTTTGACATCCGTTTTTCAATAAACGAATGACTTTATGACTCAAAATAACATTTATTGATTTCAACGGTTTGGTTGCTTGAATTTGCATAACAGATTGATTAGGAATATGAAAACTAACGACCTTACGAAAGCAATCAACTTTAGTATGATGAGTAGTTAACCACTCAATTCCTAAAATCACATCAAATTCATATATTTCCAAAGGGATGAGATCAACGGGTAAGATGAGGGTGTCGATTTGAATCAAACAAGATTTATAAACAGTGGATGTAATGAAGGTTTCTCCTAACGAAGTTTCAACAGATAAGTCAAAATCCAATTTCTTAGGAGTCAAGTTTAAACGCTGAGCTCAGGCAGGTTAAATAAAAGAGTGGGTAGAACCAGTATCTAATAAGGTATTGATTTCGCAAGAGTTTATGATTAACTTACCGGTTATGATTCCATCTGGTTTCCACGCCTTTTGAGAGGTTACGACAAAAGCTCTCCCCTGAACCATAGGCTTTGACTTGTCAGTTTCAGCCTTTGGTGTTATCATTACAGTTGGACTCGATTTTACTACAGGGCAAAATCGAGCTAAGTGGTCTTCCTTTCCATAACTGTAACACATTTTAGGAGGTTGTGTACAGTTTGGGCTGATGTGTCCCTCCTGTCCGCACCTGTAACATCTGACTGGTGGTCGTTCTCCTTTCCTTAAAACTGGTGCTTGTGCTGGTGCTGATGTCGGTGCCTTTTCCAAGTCATTATTGAATCTTCTTTTTTTGAAATTGTTTCCACTTGACTCACCTCTTCTATTATCTGGGCCATGATTACTACCGAACTGGTTACCATTTCTGGCATGATAATTTCCTCCTCGTTGGTTCTCTTGGTTCCGATGCTTATTTCCATTGCCACAATCGTGACTTCTCTCTCTTTGATGTTCGCTTCCTCCTGCTCTACTAACTGAGCTTTATCTACAACATCTGAATATAGACGAAGTTTATAAGAAATAAAATGCTGACAAATTTCAGGTTTCAAATCTCGTAAAAAAATACGCGTCATTCGTTCCTCGTTGTCTATTGAATGGGGCGCAAATCGAGATAGCTCGACAAATTTGGCCTCGTACTATGAGACAGACATATTATTCTGTTCTAACTTAAGAAATTTTGTTTTCTTCATGTGGCGAATGCTCTCTGAAAAATACTTGTCATTAAACAGCTCTTGAAACTTCGCCCAAGACATTTCAGGTGTTAAATGATGTGTACGTTTCAAGGATTTCCACCAGTGATCTGCTTCTCCTCGTAACATAAATGTAGCGAAGGGAACCTTTTGATCATCAACGCAATGCAATACATCAAATATCTTTGTCGTTTGTTTGAGTCAAATCTCTACCTTGAGTGGGTCCGACTTTCCAAGAAATTCAGGTGGTCCTAACTCCTTGAACTGTTTGGCAGTGACCATTCGTGAGTTATTCGCGTTTTTACCGGTATTATTAGTTCCTCTCGCCTGGTTCTGTAAGAATTGCATGAAATTCCTAAAAAAAATCATCATTTATCGTGTTGTTAGCATCATGATTTTTTGAGTTTGGAACAGTATTATTGGTAGCTTCCTGATTCTCAGCTACAATCGTCTCGTAGTTCATTTCTTGATTTCCAGATGCCATTCAAAAATGTGATCGCAAAACAAAGATTAGTAAAAAAAAATTACATGTCACATATTGTCCCTACATCTCAACCGACTAATTAAATACCAGAATAGCTTAGGTAGGACACACTAACAAAGGATTTTACTCGTCTCTCCCCTCTTAGTTCTAATTCGAGATCTCCACTAGATATCATATCCCTAAGCTCTGATACCAACTATGAAGCCCCCAATATAGGTCTACACAACCCACTTTGAGTCGCTAAGATACAACTACAAAATTCAAATACAAATATAAATCTTCCTATTTGCAATTATTAAACTGTAGTGCAAAATACGACAACACACATACTGTTTGTTTCAATAAAAATATTGTTCCGTATCTAGTACGACAATATTCACACCCAACTTAAGTTCTCAATATAATTATTGACACACTATTTTATAATGCATTGAGATACTTCTATAGTCTCAGACCATCACTCCATTCTCCAGCTAGTCCCAGCTACACTCTCATTTCCTGAGGAGAACAATGGAACAAAAATAAAAAGGGTGATCACAAATAGCCTAGTAAATAATATCATGACTAAGATAATGAATAATAACTTATCTTTAGCCATCAACAATACTAAATTAGAAATTTAAAAATAATCAATTTTCAACGATAACTGCAGCGGAACAAACAATTCATTAGATGAGTCAAATAGACATATTATCTATGATTTTCTACAATTTAAAAGTTTATCATCAATATTTTATCCCTATAACACCAATCAACAGTTCTTGGTTATGCTTATCCAAATCAACAATTTATTTTTGCACTACAGGACAAAGATATTCATTTGTAATACCACTGGTCATGATCATGTCAATCACTAGTCCATCTTTGCACTACGAGCCAAAGAGGACTTTCGCCATAAGCCTTTGTCTGTAACACCAAATGTTATGATTATACCAATACAAAGTTCCTAGTCATAATCATGTCAATCACCAGTTCATCTTTACACTACGAGCCAAAGAGAACTTTCACCAAAATTTAAGTCTGAGGATTATGATAATGATATAAAGGATGAATAAAAATAATAAGAGCAAGAAAAAATATTAGAGATTTTTAATCTAATATATCCACAGTCCAAGAATGTCCAAATTGTCAACACGATGACCAAGTTGTGGCGTCAAATTCAAGAATGATATTCAAGATTCATATTTCAAAGATAACGATTAAAAATTCAATAGAAAGATTCAGGTAAAAATATTAGATGAAGCACAAACTATTAAGGATATTCTACTAATTTCAAAAAAATTTACCATTTAATAATAAGGTTATGGAAACGAATAATAATTTCTTACCATAAATAGAGAAATATGAAAGATAACGATATCCCTTACGAGTATGAAAGAAAATAATATCTTTTACGAGAAAGAAATAAAATGACATCATTTACGAGTAAGAAAGAAAATAACATCATTTACCTTAGTAGAAGACTAGACCTGACCGGTATAAAGGAGATTATCTTGAAAAAATCTTGCACAATTAGCTACACTCAAAGTATCCTAATACATAAGAGAAATACTCACAATATTATAGAAGAATAATTTTGTGTTTTTGGTGCGAGTTTCATTGCTTAACTGAGCAACCTATTTATAGCAAAATACTTAGCACACCAGGTTTGACTAAACCATCGTCAGCGGAAAAATTCGTCTGACGAAATTTTAATTTTCACGTTAAATTTTTTTATAATATAATATTCTAATAAAATAGATAACTTTATATATAATAAAATATATTCTAATTATAGTCTAATAAAACAAATACTTTATATATAATATAAAAGTGGAATACCATGTATTATTGTGGAATCACGCGTTTTAGTATTCTTTTATTACCAGATATTTCAACAGTTGTAGGTGATAATACCGTTAACCATTTTGTTATAAAAAGTTATTTCTGTCGTTTTCTGTATTCGACAATTAATTGTTATGGGGCCCACCGATTATTGGTTATTTCGGCGCCGTCGTACTTTCGTACTTTACCGAATATAGTAATCCCTAACAGAAAGAATATTTTTCGACAAAACGAATATTCCATGACATACTATTTATCTGATATTGCATATATTATCCCTAACTATAATATTTTATCAATTAAGCACTTTACTAAGTAGAATAATCATAAAGAAAATAAACTTTTATTTCATAAAAGTCGGGGTCTTACAATAATGTAGACACTAAAGAGAGAGAATAGCGAAGATTAGCAGTACCAGTACCCTTTACAGTGACCGTGGAACCATCTGCTAAGGTCACACTAGGTATGGAAGAAGTAGGACAAAAAAAGAGAAAGATTACTTGATATATGTGTCATATGATCAAATACATCAGAATTAACTACCCATGGATGGGATGTGGTAAAGCAAACATTAGTATAACCTGTTTAAACCAGAGTAGTAGTAGAATTAGATGATGACTGTTGAGAAACCTAATATTGAATGAAGGCAGCATACTCTTCTAGAGTCACAGTAATTGTCTTCTCCCCCGAAGATGTGGGTATAGAGGATGATACTCATGTATCCAAACTAGTAATTGCATTTGCAAATCGTGGCTACCCCTGATTACGAAGATGTCGACAAAATCGTTGAATGTGTCCAGACTCTCCATAATGATAACAAATTCTACTATGATCGGTACCATTAGAAATTTGACTTCGACCACTAATCTGGCTACTCCTCCTACCTCCAAAATTAACTCTAAAATTTGAGCTACTAAGAACCTGTGAGCGGACAGTCTCAAACTCTGAACCATGAGCACTAAGAAACCCCATTATAACTAATTACTCTCTTTGTTCTTGCATGTTTTTAACATCGGTGGTAATAGGGAGCAATGAATTCAACTCCTCGTACATCTTTTTATAGTTTGTAAAAAATTGAGTGAGTGGATGCCTCTGTAAAAATCCTGAGAAACCTCAAAAATACGAGCAAGATTATTTTGGCCCGAGTACATTATCTCTAAGTATTCCCATAATCTTTTATTGTATCAAAATGAGTGACTAACAATAATTTTACGGTTTATGGAATTAAGCATCTGATATAAAATTTTGGCATCAACTAGCTTCCAAGCCTCGTTAGAAGTATTTGTTTTGTTAAATAATCGCCCTACTCTTTACTAAGTAGGGCCAAACACACAATCTTTCGCCACTGCAGATAGTTATGGACTCCCTCTAATTTCTTATCAGTAAGACGATTCGAGAAAAACAACACCTATGTAACACCTATGGACTACCTATAATCGGATGCATTTGATGTTTGGCTCGTAACAGTATCGGATATGCTAGACATCTTGTTTATAGCAAATTTGTCTAATGAAACGATGATAACGACCACATGTACAACACACATAGACCCAATAACCAAACCCAAAGTGAGCAACGAACTAAGCATTTTTCGCCTCCTAAAATATAAAGAAACAACTCAAACATATATTTCAGAAGAGTACAAGAAATTAGAACCTACACTTGCATTAATGTACAGAAAACGAGATAAACAGTGTTGTTACTATTCATGGTTTACCATGATTAGCAAAGTTTAGTTTAGTTAAGGTATTCTTGTATTCTCTCAATATCGTGATATTTCAAGTTAGTTATAAAACTTGGAAGGACTATTTATACTCAGTTGATTATAATGAAATTTTTTCGGAGCTTGGCCCATGATTTTTACCTCTTAGTTTTAGAGGATTTTTCACGTAAGATTTAATGTCTTATGTTTTTTTTTTGTATTATTATTTTTTGCGATTGTTATTTATTTGGTAGAATTGCATTACTTATTTGGCGTGGATTATTATTTAATTTATTAAATACAGTTTTATTTGAAGGATTATTTTCAACAAAGTGGTATCAGAGCAAGATTCTTTGCGTAATTATTTTTTGATAAATTAAATGGAGGAATCAAGCGGTGGCATGATTAAATTGACCTAATCTAATTTTTTGATATGGAAGCCTAGAATTGAAGACATCCTTTACTATAAGAATTTGTATGAACCATTGGAGCTTAAGTGAGTTAAGCCAACGAATAAAACGGAGGCAGATTGGAAAAAAATGAATAGGAAGACGATCGGTTACATCCGACAGTAGATCGATCAGAATGTGTTCCACCATATTTCGCAGGAAACGGATGCCAATACTCTTTGGACCATATTAGAGTCCATGCACGAGAAGAGGAATGCACAGAATAAGACCTTTGTGATTCAGAAGATCGTGGACCTAAAGTACAAAGATGGTAGCAATGTATTTGAGCATATGAGAGAGTTACAGGGATTGGTGAACCAACTGTTTACCATGAAGTTGAATTTTGAGGACGAGATTTAGGCGTTATTGCTTTTCAGTTCGTTGCCTAATAGTTATGAAACTTTGGTTGTGTTATTAAGCAATTCAGCTCCAGACCGAAAATTAACCATGCAGATGGTCAAGTTCAACATACACAATGAGGAAACATGGCAAAAGGAGCAGGTTTTGAATTTTAAGACACATGCACTTGTGGTAGAAAACAAGGGTAAAAGTAATTTCAGGGGATCTCACAAGGGGAACATGAATCGCATCAAAAACAAAAATTTCAAAAATCACAGAAGCAAGTCAAAGACCAGAGAAGACATTACATAAAGGTATTACCATTGTAACAAGGAGGGTCACTTCAAAAGAAATTGCAAGATCTGGTTACACAAGTAGAAAACTGGTGCGCAATGGCAGGTTGAGGAAAAGAATACTACAGCTACAATTACCAAGGATATTGTGCTTCTTTCATTTGGGGAAGAAGAATGTTTATATGCTGTTGATAAGAAAATTAGGTTATTGATACAGGTGTTTCGTATCATATTACTCAAGAGAGAATTCTTCACGACGTATAAAGCTGGAGACTTTGGGCTTATGAGGATGGGTAACATTGATCAATCCAAGATTTTTAGAATTGGTGATGTTTGCATATAGACAGATGTAGTCTACACTATTACTTTAAGGGATGTTAGACATGTCCCAAAATTGCGCCTCAACTTGATTTCTGTTATAACCTTGGACATGGAAGGCTATGAGAATCACTTCGGCAATAAAAAATAGAAGCTTAGGTACTGCTTGTTGCTCGTTGTACAAAACTCATGTGAATGTGTGTTCTAGTGAGTTGAATGCAGTTGAAGATGAATCTTCACCGAATCTATGGCATAAAAGGTTCAGACATATGAGTGAGAAAGGGTTACAAATGTTAACAAAGAGGTCCCTCATTTCTTTTGCTAAAGGTACTATTCTAAACCCTTATGATTATTATTTGTTTGGTAAACAGAATAGAGTTTTTTTAGTAGCTCCTCTAAAAGAAAATCTAAGATACTTGAGAGAGTATGTATAGAGTCTCTCTAGCGATTCCTCCCCTATGGACGTACGAGGATTATCGAAAGCCCTATAGTCCCATTGAGGTTAAGTCCTTGGGTGGCAATAGATATTTTATTACTTTTATTGATGATGTTTCACGTAAGGTGTGGGTGGTTTTTGTTGAAAATAAAAGACCAGATATTCCAACATTTTCAGAGTTTCCATATTATGGTTGAAAGAGAAACTGAAAAATTATTGAAGTGCCTTCACAGCGACAACAGAGGTGAAAACACTTTAAAGGAGTTTGCGACATATTGTGATGAACACGGTATTCGCCATAAGTAGACATTTCATGGAACCCCACATCATAATGGGGTGGTTGAGAGGATGAACCACATTATTATTGAGCTAGTCCGATGTTTGTTGAGCATTGCTAAGTTGCCTAAGTCATGCTAAAGTGAAGATGTCCATACTAGTTGTTACCTTATTAACAGATCTCCATCAACACAGTTGAATTTTCAGATTCCAAAGAAGATTTCACTACAAGAAATTTGACCTATGGCTACGACTTATAGTTACGGTCGACGCGAAAATATAGATATAGGTTCGTGTAGTTACGGTCGCGCATCGACCGTAGGAACAATCATGTAAATTGACGGCCACAATCTGTCCGTAGGTATATTATGTAATTTTACTATGGTCGAGGCCGTGGGTTAAGCACCTTTTATTTTTCTAATTCATTTTCATTTCCTTCTTTGTTCCCGGATTCATTTTCACTCTCTCTCATCTCTCGGTTGAACTAAAGAGCGTAAGAGGATGTTGCACCATCTTTGAGAAGCCCTAAATACAAAGATACCACCATCTCTGAGAAACCCTAGATGCCATATTGATGGATTTTGCATGGCTAAGTTCTTCCTTATAGATTATACTAGCGGTAACCCGTACCTCCGACACGAAGATTTTTTGCCGGAGATTTTTTTGGATAGGAAGAAAAAAGTAGAAGAAGAAAGTATTAGGGATAAGGTTTGGAGAGGAAGAAAAAGGTAGAAGAAGAAGAGAAAATAAAGAAGATAAAAATAATGAACGGTCAGATTTATGCCAAACTTTGGATGACTCAGATGATTTATTAGATGAGCGGAAAATTCAAAATCATTTTTATTTTGTTAGATAGATTCTTTTATTTTTTGGCTGGTTCTTCCTGTTGTTAGGGCTTTTCTCAAATTTTTTGCGGTAAGATTCGTTCGAAGCAGTGCTAAATTGGGGATTTCACTTCGATTCTCTCGATATCTCTTACATGATCACACATCTGGACTTCAAATTCATACGGTTCAGCCTTGAAAACTTATAAGTTCCCTATTATTTTGGTTTCAAATTTTCGTTCTATCATGCTCTCTGTGCAGATAATTGTTTCGGGTAATCTTGCTATAATTTTTTTTTGGTTACGAGTTGAAGAAGCTCAAGCCTTTATTTTCTCTAAATTGTTGTTGCTTTTAGAACACATTCGGCAGTGACTTATAAGTTGGTCAAATTAACTTATAAGTCATTTGTCACTATTTTTCAATTTGACAATGACTTATTTTTTATTTATAAGTTGATTTTAAGTCAAAAAAATAAACAAGTATTTGTAACTTATTTTAAAATGACTTATAAGTCATTTTAAAATAAGTTAGTTTGACCAAATGTAATGTTTATTTTACCCCTCTTCTATTTTACCCCTCTTTTTATTAATGTCTTTTTAGTAGTCTTTACATTTGATTTATAAGTTATTATGAGCCGAACACTTTCATAACTTGTTTTAACTTAATTTTTAACTTATAAATTTAATTGATACCGAACACATTTACTTATGCGTAATAATTTAAAATAACTTATAAATAAGTCTTCACCGAACGAGCTTAATGTTTATTCCGAGTTGAAAAATCATTAGAGAAACATGGGTCGGATGACTCGATTTCTGGTAGCCGTTGCGTTTCTGGGAATCGGAATATTATTTTCACTAGAAACATTTGGATCAAAATCGGCAAAGATTACTACTTTCATTAAAATTACCCATCTCTTGAGTCTCTCTAATGCTTGGGGCTCTATTCTTTGGGTCACCTTCATCGGTGGTATCATCAAACCAACTTATAAGGAGTTTTTTACTTTTACACTGTTCGGGAACTACTTAAATTTTAACTTATTTTTTGACTTATAAGTTAAAAATAATAAGTAATGATTTTTAACTTATTGAAAAATGACTTATAAATCATTCTAAATAAGTTATTTTGACCAAATAAAATATCTATTTTACCCCTCCTCTCTCTTGATAAATTACATCACTATGCCTTCATTTAAACTGCTTCTACATCTTTTACATACATTAGTTGTAAAGAGGAATCCTGCTATGAGCTAGCTTTTCTTTGAAGTGAAACACAAGTGAATTCCTTTACAGGATTAATTTTTTTTAATTTCACCTAACCTTATGCCTGGATATCTCCAACATCAAATACATTTGTTCTTTATAAGCAGGATAGTTTTCCTTTCTCGTTGATACATTCACCCATATATACTACTATTTAAAATACTGTTTACAAGGAATTTTGCACTATAGTTTACCATATAAGGTGCTTAAATAAGTTCTTTACCAATAAATTGTTTAAATAAGTTGTTTAAATAATAAGTTGTTTATCAATAAGTTGTTTAAATAAGTTGGTTATCAATAAGTTGTTTAAATAATAAGCTGTTTACCAATAAGCTGTTTAAATAAGTTATTTACCAATAAGCTGTTTAAATAATAAGTTGTTTACCAATAAGCTATTTAAATAATAAGTTGTTTACCAATAAGTTCTTTAAATAATAAGTTGTTTAGCTTTTACCAATAAGCTGTTTAAATAAGCTAGTTACTAATAAGTTGTTTAAATAATAAGTTGTTTACAAATAATAAGTTGTTTAAATAAGCTATTTACCAATATTTAAATAATAAGTTGTTTACCAATAATAAACTGTTTACCAATAAGTTGTTTAAATAATAAGTTGTTTATCAATAATAAGTTGTTTACCAATAAATTGTTTAAATAAGTTTTTTACCAATAATAACCTTCGATGTGATATTAAATTAATGTATCTTTTTATAATGTCCTTTTTAGTAATCTTACATTTTATTTTAACTTATAAGTCATTATCGGCCGAACACCTTTATAACTTATTGTTTACCAATAAGTTGTTTAAATAATAAGTTGTTTATCAATAATAAGTTGTTTACCAATAAATTGTTTAAATAAGTTTTTTACCAATAATAACCTTCGATGTGATATTAAATTAATGTATCTTTTTATAATGTCCTTTTTAGTAATCTTACATTTTATTTTAACTTATAAGTCATTATCGGCCGAACACCTTTATAACTTATTTTAACTTAATTTCTGACTTATAAGTCAATATCAACCGAACGCTTTTGCTTATAAGTTATAATTTAAAACAACTTATAAATCAATTTATATTTTAACTTATAAGTCATTCTCAAACATGATTTCCCGAGTAAAACCCAATTACCCATTTCTTTTTGTTTACTTTTTCCCTTTTCAATTTTGCAAATGTGCTAACATTTTTTAATGTAATTTTAGGAATCTTCATAGGCATCAGTTTGGAAATCTGCAGAGTAAAATGTTCCCGGCGTATTTTTCAATGGTGGGTGTTTGTTGTGCGGCGTCGGTGGCCTGTTTTGGTTACACACATCCATGGAAGTCATCTTCCACTGCTGAGAAGTACCAACTGGGTTTTTTCCTATCTGCCTTTGCGTTCAATCTTAGCTATCTCTTTGTCTTTACTCCTATGACCGTTGAGGTAAACAATTATGTTTGTTGTCATAGAAAGATTTGTTAGTTGTTAAAAGCATTTCCAAGTCTTTTGGTGTTTTACTACGTGTGTGATAGTAATTAGTATGATTAGTTGGTTTTCGAATTTGGTTAATGACTAATGATAGTTTATTTATGTTTAGCTCATTTATATTTACAAATAATAGCATTGGCACTTCCTGCTCATGTGTAAAAAGGTTTTGGTCTCTTCTGCATTCAAATGTTGGTGTATATTCTTTTGATGTGGATTCAAGACCCTCTTAACACAGGTGTTACATTGTTAGAGTATCTCAAGCTGCAAGACAACCCAGTGAGCTATTCTCCCTAATAACACCTGATACCCCTTGCCTCAGCTTTCCCAGAATCCAGACAAGCACTTCCATTTATGTTCAGCTTCACTCAACCTTGTGGTAGGTAATGCGCAAGTGATGGAAAGTACTTTACTGTCATTTTACTGTGATATTAGCTATCTAAAAAAACTCAATCTGTATAAGTAGATAAGATATATTGATAACTTATCGGTATTATGTATGTATATGTGTGTGTGAGTACATATTGTTGATAAACAATAGCATATGCACTAAATTCTGACTATCTTAAACCCTGACCCCCCTTTTCCATATCTCTCTTTTGAATTGTTATGACTATGAGGCTCTGTTTAGAATGGGAAATACAAATTGTAGTTTGGAATAGTTCAATCAAATTCCATCATTTGGAACTGATTAACTTTTTTTTTGTTTTTACAACTTATGAATTTCATTTTAGGATTTGGTTACTTTTTTAGATTTACAACTTATGAATTTTATAATGGGGTTTGGTTTTCCACTTTCTAGTCATTTGATCTAACTATGGAATTTATTCTATTTATTATACTTGTAGTATTAGAAATCCAAGTCTGAGGAAGTGTTTCCATTTGCTAGAATTTCTAGTGCTCAACTCCAATTTCGAGACGCAATAGCGACGATGATTCTGCTTTTGAAGCAGGGCCATTGAAAAAGCAATATTATTTTCTTCTTCATTCCAAGTCCTGTTGTGTCTTCTGTTATCTTTATTGGGTTTTGGCTTAATCTGAGTACTTTTATTTTTTATTTTGTGGGTGTAGATGATGAAGCAAAGGCACACGGTGGAGAGAGAATCAAACATTGGAGAGGAAGTTGGATGGACTAAGAACCAAGAATGTAACAACCCGGGTCAAATCCCGAGTCCGGAACAAATCTTGGGTCAAATCCCAAGTCCGAATCGAATCAAATTCATCCAAACAAAGCTTTAAATTACTGGCACAATAGTATCTTCTTGGGTCATCTTAGCCCACCACAGGCTCACCCAAAAGGTCATGACTTGAAGGTACTATTGATAGTAACTCAATTCCTTATATACAGACAAACTTTTCCCTTATCTTTCGATGTGGGACTGGGGTGTTACAAAGAAGTTGCAAAGAAGAATCCTAAGCTTGCTGTCATGAATAAGAAGTTTGGGATGATCCATGGATTATCCCCTCTTGCTAATATCATGTCTTTTGGTATTCTCGCGATGCATTCATGGTACGTGGCACACAAGTGATGCAGTTTTCATGCAATCAATACTTGCAAGGAAGTCACTGCTAATCCCCAGTGCTTCTGAAAGTAGTTGCCAGGTTCATACCCTGCCACGTTTTCCTTCTCATATCTGAAACTTCCATTATTTTTGAAGTTTAATAAGACTCTGACTGACAGATTCAGGTTCACTAAGCAGATATGGTGTTTCTATGACTGGTCTAATTGAAAACTCCAAAGAGCTGTTTATGAAAGATATATGGTGAGTAATTGACTAATGATTATATAGTTTTAATACCAGCAATTACCCTTTGGTGGAAAGTAGCTTGCATAAGGGACTCATTGTTAATTATTTCAATAACAGAAAACTTCCAAAATATAATATTGCTGCCACATTACTGGTCAGTTTCCCTTACAGCATTATTCGCCTATGTTACTAACTTGTCCATGTGAAGAATTTTCCATAAGATGGGTCAAGAGGATTATATGATCACGACTTCCTATTACTCTAATTATCTAAACTTGTTTATTTGGCTTGTTTCGAGGGGTCTAAAGTGTGCTGGTAACAGGAGGACTGCCATGAGCAAAACCAGGACAGTCAAAGGAGTTGGATGGGATGTTGCAGCCATAGGAAATGGTTGGTTTTCTTCAATTATACTCTTTCTAAAGATTTATTCACTTTTGCATTTATTTTGAATTTTATGTTTCAAGTTCTAGCTTATGTGATGTATAAGTTCCCCCGAGTAGAAATCTTAGTGTGATGGACATGTTTCATGCACCTTCATTTATATTTTTTTATAAATGTTTATTTACCGAAAAATAATATCTGCCTCGGTCATTTCAGCTGTTTGGGGCGGGGCCAAATTGACAGATGTTCTTGAACTGGTTGGAATACCCAAATTAACGATTACCACACCATCAGGTGGGAAACATGTTAAATTTGTGAGCATTGACAAGTGTAAGGTATTGCCTTGGCCTCTTTAATCTTGGTTTATAAAACTTAATATTCTTCTTTTTTTCTTCAAAAATTTCCCACTCCTCCCCTTGTGAGTTTTTGCTTATTGGTGAAATTCACTTACTTTGAATGATGTTTTTACATTTTAGGAAGAGAATGGGGGCCCTTATAAGGCTTCTATTCCGTTAATCCAGGCCACAAACCCAGAAGCAGATGTTTTACTTGCATATGAGATGAATGGGGAGGTACAAATGCTTATTTATCTAAATCTGTTTACTTAGTTAACTTTTTATTCATGAATCATATGCATTCCTGATTTCCTTCCCTATTCTTTACCTTATTTTTATCCTTCTCTTGCTCTAATTAGGACTTTGAGACTTGGGTTTTTCTTGGTTCAGCGCTGTTTACTTTAGTGTCTTTTTATAAGCAGCTATATACAAGATAAAGGGGTCTTAATTCAATTTTGACAGTTAAAAGTCTTGATATCATCAACAAACTGTAGCTCAGTTGGTTTGAGAGTCATGCGGAAGCATATGTGGTATAGAGTCAAAGCCTTACATTGAGTTGCTCAAATATAATATAATAATAATAATGAAGCTGTCCAATGGGCTATACTAGTAAACATTTACCTTCTTTTCTTTCCATTGTTTTAACTGCGATGTATTAACCACCATTAAACATGTGATTATAGGCAACTACTAATTATGTTTTGTTATACAATTAGTTTTGGCCAGGTGGGATCACTCTACTAATTTTGTTTTGTTATACAATTAATTTTGGCCTTTTGTAATGACAACACCCACTAATGCATGACCCTTCTGTTTTAAAGGTTATAAGTGAAGAACTTGGTATGAACCTTGACAACGTGGAGTTGGATATGCTTGGTGTTAGGTTTGTATATAGCGCGAACATGTAATCAAATTACATAAATAGTGCGGAAGCGCGATAAAAACGAATTTTAAAAATTTTCTTACAAACCATCACCATGATCATCCATGTGTTCAATTATCAATTAAATGAAAGAGATAAAGTATGAGAATTATACCCTTGTAGAACCATGCTTCCACAGGTACGAGTTCACCTCCAAATCCTTCGCGTTCTTCTTGAATTTACCGATTAGATTCCTTCCTTTGATCAACATTAGCCACCCAAGTGTTTGGCCTCTAGAGGTGATCCACCAAGGAATAATATGTATTCAAGAAGATGGGTGTTGGCAAAACCCTAGTTTCTATCTCTATAAAAATTGTAAGTACTCTCCACAATTCTCATGCAAGAGTGTGTAACTGTCTAACCCTAAATCATGATAAGACTTCTCTTATTTATAGATATAGGTAACTCTCCTAAACTATTTAGGATTAGGGTTTTTATTCTAATTAAACTCCTTTAATTAATTATGCTCCTAATCCAATTAGGAATTCATGAGAGAGTACTTCTATTAATTAATTCTCAATCCCTATTAGGAATTAAATAATAGTAATAGTAATAATAATAATAATAAGACTCCTCTTATTAATTTATATTTAATATTTCCAAAATATTAAATAATAAATATTAAGTTATTTAATTTATTCTATCTCCATAGACTAAATTAAATACACTTAACTTATTATTATAATTATGTCATTTACTTCTTAAATAAATATTGCGGTGTGACCCTTTAGGTTCTCCATATTAAACCGGTTGTGAATAAATCAATTAGAACAATTCTAATCTTATTTAAATAAATAAATTAAACTATTTAATTCATTTAAATAAATAACATTTATTCTACAATAAGGGTAAGCTCCCTTAGCGATCAACGACTTTTCAGATAATATAGATTTCAACATTAATCACAAAAGAATCTTTCAGTGAATAGTTACCGTACAATTCAATCCTTCTACCATACACTGTCTCAATTAAATATAAGACATGGATTTACTGTCAAGTCTTATTTTATTTAATTATATGTATTTCGATTCTTAAATGCACAACTCTGATTAATGCAAATTAGAAACTCCTTTCTAATTTCATTCTGCTTTGGCCAAAGACTTCTGAGTTATCATTTATCAAATCACATAGGACATTCACTCCTTTTACTAGAAGTGGTAGATTCTTTGTTGAACATTCACCTATCTCCATGTACAACTTATTATACCCAATCATACCCTTTGATATACCCTAAGGGTCTTAAGGGACATGTCAAAGTATAACTCATCATACACAAGATACTATGATGATCTCAAGTCCAAGGATCACTTGTACTACTATCACTAGAGGAATTCCTATTGACAGGCGAGTAAAACTCCATTAGGTATTCCTTCAGCGAGTTACGTTCAGTGAACTTATTCTCTAATAAACACCTACATACTTGATTTAGTGTCTCCACACAAATGATTATGAAATCAATCATCCTCTTCCTAAGAGCAAGAAACGTATGTACTAATCTATCCGGATTCACTAATCCCCTTTTTAGTAATCCAACGATTAGGAACGATTTTAGTTTGTGAGCTATCTAGAATTTAGATCTCATTAGCATGATCACCATCATGATTCTAAAAGCATTGCTCAAAACTATGAGTTTATCACATTTTAATATAACAACATCATGTAGATAATGAAAATGCCTTTAATAATCGAATAAGATTACAAAGTATATGCTGCATTATATCAAATATGATTGACTTGTGTGCATACTACTTTCACTTGGTTCATGCAAAAAGGTAAGACTCACAGCTAATTGAGGAAAATACATTTTGAATATTCGATTAGTTATTATTAAAATAATTTTCCCATATTACATTTGCAAGCTTTATGTACATAGTAGTTACCATGATTTATCACGTGTTTTGGAATTAACAATCAGCTCTGTAGCAATCGTATTTCTCATAGTATTTTGTTTGTTTCAAGGAAGTAATGTCTGATTAGTTATTACTTCAAGAACTAGGAAGTTCACTTTGTTTTATTTCTTTCAAATCATCAGTGTATTTTTGTTTTTGCTTTTGAATATGTACAGCTGTTTGGACTATGTTTTCTGTTGTAGTAGTTCAATGCACATCTAAAAGTCAACTTGTATATATGGATGTGAATTCATAATTATGCTACGAAAATTAAATAAAATAAATAAGATCTAATTAGTGTGTACATATATAGGCAGTTGTTCATATTGCGTGAATAGTATTACTATAGCTGATATTTTATTGATTAGCATGGAAGAGGTGCAGTCTCTGATGAAGGCAGCTGCAAGCTTCATTGGGTGGAATGTTGAGGAACAAATTGATAGTGGAGTGTCTCTTTTAACAGTGAAAGTGTTAAACTTGAAACTATTAATGGTTCTTGTTTTGTACGGATATTGTCATCTCTGTTCACATTATGTAGATTACAAAGGACTGATTTGTGATTTTGTAGAGAGTCATGCCTAGTTGTTGGTTTCTTCTCTTGCATTTCTGGGTGAGTTAGTCTCCTAGTTTATATTTATTTTGTTTTGGCTCCAATTTAAAAGTGCATTTTGATTTTTATTGGTAAATAGTATGAGTAGTTATGCATGACAATTGTTCTATTTTGTGATGTAGATGTTTTTGGTAGTCAAAAAATAAATCAAGTTTCTTTAAGATGACGATTTATATTATAAGATATAACTTTTTTCATGTTTTTAAATTTGCAGTATACTCAAGTGCCAAGATTGAAGAAAATTAAACTTCCAGTTGCTCAATTGTATGTCAAGATCTATTATTCAAGATTTTTTTAAAACACTTGTAATGCGCATATGTTTTACGTTTATTTGGATGCATGTGTAAGATTTTAATTTGACATTTAAAATACAATTGTATTTTTTTTAATAAATGTTAAATAGTTTTGTATTATGGCGGTTTCAATATGTTTATATATATTATAAATGAATAACCAATTGTTTTTTTTAAAAATAAAATAATTGGTTATTCTATTTTTTTTAAAAATGAAAAAAAGGTCTATAGCTACGGTCATGGACTGTAGCTATATCACCAACCCTATAGCCACGGTCATCGAACGAAGCTTTAGCTCTTAAAAACTGACGGTATAGAGCTAATACTCGGTGTATTAACATCTATAGCTACGGTTAGAACTGTCGCTATAAACCCTAAAGACCAAGAATTAGCTACGTCAGCAAGGGCAAGGATCTTCGACCGTCGCTAAAACCTATAATGACGGTCTTTAGGTCTATAGCGACGGTCGCTGACCCTCACTATAAAGTATTAACCTGTTTTCTAGTAGTGTTTGGAGTGGTAAGGTTGTGTCTTATTTTTACTTGAGGGTATTTGGATATAAGGCTTTTGCACATATCCCTAAGGAACAGAGATCGAAACTTGATGACAAATCTACTCTATGTGTGTTTGTTAGATATGGAGATGTAGAGTTTGGATACAGGTTATGGGATCTAGTTCAGAGAAAATTATTAATAAGCAAAGATGTGGTATTTCATGAGCACCAGAAGTATGAGGATTTTAATAATGTTACACAACCCAGAGATAATAGAGTTCCGGACCTCAGCGGAGTTCCTTTTCTGTTATAGAATGCCGCAGTTGAAGGAGGTCAGAATGAAGATGTGGCTGATAGAGATTTACACGATGGTGATGGGTTAGATGCATGTAAAGAGTGTTGAGCAAGGGGAGCAACCCCCTCATCTTGATATTGAAGAACCTCAGCTAAGGAGATCCACGAGAGAATGTGTGCCATCAGTCAGGTATCCTTCATCTGAATATCTTTTAGTTGCTAAGGAGGGGGAGCCAGAAAATTTTCAGGAAGTCAAGACTCATAAGGAGAAGAGCAATTGGTTGAGAGTTATGCGGGTTGAGATGAATTCTTTACACAAGAATCACACTTATAAGTTAACTACACTTCCGAAGGGCGGGAAAGTATTAAAGAATAAATGGGTGTTCAAGCTGAAAAAAAATAGTGAAAAACTAGTGAAGTACAAGGCTCAGTTGGCCGTCAAGGGTTTTGCTCAAAAGCAAGATGACTTCTATTCGAGCGGTGTTGGAGTTAGTAGCTAGTATAAATCTTGAGCTTAAGCAGCTAGATGTGAAAACTGCATTCCTTCATGGTGATGTGAAGGAGGAAATCTACATGGAACAACCATAAGGATTTGAAGTTAAAAGGAAAGAGCATTTGGTTTGCAGGTCGAAGAAAAGTTTGTACAACCTGAAACAAGCCCTAAGGCGTACATGAAATTTGATTTATTCATGATGGATCAAGGTTACAGTAGAACAGTTGTAGATCATTGTGTGTATGTTAAAAAATTCCGGGATGGTAACTTCGCTATTTTGTTGCTATATGTAGATGATATGTTGCTAGTTGGGCAAGATGCTAATATGATTCGCAGGCTCAAGGGTTGGTTATTCAATTCTTTGATATGAAGGACTTGGGCCCGGCTAAGCAGATTTTGGACATGAAGATTGTTCGTGACAGAAAAGCCAAGAGGTTGTGGTTGTCACAAGAGAAGTATTGTAAGGTTCAACATGTGTATTGCTAAGCCAGTTATCACACCACTGGCTAGTCATCTTAAGTTGACGAAGCGCATGTGTCTTACTAAGGAAGGGATGATATGACAACAGTTCCTTACTCCTCTGCTGTAGGGAGTTTTATGTATGCGATGGTTTGTACACAGCCAGATATTGCTCATGTAGTTGGCATTGTGAGTAGGTATTTGTCAAATCCTAGTAGAGAACATTGGGAAGTAGTTAACTGGATTCAGATACTTGAAAACTACTTCCAAATTGTGTTTGGGTTTTGGGGGTCCGAGTCCAGTCTTGGAGGGTTTTACAGATGCAGACATGACAGGTTCTGAAGAGAAAAAGTCTATTTCAGGGTATTTGTTTACTTTTGCAGGGGGGGCTGTATTATGGCAGTCCAAGTTACAGAAGTGTGTTGCTTTGTCTATAACTGAGTTGGAATACATCGTTGTTACGAAAACAGGCAATGATGTGTTATGTTTGAAACAATTTCTCCAAGAGTTGGGTTTGACATAAGATGAGTATGTGGTTTATTGTGATAGTCAAAATGCAATTGACTTGACCAAGAACGCCGCTTATCATAATCGTACCAAGCACATTGATGCTCGTTATCACTGGCTTCGAAAAGTGATGGAAAATAAATTGATGAAAGTATAGAAAGTTCATACCGATGAGAACCCCTCAGACATGTTGACATGACAAAGGTTGTGACTCGCGATAAGCTAGAGTTTTGCAAGAACTTGGTCGGGATGGACTCCAATTGACGGGGTCACGGTGGAAGCCCCCTCTCATGTATTTGGAGGCGGAGATTGCTGGGTTTATGAGGTCCAAACCCATGAGATGTACCAATTTTTTAATTGGTGGTATATTGAGCCTTATGTGGGGAGTGATGCATGAGATCCTAGCCTACATTGAATTGGGCTCCAAGTTAATTGGTCACGTGAACCGTGACAAGGAAAACAAGTCCTGGACTTGCTGTCATGCTTCCTAAACCAAATCAGGATAAGGTATATATAGGTATATTATATGAAAGAATTGGGGTGGCACTTCGGCCAATTCCGAAACCGACTTATTGTAGGAATCAGGGAGTCAACACAAGAAATTAAGAAGCACACAGTCAATTTGTGAGGTAATTTGACTTTGGTTTCGACAGAGTAAACCATAGCAACAGTGTTGAGAGTTCTATAATTTGCGTGAAAGAATTGTTTCGCGTGTTCGTCATCTATTCAGATTGACTAGCAGCTGGAAGACTTTAATTAATTCGAAGGTTTTGGGTGGTGAGGTAATTTGAGTCACTCAAATTAAGTTATTCTTGTATTTTCTCAATTTCGTGATATTTCAAGTTTTTAGTTATAAAACTTGAAAGGACTATTTGTACTCACACTTGATTATAGTTGAATTTTTTCAGAGCTCGGTCTGTGATTTTTACCTCTTAGTTTTAGAATCCACGTAAGATTTGGTGTCTTGTGTTTGGTTTTTTTTCGTACTATTATTTTCTGCGATTGTTATTTATTTGGTGGAATTGCATTACTTGTTTGGCGTGGATTGTTATTTAATTTATCAAAGACAATTCTAATTGGAGGATTTTTCCCTACACAAAATCTAACAGACTAAGATTCATTTCATTAACAATCGTTGGAACTTCATACCAGTTTTCCCTATCTTTGTAGGATGACAATTATGCATCTCCTTGTTATCTTAGTTTTTCTTGCGTTCTTTCAAGGTTTGCTCAGTTAGGAACATAACCAACTCAACCTTCGATCAATTTTCCCTTCTTGCCTTCAAAGCTCATATAACTGATAACCCTCGTAACATCTTAGCAAACAATTGGTCCACTACCACCACCACCTGTTGCAACTGGATCGGCGTCTCCTGTGGCGCTATCCACCAAATAGTCATGGTCGGGTCTTTGTGGTACCATTCCTCCACATTTTGGAAACCTCACTTTCCTTATTTCACTTGATCTTAGTTATAATAGTTTCCTAGGTATTATTCCTCTAGAATTGGCTCATTTGCGTCGACTAGAAGAAATAAATTTAGGATATAATAACTTCACTGCAGAGATACCATCATGGCTTCATATGTTACCCAAAATCCGACAGTTATTTTTGAACAATAATAAGTTCTTAGGTACAATTCCAACTTCTGTATTCAGTGCATCAAAGCTAGAGACATTGAGATTGGGATACAATTTTTTAAGTGAACATATTCCAGAAGAAATTGGAAATCTTTCTAACCTTGTCATCTTAGACTTGAAATATAACCAGCTTACAGGTCCTATTGCTCATGTCATATTCAACATATCTTCATTGAGAAGAATTGATCTCTCAGCTAATCAAATATCTGATACTCTGCCAGTAGATATGTGCTATCATCTTCCTAAACTGAAAGCAATTCTTATGCATCTCAATCACTTTCACAGGAAAATCCCATCTACAGTACAAAGGTGCCAAGAGCTTCAGCATGTATCATTTTCCTATAATAAATTCAGTGGCAGCATACCAAGAGAAATTGGGAACATGACTATGCTTAAAAGATTATATCTTGGTGGAAACAAACTGACAGGTATGATTTGCACTTTGTGTAGCTGCTGAGTTTTCTTTGATTCTTGCCAGAATTTGGATTGATATGTTCATGAAGTTATAACTTGGTTGGGCTATGTCATTTTAAATCTGCATCTTAAATGACTGCAACTCACCAAACACCAATACTAAAATGCATCTGATCCCAATTACTCCTATATGATCTACATGTATGAATTATGACCCACTCCTAATTCGAGAATTACATGCACACAAACCGCAATTCAACATCTCTATAGAATAGCCCTATTGATTTACACTTTAATAGCTTGCTTCTGATTATTTATAGAGAATTTGGATCATGCAATTCGGCGCAGCACACTATAATGCCCCTAATCCCTGAATCCTGATGCATAGTCACAGGAAGAAATCAACAGCAACACTTCTATACCTGCAGAAACAAAACCAACAACCCTAATGAATAGAGCAACATAGAGCATAATATGAAGTCGATGAGAAATATAGATCAACTTCTAGTACTTCTCATCAAGTAGACAAACAAGTTTACACAAAAAGGTACTACCTTCAGTTGTAGGTAGCTTTTAAAAATTAGTAAACTCAATTCTTGCTATTGATGACTTTGCATGTTCAATTCCATCGGAGATAAGCAACCTTATAAATTTGGAGATATTGAGCTTTCAGAATAGCTCTTTAACATTACTTATTCCTTCTTCTATCTTTAACATTTCATCTTTGAGAATGATTGATTTCTTAACAACATTCTGTATGGAAGTCTTTTAATGGGTGATCATTATGGTCTCCCTCTTCTAGAAGTGCTACTTTCTTTCAATCAGCTTACTGGAAAAATTTCATCTAACTTGGGGAAATTTCAGAAGCTTCAACAATTATCTCTATCATCTAATAAATTCACAGGTAGCATGCCTCGGGAGATTGGGAACCTCACAATGCTCAATGATCTTTATCTTGGTGGTAACAATTTGACAGGTAAGTCACCTTTGCTGCTCTTATGATTCTAGTAGTTCTTTATAAATTCTCCAATTAGCTTGCCCTGATCTTAAAAAGAATTAAATCAGAAGGGAAAACATATTTTACTTGCACCAGATAAAACTAACCGAAGACATGTTTAGTTCTTGATTAATAAAGTAAGGGTGTTCAAATTTGATTCAGGTTCAATACCTGAGGAGATAGGAAACCTTAATCTCAAGACATTGAGTCTCCACAGGAGTAGCCACACTGGCCTCATTCCATTTCAAATCTTCAGTATGTCAACATTGAAGAAAATTGACTCGACTGAGAATCACTTTTCATGGAAACTCGCATCAAGCACTGGACTTTGGCTTCCTAATCTTGAAGAGCTTTACCTTAGTTCCAACAAACTCAACGGAACAATTCTAAGCTCTCTTTCAAATGCTTCTAAGCTTGTCATTCTAGACTTGAGCACCAACTCATTAAGTGGTTCTATACCCAATACAATTGGAAATTAGTGACTCCTACAACGGCTCTTACTAGAAGGAAATAATTTGACAAGGAATTTGACTCCATAATTGAAATTCTTTTCTTCTTTATCAAACTGCCAATATTTGGAAACTTTATCGGTAGCACGAAATCAGCTGAATGGCGTCCTCCCAACATCAGTTGGAATCCTGTCCATTTCTCTCTACCGGTTTGAAGCATTTGGATGCAAACTTAAGGGTGAAATTCCCTCCGGAATTGGAAATTTGAGCAGCATGGAAGCCATACTTTTGGATAACAATGAGTTGACAGGACCCATTCCACCAACAATAGAGGATTAAAATTTGGCACGTTTATATCTTGAACACAATAAACTTCAAGGGTCCATTCCAAATCACCTTTTTCAGTTAAAAAACACGGGAGACTTATATTTAAGTGATAACAAGCTCTATGGATCAATACCATAATGCTTGGGAGACCTTAAATCTTTGAGAAGGCTATACTTGGACTCCAACAAATTGACTTCCACCATACCATCAACTTTGTGGAGCCTTAAAGATCTTTTGGGTCAAAACCTGTCCTCAAATTTGCTAAGTGGCTATGTGCCAATGGAAATTCAAAAACTGGAGGTCATAACAGCAATCAGTTTATCATGGAATCAGTTATCAGGTTCTATTCCAAGCACCATTCGAGGAACACAAAAGTTAAGTTCTGTTTCCTTGGCACATAATAAACTGCAGGGTTCAATTCCTCAAACATTAGGCAACTTGATAAGCTTGGGATTCTTGGATTTATTCGATAACAAATTGTCCAGAGTAATTCCCAAGTCCTTGGGGGCACTCAGATACCTCAGATTTTTCAATGCATCTTTTAATAGATTGTAGGGAGAAATTCCTACTGAAGGAGTATTTGCAAACTTCACAGTCGAATCATTTATGCAAAATGATGCGTTATGTGGTGTCCAACGTCTGCAAGTCCTGCCCTGCAAAACCTAAACTCTCCATCTATCACAGTCAAAATTTGTGAATTTACTGAAGTATATTTTGCCATCAATAACAGTAGCAATCCTTGCATTGGCCCAGGTATATGTGTTGAGAAAGCGGCGCAGAAGGAACTTCAAATTATTAACCGAAGCTAATTCATTTTCAATTGACTGGAGAAGGGTTTCGTACCATGAACTTTTACAAGCAACCGATGCATTTAGTGAAAGCAACCTGATTGGTGAAGGAGGTATGGGCTCAGTTTATATAGGAACACTTCCAAATGTGATGATTATTGTAGTGAAGGTTTTCAATCTACAATGTGGAAGAGCATTCAAGAGTTTTGTTGTTGAATGTGAAATAATGCGAAATATTCGTCATCGGACCTTTCGAAAATCATCAGTAGTTGCACAAACTTGAATTTCAAAGCCATGATATTAGAATACATGCCTAATAGGAGCCTAGAAAATTGGTTATACTCACAACTATTGTTTGGACATCCTACAACGTTTAAACATAATGATATATAGGTGTGGCATCAGCCTTGGAATATCTACATCATGGTCTCACAACACCAGTTGTTCACTGTAATTTGAAGCCTAGCAATGTCCTGCTTGATGAAGTTATGGTTGCGCATATTTGTGATTTTGCTATTGCAAAACTCTTAGGTGAAGAAGAGTTTATTGTACAAACTAATACTTTGACAACAATTGGATATATGGCTCCAGGTGATGTTCCATTTTCACAGATTAATTTTATTAAAGTTTGATTACTTGTTTATTTCTTGTTAAGTTTTGATTAACCGAAGTCAAAGTGAATGTTCATGTCATGCGCAGAATACAGAATGGAAGGAATAGTATCCTTAAAAGGAGATGTTTACAGTTTCGGTGTTATGTTGATGGAAACATTTATAAGGAAGAAGCCAACAGATGAAATGTTTTCATGCGGAATGAGCTTGAATAGTGGGGTAAGTCGAGCATCTCATGGTTCAATAGTTCAAGTTGTTGATACCAATTTGATAAGGGAAGAGGATAGAAATATACCTGTGAAGCTGCAATGCTTATCATCCATTTTTGGGTTGGCCATGAATTGTTCGACAATTTCAGCTGTGGACAGGTCCAACATGAAAGATGTGGTTGTTAAACTCAAGGAAATCAAAAGCATGTTTCTAGCAAATATTGAGACGATTCCAGTAGAGTAGCAAGCAAGTTTAAAATTATCTAAGTTTCTAGATTTCTGTTTTAAATGTTTTGTTATAAATCATGAAATACTAAATTAAGTTCGACTATAACTAGGGAAGCATGGATCTCCAGTATATTCTCTAATCTTTGTTTATGCACATCTAGAATCTCCAGTATTATACAGGACTCCTATAATTGAATGTAAAGGTAAAGGTAATGGTATAATTTAATTTAATAACCTACATAAGAAAAAGATCAAATTAATCCACTCAAACTTTGAAGAAATTTTTGGACATCATATCGGCTGCTTGTACATTAATTATTAAGCGTGTTGAGGGGAAAGGCCAGGATACATTTCTCTGATAAGATAATTTGCACAATCTAGGTCAACCTAAGCAAGATTGAGAAGTGATTTTCGGGACTTTAGGGAGTTTTTCCTATTTGGATCGAATTTAGAAGAGCTCAGTTACGGTGCATAAACCTATTTATTTCTTGCCCGTCTAATTAAGATTCCTATCCAGTTTAATTATCTATTGCATCTTGGCACAAGCTGCTAAGATTTAAGGACTAATTAATCCCTAATATTATCATTATTTAATGGTTAATTCGCAATGATTTATTAAAACCATACATAATTTTGATGTGGGAATTTATAGATGTTATAAATTGTGTAACTCATGACACTCATGAGGAAGAAAAATCACCAACTATTTCCACTGTCCCAATGCTGATGCGTATACATATGTACCAAGGAAATCATTTTCTTCTTAAAATAGAAAAACTAGTCTTCGGAGCTAATGTTTGTTGGTATATTGGTTTGACACTACTTCACACCCAAAAGGAGATACGTGAAACGAAAACTAAAAGATGCAATATATATATATATGGAATATTAGTAATTGCAAAATTTGTTGTTTCCAAAACTTGTATGAATCGTCCGCCTTTAAATGATTGTCATCTACCTATACTTCTAATATTTTTTGATCATAACTAATGTATAATGTAGGAACTAACATTATAGAAACATATGCAATGTGTAAAATTATTTACTCCTTCATTCCGTTCCAAAATTAGAGATATAATTTGACTTTTGAGGTCAAACGATGAAATATTAAATTTCAAATGATGTGAATGTATTTAATTTTAGTTGATACAATTATTATAATTGTATAATATATAACAAAAATTATAAATCAAAAAATTTATTTCATTCTAAACTTTTATGAGTTGCACCAATTTTGAGGTCAAATTTGACCTCAAAAGTCAAATTTTATCTCTAATTTTAGAATGAAAAGAGTACTTAGCAACCAAACAAGCATTAAATGAACATGGTAACATATATAGCTAATCTCAGAAATTATATTTCATCAAATTTAAGACCAAGGAGGATAGAAATTAGCAAATTAGTAAATTACATATCCAGATTCTGCTGATACGAAATTAACAATAACAAATTAGGGGGAAATGCAAGAACTAATATTAGAAAGAAAGCAAAATTGAATGCTAAGAACACTTTTGATTTTACTTATAGAATAATTGAAGAGTTTTTCCTGAAGTTGCAGAAACGATCGCTACCGAGTTTTAAATTAGGAATTTAAAAAGGTGGGAGACAGAGGGGAGACAGGCACTTATTTGATTATGGGAGATTATGACGAAATTGTCTCTCATAATTTGGATGGATTTCATTTTGAACCTTAAAGTATGAATATGTCAATTGTATTCTCAGAGTTTGCTAAAAAATAATTCATGTTCTTATTCAGTATTTATTATTCCGGTCAATTTCTCATCGGAAATACGATTTGAGTACTAATTTTTTTTTATGGTTGGATAGTTTTTTTTATGACATAATAGTTTTTTAATAATTAATTTTTAATATTCCCTCCGTCCCAAATTAATTGCATTTCTAGGACTTTTTAAAGTCAAATTGACTATTTTTAAAACTAATCTTTTTACTATTTTTGCTAACATATATGTGAAGATATTATAACCAAAAGAAAGTATATACAATTTATTACTAATTTCAATTTTTATAATTTTAGAAATATATTTATATATGCTTAATTATTAATTTTAAAAATAGTCAATTTGACTTTAAAAAGTCCTAGAAAAGCAATTAATTTGGGACGGAGGGAGTATAAAGTTTCAAATTTTGTAATTGAATTATTTTTTATAACTGGACAACTTTAAAGGACAATTTTTGTCATTTCCCTTTGATTATTTACAAAAATAAAAAGTTGTGTTTACTATTAGTTTTTGGATTAGGATCCCCTCCATTACACTTATTCTTCAATTTTTCCTAAATACATCTTTAGCCACACAAATATTGCTTTAAGTTTCACAATAAAATTCGCTACAAATAATTAACGACACAATAAAATTTATCACAAATAATTGTGTCGCTGGAACCATCACTAAAAACAATATGATCGTTGATAATGTCGAAACATTAATTATATTGTTAGAGTAATAACTGTCGTTAAAAATTTAAAATATGTTAAAACAAGTGTAAAAGTATCGTCAAATGTATATTTGCTTTAGCAACATAATATTGTTATGGTATATTATCAACTACTTTATTTTCTAATATTCAAAAATGATAAACCTAACTAGCGAATCACTCTAAATTGAACCCTTCTCTTTTATAATTACCTACAATATTAAATAAATTTTGATGAAAATTAATTTTCTTCAAAGGTGAAAATGGACCCTCAGATGGGTTGAAGAGATATACAAGCTATTTAAAATAAAAGTAAGAAATTATCAATATTAACATAATTTTAGGTCAATACCTCCCCTCTTTGTTCTCTAATATATTGTCCATCTTCTATCTTGCGCCCAACCAAGTAGTTGAAGGGACCGAGTTACATAATCATTTTGATTTTCTATACTAACAAGTAATAACTTTATTTATGTTTTGTTCTATTTGTAAATCTCAATTGATCTTTGTCCCTTATGTGGAATTTTAATCATCGAAACTCCTTGAAATTATTATTATTTTTAATAAATTTGGACCCTAATCTTTTCTTTTATTCACATATTCAAACTCTTTGCAATGTGGTGTGATTTTCCCAATATTTTTGAAAAGGTGGTTAAGGTGAATGTTGGAGATGAAATTCTTTGAAGGGGGAAAAATGTAATAATTATTACCGTGCCTTTGGCCGGATGGTAGCACCACACCTTTGCAAAGCAAAGGATGTGAGATCGAACCTTGACATTGACAAGGATGGGTGTGTGAGTCAGTTTTTTTCCAGTCTAAATTAGCAAAAAAAAAATGTAATAATTATATATACTATTTAATATACAATTTCTTTTATTAATTAAAATATAAAGTTAAAATAAATAAATTTTTAAGCTTAACTTATGTATTGATATTTTTATAAGTAAAAATATAAGTTTTACGTAAAAGCTCTTAGGGGGGTGTACGCGAATGACTTATAAGTTGGTCAAACTAACTTATAAGTCATTTGTTAATATTTGAATATTCGAGAATGACTTATTTTTTTACTTATAAGTTAAATTTTAAGTCCAAAAAAATAAGTAACTAATTGTGACTTATTTTAAAATGACTTATAAGTCATTTTAAAATAAGTTAGTTTGACAAAATGTAATGTCTATTTTACCCTTCTTTTATTTTGTCCCTCTTTTTATTAATGTCCTTTTTAGTAATCTTTACATTATTTTAACTTATAAGTCATTATGAGTCGAACACCTTCATAACTTGTTTTAACTTATAAATCAAATTGATGCCGAACACTTTTACTTATAAGTCACAACTTAAAATAACTTATAACTTAACTTATATTTTAACTTATAAATTATTTAAAATAAAATAATACCTAGAGTACACCTTCATTTAACAGAGAACCTTCTAAAACTAAAACGACGATCCTCAATTTCAAAACCAGGTGAGTTATCTTGGTTAGTATTAAGAGTCGATTCGGTAGGAATCGCTTTAACTTTTTGGGTTTCTTCTTCGTAAGAGCAGATTCAATGTTTTTTGTTTAGTCTTCCAAAGATGTATATACAACACTTCTCTTCCTCTCGATCCTTCTCCTCCACTACCTCCTCTTACAGCTAATATGGGGTTAGGCATATTGCCGTCCCTAGCTGGGTCTGAACTTCTCAACCCACGGAATTTCGTAGCCATGGCTGGTCGTTGTTGAAGAAGAAGATGATGCCATTTCCGATCTCGATTCGAATGGGAAACCCTTGCTAAACCTTTTTTCTGAAGGCTTCAATTTGGAGGTAAATAACCCTTCTAGCTGTCTTTTCCTCTTTATCTTCTTTTTGATCGTACTACCTGTGATTTTTTTCCAATTATTTTTGTATATTCCTTCTCTCTAGGGTTTTTCTCTCTAGAATTCGAACGATTTGGGGCTTTTTTGGGTAGAACAAATGGAGATCAACTGTCCCTTCCCCGCCGCCCCCAACGACATCCGTCGCTTCCACTCCGATAACTACGTTGATTTCCTCGCCTCCGTCATGCCCGAAACCCTCCACCACCACACCAATTCCCACCACCTCAACAGCTTCAACGTCGGCGGGGACTGCCCCGTTTTTGACGGCCTTTTTGGATTCTGTCAGGCTTCCGCCGGCGGATCTATCTGCGACGTCGTCAAGCTTAACCTCCAGGATGTTGATATTGCCATCAATTGGGCTGGTGGGTTGCATCATGCCAAGAAGTCCGAGGCCTCTGGCTTTTGTTATGTTAATGACATTGTTCTCGGTATTCTTGAGCTCCTCAAAGTCCATAGGGTATATGTTCTCTTATAATTATTACTCTCTCTCCTCTGACTGGTTTCAAATTTGAGTCTTTCTGCTTAATTGGGATTTCTCTCAAATTAGTTTTGGGGGTTCAAGCTTTGTAGTGGATTTTTACTGTTGATTGCCATCTCTTTTATTGATTAAATAACTGTTTTTTTGGATTGTTTCTTTATAAATAGACTGGTACCTACATGTTTGGTGTTTGCATTTTGATTCTCTGCTACTTCTTTTCAAAGGTTTAGGATTCAGTTAAAAAATGGGTTATTGGTTTTGAAGTTTCAGATTTTGTGTAGTGTTAGGTCATAACTTTGCCAATACGAACATTAACATGGATATTAGTGGTGTTTGTGGATCGATCAATTTTGGTTGTTAATTATTTTTTTGAACTTTTTAGACGTTAGAGAATCATCATGCCGGATTGGTTTTATGGAGTTCTTGCATCATTAAGTTTATGGCAGAAGGAGGATAAGATCCTATTGCTTCGAGGAATCTCCAGAAGCATGGCTTGAAATCCCTCACCTCCCTCATTTTTCACAACCTCTCCAAGCATATTCTTATATTTTATATTTGTATTTCTATATATTTATGTATACAAGTGTATCAAATTTTCAATTTTTTACTTTATTTTCTAGAATTTGATTTGGTGTCCTTTAATAATGTTGCAAGAATGTGACGGTACTAAACGAAGTTTTCCCAAAATTAATATTGAACTATGAGATTCAGAGTCAATCCTCTTTTTCCTCAGAAGAGTATGTACCTCTTCCTCTGTATTCCAATTTATGCATTTGTATTTAAACTATCAATTTTATCTATTGTCAGTTGCCTTCAAGGCTGTAGTTTTTGTTCTATGCTGAAATAATAGAGAAGATGAAAAGTTGCACTTTTTATGTTGGGAGTTGGGTTAAAGATGAAGAAAATTACCTAATTTATAAACCAGGGAGTTGCCCTTTTGTTGACGAGACTTATGATTGCCAAAGCAATGGAAGAAAAGATTCTCAGTATACGAATTGGCGATGGAAGCCGGATGGATGTGATATTCCTAGGTTAGTGGTCTTCGATCCCATATTTAATAACTCGATAAAGATTTTCTTTCTTTATATTTATTTCCCTATTGAATGTTATGAGAGTACACTAATGTATGAAATTATCTGGATTGTTTTCTGCATATTAAATTTCCTCATTGTGCTTTTGTATGTTAGTTGATGTTAATTATATATCATCTGAATGGTATAATGATGCTCATGTATAAATTTTCAGATTGTTGCTATTTAAATGTGCTAGACTTTGGTCAAGTCTGGAGTCTATGTTGTGACTATTTAAAAATTTGTTTTTGATCCTATAGTTTGTTTATATTTGATTTGAAATAATGGAATTTGGTAATAACCATACAAATGATGCAAAACCTGAAAGAAAATAGTGAGAAGTGGATGTAGTCAGTCTACATCAAAATTATGTAATTGAGTAAAATTTATTTCTATCTACACTTCTAAGTTGGAAAATCCTGGGGAACTTTTATAAAATAAGAGCCGCCGTATGGACCATCATTACTAGTCTTGGTAGTGACTTCAACATATTACAGTCTTAATTCACCTTGACATCAGATGATTCATTGCTTTAGATGAATTTGCATTACGAAAGGAAACACAAAGAAAGCAATAAAGAATAATAATTATGGGTATACATTAATTAGTGAAAAAAATGGTGCAAACCATGTATTTTTTGCTTAAAGGGTCATGTAGGCACCATAATGGTCAACCACTAGGATATCTAGTTTCCAAAAATACAACAGCTGCCTATTTTGCACCATGAATCTTATACAAGTAATTACATGGATTGTGAGTCCTTTTTTGACCTGAATGCCTGTCAAATTATTAAATTTATTATTCAAACTAACTTGTGCATTGTACGGGTTATCAACTAGTATTTTTATTTGTGCAAATATTAATTTTCTATTATAAAAATATGTCGGGACATGTAATAAAAAATTGAATTATGGGAAACAAGGTGTATTGTGTGTGTTAAGTGTTCTCATGCATGTTCATTTAAGCAAATAGTTGAAGAAATTAATTGCTTGAACTTTTTTTCTCCTATTGACCTGATTAACGGAGACTATAAAAACTGTACTTTTGCATGCAGTTCAACTGGATCATATGTGTTTTAATAAAGTAGATGCAATATTTGCATCTCAAACGGAGAATTAAAAGGTGAATATATGTACCATTATTGTATTTGAAGAAGAAAAATACTAGTACTCTAGCTTGTAGTTTGTTAATATTTAGTTACCTGATTATTTTGGCAACAATATGAAGAGTTCAAGAAATAGATGATGACAAAATATATGTCACGCCCCAAAATTTATAAATAATTTGCAGAAATAATCAAAACCCGAAGTATAGAGAATTAAGCTCAGGAAATTCCCATTTGACAATAAACAAACTCCTATACAATCCAATACCAAATCAAAACCCGAAGTATAGTGAATTAAGCTCAGGAAATTCCCATTTGACAATAAACAAACTCCAATACAATCCCATACCAAACTCGAAATAAATAATAAAATATTATCAACCTGCCTTCACAAATATATTATTGAAATAACTGAATTCTAATATCTTCAAGCTCGCCTAGCTCGTCCCCGAGTTGCTAACAGACAGCCCAAGAGCTGCTAAACTTGATAACTCAATCTGAAAAATACGATAAGTAAATAACAAATTAAGCATTTAATCCTTGAAATCATGTTGTACAAAACAGTTTCTGAAAAAACTAACAGTTTGTCAAAATAGTTATCATATTCAAGTACTAGCGATCAATTTGGTACATCACTAAGTACTAGCAATAAGTACTTAAAGTGCACAAAAATAAAACAGATGCTAAACCAGTTCACATGCTCATCCCTAATCTCACGTACCATAAACCAGTTCACATACCATAAATTTTCTTAAGGGTCACTGAATAATTAATCTCACATACCATAAAGCAGTTCATAATATATACTTAAATCAATTTCAGAAATAGCTAGCCTTTCAGTTCAGAAATATTATTTCACAAACACCAAACATGAATAGAGTTTTTCACGCGTGTAACTGAAGACTAATAATCAAGTATTAATTAATTATAATTCCTTACGGAAATGATTTTAAGTATAAGTAGTATACTTGCAATGCAACAATAATACTAACTCGCAAAGTATTGAAAAATAGTGTACTGCTGATAATGTATTGACGAATGACTCACCAAGTTACGTTGGTTCTTCATCTTTGTACCCTTGTGACTTGTTTGAGCATGCTTTTGATTTTCTCAAGTCTAACCACAACATCTTCCATGGAAATCCTTTCCGCGGGCGAGTCTTTTGAACAATCCAATGCCAAACCAAGGATGGATGATAGGCATAGCTGTTTCGTGGATAAATTTTCATCCCAACTTCCCAACAAACTGATGTCTACAACTTGAAGCACCGAGCCATGCAATGCTTCATTAACCCAACTCCTCAAGCTCATTTCACTAGAAAAAAGCTCATCTGTCGGTTTCTTTGTTGTGAATACTTCCATCAACATAACACCATAACTGTAGACGTCCCCTTTTGTAGATACTATTCCTTCGCTTCCGTACTCTGTGCATCACATATATAAACATTCCTTATAAAGTCAATCAATTTCACGAAATTTTAATCGTAAATGATCTAACACAACTTTTCTTTTTGTTCTGGATAATAATAAACTTGAACATAACCTAGAAGTATAAACATGGAACATCACCTGGTGCCATATACCCAATTGTTGCTAAGGTCTTAGTTTGTACCATAAACTCTTCTTCTCCCAACAGTTTAGCAATACCAAAATCACATACATGTGCCGTCATATGTTCATCAAGCAACACATTGCTAGGCTTCAAATCACAATGAACAATGGGTTCGGGGTGACTATGATGCAAATATTCTAAGGCCAATGCAACATCTGTCATTATGTTTAACCTTGCTAAGATATCCAAACAATAGTTGTGAGAGTACAACCACTTCTCAAGGCTCCCATTAGGCATATACTCAAGTACCAAGGCTTTGAAATCTGAGCTAATACACCCACTTATGATCCGTACTAGATTCTTATGACGAATTTTGGACAATATCTCACATTCAACGTCAAAACTCTTGAACGCTCCTTCTAACTGCATGTTGAAAACCTTTACAGCAACATTTTTTCCATCAGAAAGTGTTCCTTTAAATACAGACCCATAACTTCCGACCCCAAGTAAGTTTATTTCGCCAAATGATTCAGTAGCTCTTACAAGTTCGTAATACGAAAATCTTCTCCATGCAAAGTGTGATGAATCCGTCCAGTTTGGTACGTTCTTGTTCCGTCTGCAGAATCTTATCAATACATATAAGGAGGCCCCTAAAAGGATTGCTGAAATGATACATGGTAATAAATATTGTAATAAAGACACAGTTTTTGGTCCCCTGCTGAGAGTTATTGTTTTGCATTCTGGGACTTGCAGTCGAGGGGAGCCACAAAGAGCAAGGTTTTGCATAAATGATTGAGCCGTGAAGTTTGCAAACTTTCCACCTGTAGGAATTTCTCCTTGCAACATATTGAAAGACAAATTCAGATAATTGAGATACTTGAGTGTCTCTAATGATTTGGGAATCCTGCCAGACACATTGTTATTTGATAAATCCAAGAAGTCTAAGCCTTTTAAATTGCCAAATGATTCAGGAATTGATCCATGCAATTTATTATGTGCCAAGGACAAATAACTTAACTCTTGTGCCCTTCCAATGGTGCTTGGGATTGAACCTGATAATTGATTCCACGATAAGTCTATCTCTGTTACTACCATAAAATTTCCAAAACTTGATGGTAGATCACCACTTAATAAATTTGAGGATAAGTTTAGACTCACAAGATTTTCAAGTCTCGACAATTCGAGAGGTATCGATGAAGTTAACTTGTTGGAGTCTAAGTACAGCCGTTGCAGGTTTTTCAAATCTCCAAAGCACGCCGGTATGATTCCATAGAGCATATTATTACTCAAATACAATTCTCCCATCCTTTGTAAATTACAAACCTCATTTGGGATGGGTCCTTTCAGTCTATTATTTGAAAATGTTAAACTTTCCAAATTGTTTAGTCTTTCAATAGTTGTTGGGATAGGTCCTGTCAGCTCATTTCCATCTAATACTAACCCCTGCAAGTTGCTCAAGTTGCCAATTCCAATGGGAATGTGGCCCTTAATTTTGCATCTTCTTGCATAAAGCCATTTCAGAGAAGAAGAGATATTTCCAATTGAAGTTGGGAGGATGCCATTCAGCTGGTTATCTGATAATGTTAAACCTTCCAAATATCTGCAGTTCGATAGAGAAGTGAAGAATTGCAATTCAAGAGAAGAAGTCTCCTTGGTTAAACAATTGTCGGCAAGATGGAGCTTCTGCAGGAACCTTAAATTACCAAGTGTATTAGGTATAGATCCAGTTAATGAGTTGTTCGTCATAGATATAATGGTAAGCATAGAAGCATTGGAGATAGAGCTTGGGATTGTTCCACCAAGTCTATTGTCTCTTGCAAAAAACGTTTCAAGATTGGGAAGCCAAAGCCCTAAGGTTGATGGAAGATGGCCCGAGAATTGATTTTCACTCAGCTCAAGACGTTTCAATGTTGAGATATTGAAGAGTTTGAAAGGGACACTGCCTGTTAGGCTATTGCTCCAAATGGTAAAATTCACCAAATTATTAAGATGTCCAATCTCATCTGGTAATGTACCTGCACAATTAATATAGGTGAACACAGTTTTTGTTATTTAGAAAGCCTTAACTAATACTGGGATTCTTAGCATTCCGACAAGCCCGAATTAAGGAATCTGACCAGTTTGCTGATTATTAAATATAGCTAGAGCTTTGCAAGAATTAACAGGGAGATTATCATTTGCCAAATCAGCAATTCGGGATGCTCAGTATCTCCAAATTAAATGCTTAAGAAATTGTCCTTCGCTTTGATACAACACGTGAATATATGTAACGTGTTATGTGGAATTTGTAACTAGGAATATTGTAAGGAGAGATTTTTAAGAAAACTCTAAGAGAGAGTTGTTTTGACAAAATTTACATTGAAGTACATAAACACATCTCTAAACTTTTCATTGTCTCTCTAAAATTTAAATTATTCCTCTCAATAAGTTTCAATTTCTCTCTCTAAAGTTTTCTTTCTCTCTCTCTCTCTGATATTTTCATATTTTTATATAAACCTTTACTTACTCATCTAACCCATTATATTTAAAATGATTCATCTATGTTCCATTTGTAACTCTGCTTTAGATTTTAATCTTCAAAATGAATGACATATTATGTATTTGAAATGATTCATCTAAAATGATTCATCTATGTTCAAAATTTCTATATATATTTACCTTTTTAAATTAAAGTGTTGTGTTCACTTTATTATTTATTCTGATTGTGTTCACGGTATTGTTTATTAATAATGATAACAAATTATTGTGAAAAAGATTGTCTCACATGATATAGCAGGTGCTAAAAGCTTACATGAACGTGGATGAATTCTAGAGGCTATATACAGACTTGAATATTGAAGATGGTCTTTTAGAGTTGGGCTTAGAATCCTCACATAGGTTTATATTTCGGGGTACAAAGTGTAAAAAAGTATGTACTTGTAAAACAATATATATTTCGGAATTTGATATACAGCTAACTCTTTTAATGAGGTTATATTTGTATTATATATATATATATATATATATATATATATATATATATATATATGGCACATGAAACTTACGTGACTTCAAATTCACGTGAGTTTCATGAATTATGGGGAAACATTTAAATGTTAAAAGACAAAAATAACCACATCAAGAACCACATGTATCGCACATGACTCAAATTTGAAAAAAAAAAAATCTACCCAAAAAATTAAAAGGAACCAAAATGTTTATTTGGAGGATGAAAGTGTCACTGACCAATTAAGGGGCCAACTTAAAACTCAGTGGTAACTTGGGGGCGGGGGGAATATATGTAATTCAACCGAGAAAATATTATCAATAAAATTTGAGTAACAAATGTATTCCTCCAAACTACAATAATAAAATATTGTTTATATTACCTAGCTAGCTAAACCTTAAAGATTAACTGAAATAAAAATAAGCCCAAATACTAAAAGGCCAAAAAAAAACATAAATAGTTTATGGAGTAGCAACTGATATGTTGTAAATTGCTATGGAACCTTTATGGGAAATCTAAATCGCTATATATGAAATTTGTCATTTTACAAAAAAAATTGTCATTAATAAATAAAAAGCCTTGACCATAACGAATTCAAGACATGTCCGTGTTTAGATATTGAAGGTTCAATTGGATTAGGGCCGTTACGTATTTCCAAGAATTTAAAGTTTCTCTAAATTGAATTGAATTTCCTATCTAATTTGGTAATGATCTGCAACAATTAATGAATGTGAGCACTCTTTGCATTATTTAAATACTTTAATTGAAAGTTTAAATACAAATTAAAGCTGCTAAATTTTTGAAGGTACCTTTGAAGTTGTTATGAGAGAGATGCAACTCTTGGAGCAAAGTAAGGTTCCCGACTTGCTTAGATATACTTCCTGTAAATATATTCTCCCGCAACCATAAGAACCGAAGAACTTTGCATTTCCACAAGCTTAGAGGAATCTGTCCGGTTAATTGATTCATAGAAAGATAGAGCTCTTCAAGATTAGGGAGATTAAAAAGAATGTCATCCATAGGTAGGTTCCCGGAGAGTCTATTATCCTCCAAATAAATATACTTCAAGGATGACATGTTGAAGATAGATGGTGGAACAGGCCCTGTTAGAGAGCTTTTCTCGATAGCCAACATCTCTAATTGTTTTAGATTTCCTATCTCCAGTGGTATCATTGAATCTGCACATGTGTCAAAAATAAGACTAAGTTTCTTTACTTACGTAGATACATATACCTTATCCAGAGAAAAACCATAACCGATCGACACCATTAGCAATGGAACGGTTTGGTTATCTATAATTGTACGTGATTATTTGTACATTAATAATCGCACTATACGGTTTGATTATGAGTACATCTTGTAACATCACTAAATCGTATCATGTACACACCCTATAAAATAGCATGTGATTCCCGAAGCTATTGTATGTGCCTATTACACTAGGCCATTGGCTTCATGACACGAAAGCTAATGCCAAATACATGGCATATATTTTTACACAAGCCATGGTGCTAGAGGTGGCAATTTAGGTTGAAAACTATGTAGTTAACTAAAATCATTTGAGTTTTAGTGGGTTGGTTAACTAGTTTTTATACTATGGGTTGGTTTAGTTTTGGACCCATATTATAAAGTACAAATATGGGTTGAAACTAGTTTAACTAGATTTGGCCCATATATATTAATCAACACATTTCAATTTGTTTAGTTTTCAAATCTAGTTTTGATCCATATAGACTCCAAATCAGTTGTTCAGGATATATCCCATTAGCAGTTCAAGGCTCAAAATTTTGCCACGTGTACTCTTATTTATGTAATTGGAACAAAGCTTAACTTGGAAAAAAAAAACTGCAGTGTACCTAAATAATAATGGCCATCAGTACTATATATATACGTACCTAATATCGTTAAATTAATAAGAATAACTTAATGTATATATATGCACTTCACAAAATATATATTGCTCTTATTATAATTCTTTAAGAAAATATTCCCTCCGTTGCAAAAAAAATAAATGTAGTTTAAATTTAAATAATTAATTTGAAAAATTCTAATAAAAGTATCAATAATTTTTTTTCATTTTAATTAATATAAAAATTACTAATGTAAATTATTTAGAAAATGCTTCTAATGAGAAAATTTTAATTTTTTAATACTTAATCTAGTCACATCAATGTTAAACTTTTTAAACTTTTTAATCTGGTGTTTGTCCCCAGGAACGCCACGAAAAGGGAGTACTGTAACATTTGTCATGTTTGGAGTATTATGCATCTTATTTTTTAGAATTTCTAAAATTGTACTCCTTTTTTTAGAAAAAAAGAAAATTTCTATTTGTAAATTTTAAATATATATATTTTTTTCATATTTATTTTTATATATATATTCAGTTTTTAATTTAGAGAGAGAGATAGTGTACAAAATTTCTAGAGAGAGAAAGTGTACAAAATTTTTAGAGAGAGAAACACAAAAATTTTAGAGAGAGAAAATATATTAATCTATTTTAGAAAGATAATATATGAGAAAAATTAGAGAGAGATAATTAATTAAAGGAAAATGGAAAGAGTGAAAGTACATAAATCTCAAAAAATAAAATATGGGTCGACCTATATTAAAACTATAACCATTTAGGTTCAAACCATACAAACCATATTTAAAATGGATAATGTGGTTTTAGTTCTTACTTGGACCCATAACCATTTTATGTAAACCAAAACCAAACCAAACCCATATTTTGCCAAGTCTACATGGTGCGAATCATTTTTCGTTTACTACTTTATGGATATATAACCATTTTATCCTGAGACGGAAGGAGTACTATTTTTGACCTTACTTTTCTAATAATATTATCATTTAACTTTAAAAAAATTCATTGAAAATAACATGACATATATTAGAAAAAGTAACACTATTAACTTTAACATTAAAAACATAACCACACTCTTTTTTTTCATGTCTCTCTTCTCTATTTTATTGTTCCAAGAAAGAGTTGAGAGATTAAAGAAAACAAAAAAATGATAATAAAGTAATTAAAATGGGTAATTCGGTGATAATTTTTTTTAATAGGCGTGTACTTTCAAATTATGACAAATAAAGTTAGACGAAAGGAGTAACATTTTATGATAAAATTATATAGTAAAACCATTTTATCGTTCACTATAGTAAAACCATTATATAGTATAACTTAATTATGTGAACTACCGCATACCTGAAGATCAACTAATGAAAAATGTAAACTAAAATGAACTCAATTAATTTTGGACAAATAATAATGAAAACTGTAAACAAATTGTAAAGTACTTCTAATTACAAGATTTATTATAATTAAAAGTAAAATATAAAAATATCTCAGATTTACTTTTAAAAACAATCAAAATTAATCTTATATTTTAGAACAAAGTGTGTATTTGAATAAAGTATACTAATAGATTTTGATAGGATTATAAGTGAAATTTAATAAAAACTTAGAGGTGTAGGCGAAAGTGTGAAAAATCCGACGTGGCCATGCCTTATGTTTGCCCTATGAAATTAATATTTTCACAAATAAAATTTGATATTTCTAACTTCTCTTATATAAGTGTGAGACTCATTTTTTACTTCTAAGTCACGACTTAGTCAAACTTTGATAAGATTAATTACTAATTAATGAAACATCGTGATATTATTAATGTCACTTTATTAAGTAGCATTAGAACACCACATTTGCAGGTTGTGCTTAGCAAATGATAGGATAGGTAGGATTGCTTGGAATCAGAATAATATATTTTTAGAATGTAATTTTTTTCTCTTTAATCTTGATATTCATTTTGCAATAGATGTGTCAACTACAAGTGTTCTCAGTTTCTTTTCAATTACAAAATCATGTTAGCATTTTTACTTAAAAAACTCATGTAAACATTAAACAAAACAAAATGCTTCCAAACAAACCTGGGTGCGTCGTTGATTTAATGGGAGGAGATGATGGCCACAGTAGGTGGAGATGGGGGCAATGCTGGTGATCTAATATTCGTATGGGTAAATTGTAAAATTGTCCTTTCATGTATACACTGAATTACAACATAGACGTCAATGTTTCAATTTTTGCAATGTCATAGCTAATGTCTCAATTTTTTGCAAAACCGTCCCCTCTAACCAATTTTGGTCAAAATTAGTAAGACATGCATGTCATGTGAGTTTTATAAGGGCAAAATAGTTCATTCTTGCGTAAAACTATTTTCTCTCATAATAGAAGGACAAATATGTCCTTACAATAATAAAATAGATTCTCAAATAAATAAATTTATTTTATTTTAACCAAATAAAATAATTAAAAAGAAATTAATTACAAAACTCAAAGACCTATTTAAATGAAAATTTAAGCAGTATGTATTTGATTAAATGTAAAAGACAAATTTAACAATAAAAAATAGATTAAATTAAAAGGAAAAAAAAAATTATTAGTTATTCATTTAACAAATATTTTACTTTATACACACACGCAAACACAAAATAATTTATCACGCCTCCTGGCCCTCCCCCAAACCCCTAAGCCCTCAATTACCACGCCTCATAAATCCCCATTTTTCTCACTCTCAAAAAGCCCCTAGCCCAACTCCTTCTGCTCGGAATCCTCCTACAATACGTTGCGACAGTAGCAACAACTTGGCAGCGAAGGAGGTGGCGGTATCGGCTATGGCTGTCGAGTTTGATATGGAAAGAAAGGTCTTTGATCATAGGACTTTTTTTGTATTTGATTATTTAATTTTGATTTTATTTCTCAATTTACTTGTGGGAGATAAACTTTTAGTACTTCAATTTTTGAATATTGTTTTAAGAGTTTATATAAGAAAGAATTTAAGATACGGTTTGACCGTATTTAACTTATTAAATTCGTATAAAATCTGTATACATACTTATTTTGAAGTATTAATTCCGTATAAATCCTTAAAAATAAACTTAGAACAAAAAATACAAAGAAAAAAACTATAAACAGAAATTAAAATACAAAAAAAAAACTTATTAACATATAAGAAACTTATTATAATAATAATAATAATTACTTTACTACTACTACTAATAATTACTATACTAATAATAATAATAATAATAATAATAATAATAATAATAATCATAATCATAATCAACCAATTAAAAAAAAGCACCATCATAATCATCTGCCAAAGGTTGATAAGGAATACTCCTCTGATTCAATGCTAAAACCGAAATATATGTTTAGCGCCACAGAAATCCCAAATCTAGTTGAATCGAAATTTGTAAGCCATAGAAATCCCAATTTTGTACAGTTTGTAAGTTATAGAAATCCCTAATCTCAAACCTCCAATTCATCAATTCAGAGAAGATGTTGGATTTTATTTGTTCTTTGTTGGATTTGTGTTTTGGATGGATTTAGAACGCGGGTGTCACCATTGTTGAAGGAGGAGAGAGAAAATTAGGGGAAGAAAGGAGAGAGATGAAGATGATGCAAGATGGAGAACATATGTATGCTCTTTTCAATAGATCTATATTGATTTTGAGATTTGAATTGCTTTTGAGAAAATGTAGATTTTGAAAAGATGTTATATTTTATTTGTTCTTTGTTGGATTTGTGTGTTGGATGTATTTGGCAAGCTTTTGAATATGCATGTGTGTGTTCTTGGTGTGTTAGTATGCGTGTTTGAATTTGAGTAATTATAATTTTAAATTGTATTTATAATTATATAATCAAATTAAAAAGATTTAATAAGTATTTATACTGATTTAATAAGTCAAATACAGACAAACTGTATGTTTGACCGTATTTTGGCCAAAAATTCATCAGATTACCCATGAGGGTCCATCACACTTACTTAAATGTACTTTGGGGTCTATATTGGGAAGATTTTTACTTTGGAGCCCAATTGTAAAACAGGTGGAACTTGGAGGGTCTAAAGTGCAATTAACTCTAAGCTTTTTGTCTTTTCGTATATTTTAAAAGAGTATGTGCACAAACTATACATAAAAAGTTGTGCACAAACACTATCACCTCATGTACTGAATAGTAAGAAAAATTAATAAACCTTGTTGATAATCTAAATGGTAGGATCCATAAACCATTTTTTTTCTCCCTATTTATGCATAAAGCTTAAAAACACAACGTTGGGATTAAGTTATAATATTTTCAATTTAACAAGAAGCCCTATAATTTTTAAAATTAAATTTTTGTCCCCTAATTTCTTATTTTCATAAGAAATTATGTTATTTTCTTTATTTCAATTTTACTTTTTCTTACTTAGCTTTCTTCTGTGCTTCCGATAAATATTACAGAGTTTTTAATATTTTTGTCTCACAACGTATACTAGCATATGTGATCGTACCTTTAAAGTTGTTCTGACCGATGTATATTTCCTTGAGCAATGTCAAGTTGCCAATTTCGCGAGGTATGCTCCCAATAAATTCGTTGTAAGACAGTGACAGTACCGTGAGCGTGGCGCACTTGCACAAATTTGATGGAATTTTCCCATTAAGTTGATTCCAATAAAGATAGAGTTCTTCAAGAACAGGGAGATTATAATGGATGTCTATGGGGAGATTCCCCGACAGGTTATTCTTTGCCAAATTAATGAACTTTAAAGTTGACATGTTGAAGATTGATGATGGAACAGGTCCTGCTAGAGAGCCATTACCGATATTCAGTATCTCCAAGTGTTTAAGATTTCCTATCTCCGTTGGTATTACTGTGCCTGCACAATTGTCAAAAAACCAACGTGTAACGCTGTAACACGAACAGAGACATAAATAAAATCTTACACTAGATTTAAATGTTAAATTTTATATTTCCAAAAATGCTTTATTTTATTTTCATTTTGAATGCAATATTAAAAAATAAAATTAACTTTTATTTTTTAATTATATAGTTAATGATATTTATATAAGACATAAATAAAATCTTACACTAGATGTAAATAAGACATTAGCTTTCTTCTATGCTTCCGATAAATATTACAGAGTTTTTAGTATTTTTGTCTCACAACTTATACTAGCATATGTGATCATACCTTTAAAGTTGTTCTGACCGATGTATATTTCCTTGAGCAATGTCAAGTTGCCAATTTCGCGAGGTATGCTCCCAATAAATTTGTTGTAAGACAGTGACAGTACCGTGAGCTTGGCGCACTTGCACAAATTTGATGGAATTTTCCCATTAAGTTGATTCCAATGAAGATAGAGTTCCTCTAGTTTAGGAAAATGATTGCAGATATCCACAGGCAGACTACCAAAGAGGCTGTTAAACGCCAAATTAATTATCTTCAAGGAAGACATGTTAAAGATTACTGATGGAATGAGCCCTGTAAGAGAACCATTGCGGATATTCAGTTCTTCCAAATTCTTAAGATTTACAAACTCCAGTGGTATTTCACCTGAAAATTTATATATCCAACACAGAGAAAAAAAAGAGATCATTGTTTGGCCCTTCACAAATAATTTTGTACTAAGACCGACGGAATTATTTTCGACGGAATATATTCCGTCGGAGTTATATTATTTTCGACGAAATAATTCGTCGGAAATAATTCCCTCGAAAATACGATAACTCCGACGGAATTCCGTCGGAATTTAGATACACGTTGTGGCACCAATGTTCCCGCCAGCGCCAAACATATTTTCGACGGAATGAGGGTTATCCTCGACGGATATTCCGTCGGCGATAACGTAATTGCGAGGGACTTAATTTCGACGGAAAGTCCGTCGGAAATAGCCCTTAAAACCTAAAAAATTTAATCAGTTCTCAGCCGCCTCCTGTATCATCTCTCTCTAATCTCTCATCTCTCTCTCTCTCTCTCTCTCTCTAACCTTCAGTCGCATCTCTCTCTCTCTCTATTCTCCCGGCCGCCTCCTCCACCTCCGGCGACGACACCACCGCCGCTTGCCCACCTCCGGCGACTCCCCACTTCCGGCGACTCCCCACTCCCGGCCGCCTCCTCCTCCTCTTTCTCAACTTGTTTTAATTTGTTACCTATAAAGGTTAGTAGTTTCAATCTTTGGAATCTGTTTTAATTTGAAAATTTGGGTCTGAGATTGCCGAATTTGGGTTGAAATTATTGGGATTTTGGTCTGTAATTGCTGAAATTGGGATTGAAACTGTGATTCTACAAAGTTGTTGCTGTGATTTTGTTTCATTACACTGATTTGGTTCAATAATTTGTGAGCATTGATTCTACAAAGTTGTTGCTGTTAATTTATTTTGAGCTAATTGGTTCAATGTGTTAGTAAATTTGTTTATATTGTTAGATTCGGATTAAAAATTTTGGTCTGTAATTGCTGAAATTGAGATTGAAATTGTGATTCTACAAAGTTATTGCTGTGATTTTGTTTCATTACACTAATTTGGTTCAATAATCTGTGAGCATTGATTCTACAAAGTTGTTGCTGTTAATTTATTTTGAGCTAATTGGTTCAATGTGTTAGTAAATTTGTTTATATTGTTAGATTCAGATTAAAAAATGATATTTGTTATTTTCGACGGAATTTCCGACCGAAATTCTGTCAAAATTGTTCAATTGAAATTTTTGGGCCCACTTGATTATTAATTTATTTTATTTAACTAATTCCCCAATATTAAAATAAACTAAGTATCATTTACTTAGTTTTACACTACTAAATAAATTAAAATAATATAATAGCAAAATATAATTTTACATAATAGAATATAATATAATAATTTAACTAAAATAATTTAATTAAAATAAATTAATGAAAATAAATTATAATAAAATAAATAATATAATGTAATGTAATAAGAAATAATGTAAAGAAAAGAAAATAAAACTAAATGGAATAACTTAAAACATATCTAATAAATAAATAAAATTAATTATATTTAATTAGGTAATATGATATAATAGAATACATAATAAAATAAAATAAAAATTAATAATAAATTCGAATAAAATAAATTAACTGCAATAAAATAAATTTAATTTAATGCAATAAAATGAAATGAACTAAGTAGCATTTACTTAGTTCTACACTACTAAATAATAAAAATAATATAATATAATATAATACAACATAAATAAATAAAAGTAAAATTAATAATATTTAATTTAAAAATAAAAAATAAACTAAAAAAAATAAATAACATAAACTGAAACAATAAAAATTAATTAAATAATATAATATAATATAATAAAAAATAAATAAAAAAATTAAAATTAATTTAATTTAATAACATATAAATAAGCCAACAAAATAAATTAAAAAATAATTTAATTTAATACAATTAAATTAAATTAAATAATATTATATCCGTTGTTATATAATATAATACAATATATAATAAACTAGAATAAAATGGATAAATTAAATTAAATTAAATTAATAACATATAAATTAAATAAAATAAAATAATGAATATAACATAAAATAATAATGAAGAAAATAAATAAGATAAAATAAAATGATATAAATTAATTAAACTAATTAATTTAAATAATATAATATAATATAATAAAAAATATTAATGTAAAAATAGTATAATTTGTTCAAATAATAGTTATCATAAACTGAGTAGCACTTACTTAGTTTAGCATTGGAAAAATAAACTAAGTAGCATTTGCTTAGTTTTCCACAATTACAATAAAGTGCATATAATTAATACGCATGTAGTATAGTTTGGAGCTTAGAAACCCGTTTGACATTCACTCATTAGGAGTGAATGTCGAATAGTCCCCAGTTTGGGACTGTGACTGGATGTTATGTCTCTCACTTAGGCCGGTGTCAATGAGTTCAGTACGTTTTTAATTGTTTTGATGATTTTTCGACGGTTATCTCTACATGTTCTTCGAGTGCATACTTAGACTAATTTATCTTAGTCTATTTCGTGTACTTGGAGAGACCATGGGGAGGTGCTGCCGAAATTTTATTGAAACAGGTAGAAACGTCCTGAACGTGTTGACACTAGTGAGGAGACGCATCCAGGAACGGGATAGAAGCCTAACCCCTGTAGAGTGGAGATACTAGGAACATATAATTCATGTATGGACCACATGAATGAATATCCCTGACCTAAATGTGTCTTTTGTTCAGTTAAAGATGTCAGCCGACCGGAGTTGGATGTACCGTAGGATACCCATTGACGGGAGGGGATTAGTGGAAGCTTACCGTGAAGGGGTGTGCTACTTTCTGGATAAAGCCATAGAACATGCTGATGATCCGAACGGGAAGATGAGATGCCCGTGTGTCAAGTGTAAAAACTTGATATGGAAGAAAGCCGACGAGATTAAATTCGACTTATTTTCTCGTGGTTTTGTGGAAGGGTATTCTGTATGGATCTATCACGGGGAACTGACCGGCTCAGTAGACCAACCAGTTCACGGTGATTCAAACGCCGATGACTATGATGTTGTGGAGATGTTGGTGGATGCTTATGGGCCTAACAATATCAATTGGACTGAAAACGATCATTCTTCAGGCAGTGCTCGACAAGAGCCAAATGACACAGCTGCTGCCTTTTACAAGATGCTATCTGAATCGGGGGTCCCATTGTATCCCGGAAATGATCAGCACACCAGGCTATCTGCAGTTACAAAGCTCTTACACTTCAAGAATGAGCATGACTGCAGTGAGAGGGGTTTCAATGCTTTACTCTCTCTTATCAGCGAGTTCTTACCCAAGAATCACACTTTACCCTCAAACTATTACGAAGTGAAGAAGATGGTAAAGGGGTTGAATATGGGTTATCAGAAGATCGATGCTTGTGAGCAGGACTGCATGTTATACTATGGGACAGACAGAGATAAGGTGCAGTGTTCTATATGTAATTGCACTCGGTACAAGGTGACAAAACGTGGGGGGAAGGAGAAACATGTGCCCAAGAAGATCCTACGGTATTTTCCTCTTGCGCCGAGGCTGCAACGGCTATTCATGTCGTCTCACACGGCTCATCATATGAGTTGGCATAGAACAAGAGACGTCGTGCCTGGTCAACTGACACACCCTGCAGATGGAGATGAATGGAAGAAATTTGATGAAAATTTCCCACTGTTTGCGGAGGAAGTTAGGAATGTGAGGCTCGGCATGGCTACAGATGGATTTTGCCCTTTTAATAATTTTAGTCAGCCTTACTCAATTTGGCCAGTCATAATGGTAGCTTATAATCTTCCACCATCAATGTGCATGAGGGATCCGTATTTGTTCTTGACTTTAGTCATACCGGGTGATAAGAGTCCTACAAAAGAAATAAACGTGTACCTCAAGCCGTTAGTCGATGAACTAAAGATGCTATGAGAGACGGGGGTCTAGACGTATGATAGATCAATTGGGCAGCCTTGTTGTGGACTATCACTGACTTTTCGGCTCTTGGGAGGCTATGTGTACGCACTGGGATGCTGACGACTTCAAGAAGAAGTCAGAGCAGGCAAAGAAGAACCGTCGTCAGCTCCGAGTGGTACACACTACTGGCTCGCAGTCTTTTGAGGAGGCGAAATCGGTAAGTGTCATATACTTAGTTGTTTAGTAACTCATTTGTCACAAGTAAACTTCATAACTCCTTTATGAATGTATTTATTAGGCCATGCGACAGAGCTTAGGCCGACCTCCTTCTATCTTAGAGTTCTGGGATAGAGCCCACACGCCAAAGGACTCTACTATGTCTCCCGCAGCATTAGCTATACGGGTAAGTGTAATTGTAATTTTACGTAATGTTTAATATTAGTTAGTTTATAAAATGATATAATTAACTTACGTATAAGCCAAAAATTACAGGACCGATTTCAGGCTAGTCGGGACCAGCGTGTAGCTGAGTTGCAGGCTGCTAGGAGGGACTCTGAGATGTTAGATTCCACCGTTCCTCGGCCCGAGATTGAATTATCTCGGGATGAGGAGCTGGCACTATGGGTCGCGTCTCAGGATCCCCTTACTAGCAGTACCAGCAGATATCGAGTGCTGGGATTGCCGAGGATACCAGCGTATACATTACCTGGAGGTAATATTTTTTCTAATAAGTTAAGATTAAGTAACTGCATATATTAGTAGTAATGGTATATTTATTTGCGCAGGCTCTAGCCAGCGTCAGCGCCCGAGAGCTTCTGTCGGACCATCTCATACCGGCGCTGGCTTGGACGACGAGATTTTCCAGAGGGTTATGGCGGCGGTGTCGGAGATGTTCCGTACGGATCCGGTCATCCGTCGTCAGGAGTTGCCCAGTCGAGCTCGCCCATGATATTACAGCAGGGGCCACCGTCGATAGTACGGGTATCCCACAAGAGCAGTTCATCGCGATACGCGATGAGGTGCTCCGGTTGGTGGTTACATTACTATCGGAGGCTTTTGGCCCGATTGGGAGTCAGCCGCTGCCTACCCAGGTATATTATATTTACTTTTAATTATTTAATTTGCATGTTATTCAAATAATACTTTCATACGGACTAATGCGTTATATTTTTAATTGTATCAACAGGGTGGCGATGGCGATGGCGACGGCGACGGAGGTCATGCTGATGTTGATTTGCATACACCATAGTCATACGCCCATGTTATATATATAGTTTAGTTTGTTTAGGTGTTTTGTATTTAGAACTTACTTAAATGTTTTGTAAATCATATATTGTAAAGTTTAGTTTGATTCTTTGTAAATCAATGTAATATTCTTTAGTTTTGAATGTATTTCGGGATATAATGAGTTGTTTTTTGGAGTTTTTAACGTTAGGAGTTGATTCTGATATACGTTGTTCTTGGAAGCAGCTATTGGTGTTGTAATATATGTATTGTTGGGATAAAGCAGGTTACAGGTACAAAAATGAGGTTTAAAAACCTGGAAATTTAAAAAGCAAAAAAATTGTTTTAAAAAAAAAGGGTATTTCCGACGGAATAAGGTATTTCCGACGAAAATTCCGTCGGACTTAAAGATTAAAATTTATTTCAAAAAATACTTATTTCCGACGGAAATATATTATTTCCGACGGGAATTCCGTCGAGATTAGCTAAATAATAAACGTCCCAGGAGTGCCATGTGGCGTTTTATCACCGACGGAATTATTTTCGACGGATTATATTCCGTCAATAAAGGCTTATTTCCAACGGAGGTTTCGTCGGAAATAGTTCGTCGGAAATATTATTATACCGACGGAATCTACGACGGACTTATTTTCGAGGGCTTTATTTCCGACCGAATTTCCGACGGAAGATTCCGTCGGAAATAGTGTAAGACCGACGGAATAGGACTATTTCCGATGGAATATTCCGTCGGAATTAAACCTTTTTCTTGTAGTGAGCATGTAATACCCGTGAATTTTGAACATCCTTATTAATTAAATCTAATTTAATTCAATGAGTTAACGTTGTGTTCTATTTAAACCAGCTTGGGTTAATTGGTGGGAGATGTATAAGATGTGTCTATACTCGTGTTGGCAGGTATGATATAACTATGGTTAAGAGATAACCATAGGTGAGTCAAGTGTAGGAATTGGTGGGTAATGACTAAAATGGCCAAGAGTGGTTAATAACCAAGGTAATTATGTAAGGGCAATAACCATTGTATATCCAAGTGGTTAATAACCAATGAAATGATGGCGGGATAATAACCATTGTGTTTAACCAATGTAATGATGGCAAGATAATAACCAATGTCTAATGACCAATGAAGAATGGGTAATAACTAATGGATAATTAAGATTTTGCGAAAAGACTATTTTAACCTTGAAAGAGGTTGGGAAAGGACTAAAATACCCTTGAGGAAGTTGCTAGGAAACTTCCTACTATTGATGAATTGACCAAATTGCCCTTGCCTAGTCATGATTAATGACTATTTTGCCCATGGTCTCTATTTTCCTATAAATAGGACCCCTCACCAAAGTTAACAAGGGTTGGCTCACTTATTATTCACAAAGTAGAGAGTTTGTGAGCTTGAGAGAGTTTTGAAGAGAGAAGCAAGAGCAAGTCTTGTGAGAGGAAGAAGAAGACCTTGAAGTGTTTACGCCATCTCCATCCGCATAGCCATTAAAGCTAGGTATAAACTCCATTCCTTCAAACCCTAGTTTCTTGTTGCTAGTATTATATTATGATTTCTACACGCTATTTTGTTGGAAACTTTTATGTGTGTTGATTGGGGTTGGTGATATAAAGGGAGTATTCATGGATCTAAGTTTTTATTTTGTTAGATCTATATATTTTTTTAAAGAATGCTTAACTCATGATTTTAAAACCTAGGTGATGGCAAATAATGGTTTAGTATGTTTTATTAATAATATGTTGAAGTTTAAAAATATTTGTAGCAAGTTTTAGTGGTTTGATGGGCTAAAACATGTGTACAATAATTTATTGGAGTACAAAATTTATTGAGGAAAAATATTGATTTAAGTCATAAATATTTTATTGTAATATTAGAAATATTTTTCTTGGTCATGGGGAAATTTTTTGGAATTTATTTTGGAGATTTAAAACTTGTTTAATGGTGATTAGAACTCATTTGGTGTGAAAAGAAAAAAAAAAAAAGGGGAAAAGAACCGCCTGGAAGCACCCCCGCGCTCAGCCGAACCACACCTGGCCGCGCATGGCGCGCCAGGGGTGCAACCCTGGCCGCGCATGGCGCGCCAGGCTCAAGTTGGGTCGCACGGGCGTGCACTAAACGACGCCGTTTTGGGCCAGGCAGGGAAGCTCGCGCGCAATGCGCGGGCGGCGATCAGGCGCGGGAAATTACCATACTGCCCCTCCGCCTGATTTTCGCGTTAATTACCAGAATGCCATCCGAAATTAGTTTTAATTAATTTTAATTAATTTAAATACTTTAAACAATATTATTAATTTTGTAAAAATTAGTAAATGCACAAAAATTAAGTTTTGGACATTAAATCTTAAACTTTATAAATATATTGTATTAATTAATTATTGTTTAATTATTATTAAATAATGATTAAGGATAATTAAGAATTGTAAATTAATTATTTATTATTTGATTAACTTTAAATAATAAATAAACTTAATTAGTTATTATTTATTATTAAATAATAACTAAAGATAATTATTACTTACTAATTAATTATTTATTATTTGATTAACTTTAAATAATAAATAAACTTAATTAGTTATTATTTATTATTAAATAATAACTAAAGATAATTATTACTTACTAATTAATTATTTATTATTTGATTAACTTTAAATAATAAATAAACTTAATTAGTTATTATTTATTATTAAATAATAACTAAAGATAATTATTACTTACTAATTAATTATTTATTATTTGATTAACATTAAATAATAAATAAACCTAATTAGTTATTTATTATTAAATAATAACTAAAGATAATTCATATTTACTAATTAATTATTTTTATTATTATTAACTTTAAATAATAAATAAATATAATTAGTTATTATTTATTATTAAATAATAACTAAAGATAATTGTTACTCACTAATTAATTATTATTTGATTAAACTTTAAATAATAAACAAACCTAATTAATTATTATTTAATCTTAAATAATAATTAAAGACAATTAAAAATTTATAATTCGATTATTATTTAATTAATAATTAAATAATAAGTGAATATAATTAGTTATTAATTACTATTAATAATAACTAAAGATAATTAATTAATTACTATTTAATAGTAATTAAATGAAGATAGAGTTAATAAAATAGAGAGAGTTTAATAACCCATTAATTAAACAATCATAACAAATTGTTTAAGGGTTTAATAAATGAATATTACTTAAGAAAGAGTAATGTTAATTAATTTAACAATTATAATAAATTGCTTAAAGGTTAATAAGTGATTATCACTTAAGGGAAACATGGTTAATTAATTAAACCATCAACCTAGAGATCCATTAAAGTGTCTTATAGGATTTATGATAGTTTATTAACTTATGTGTGCTATGTGAATTGCTTAATTGTTAAATAAATAGCATAAGTATGCGTATCGATGTACAACTACGCAGTACTAATTGATAGCTCAACATTATCAATGTTAGGTTCTTCAAGGCCAATTAGTTAAAGCTAGAATTATTTGTAGCTGAGCAAACAGGCAAGTTCCTAACCCTAAACTTCTTACATTTTTGCAAGTTCCCTAACTCAATCTCGAGTTATTATTTTCGAAGCATGTTAGTGAATAATTATTGTCAATTATTCACATCTATACTGATTATTGAGATTCGCACATTGTGCAATTGAATTCCTATCCTATTATGATTGAACTGTAAATTTAATTAAAGTTCTTTCAAGTATGAATTGTTTATGAGATCGATCTATGCTATTTGTATCAGCTAGATCCAGCATGTCTAAATTGGTTAAGACAATGGTATTTTAAAAGCTGTTCTTATTAAATTGTTGTGGTAAGAACTCTTGGCTGAGAAAAGGATAAACTTGTTTAAGGCATGATATCAATGCTGGTTATTAAGTGTTTATGCATAAATCACGGGGTATGAGAGGCTGATCCCCTCGATTACCAAAACTTTTTAAGAGGTCCAGCTTACATGCTGAGAACCTTGGAAAACGTCCTTGGTTATTTCAAACCACTCAGTAATTGTCATTCAATTATTCGGATATTCAACTGTTGTTTACTAATTCATGTTCCTTCACACCCTTATACTGTTGTTGAACATTGAAAGAAAAATTTCCTTCTATCATGATATATCTCTTATGTATATACTTGCTAAGCAAATTAGTTGCTTACCCTTGCTATATCATGATCTTTATTTCAGCTAAGGCAGAAACGTCTAGAGGAGACAAAGGAAAAGGGAAGGTGCAGGAATAGATGCCCGATAGTGCCTATGTACTAGTTATTATTGAATATTGTTTGATTAGGTGAACCTTTTATTGTATTAAGGGTACGTGTTACGTTAAGGTTAAAGAACCTTGGGACCGGAATTGTAAGACTTTGATTCTATTCGATAAACAATGTATGTTTATTATTCCGCATTTAGTTAGAAAGTATGTTTGTTATTGAGAAATCGTGAGCACCGAATTCGAGGTTAGGAAACCCGGATTTGGGGGTGTCACAGAGCATATGTGATCATACCTTTAAAGTTGTTCTGACCGATGTATATTTCCTTGAGCAATGTCAAGTTGCCAATTTCGCGAGGTATGCTCCCAATAAATTTGTTGTAAGACAGTGACAGTACCGTGAGCTTGGCGCACTTGCACAAATTTGATGGAATTTTCCCATTAAGTTGATTCCAATGAAGATAGAGTTCCTCTAGTTTAGGAAAATGATTGCAGATATCCACAGGCAGACTACCAAAGAGGCTGTTAAACGCCAAATTAATTATCTTCAAGGAAGACATGTTAAAGATTACTGATGGAATGAGCCCTGTAAGAGAACCATTGCGGATATTCAGTTCTTCCAAATTCTTAAGATTTACAAACTCCAGTGGTATTTCACCTGAAAATTTATATATCCAACACAGAGAAAAAAAAGAGATCATTGTTTGGCCCTTCACAAATAATTTTGTACATACTGAATGTAGCTTTATAATTCAACTAATTAATATGCATGCCCCAACAAGGCAATTAAGGTCTTGTTTTCCTCCCTTATTCAATTACCTTTCTTAAAAAATAAAATAAAATCAACTATCATACGTAGCATGTAAAACTAATTAACAATTTTATAATAATACAATCTTGTACTATTATGCACTTTCTAAAACTTAGAGAATTAGTATATGGGGTTAATAGCATATTTGACATCGAAATATCCAACGAGTTGCAATTGGGACCACGAAGTTTAAATTTTCTCAACTCACTCCCCAAAGTAAGTCTAAGTAAGCACGATTGACCTTATACAGTAATTTGAGTTGATAAGTGAGTGGCATTTGAGTTGTATTTAAGTAGTACTTAAATGTTTAAATAAAATCAAACTAAATACTATATAGTCAAACTATATTTATACACTCACGTGGTCGAAGCTCGTAATCATTCCATTTGTTTTTTTTGCCAAATTTTCCCATATGATCGATATTTGTTACCTAGATGTGCACTTCCTTCTCTACCATCTCGGCCCTCCTCCTCCTCCTCCCAAACCCCTAAACCCTCAATTATCACGCCTCATAAATCTCCATTTTTCTCACTCTCAAAAAGCCCCTAGCCCAACCTCCTTCTGCTCGGTATCCTCCTACACTACGTTGCGATGGTAGCAATAAGTTGGCGGAGGTGGCGGTATCGGCTATGGCTGTCTAGTTTGATATGGAAAGAAAGGTCGTTGATCATAGGACTCTGTTTTGTATTTGATTATTTAATTTTGATTTTAATTCTCAATTTGCTTTTGGGAGATAAACTTTTAGTACTTAAATTTTTGAATATTGTTTTAAGAGTTTCTATAAGAAATAACTTAAGAAAATATCTATTGTCTGGGTCAACTCATGATCAACCAAGTCATCGTTTGTCTTGTTATATATAACAATAAAAATTTTGATGGCCGAAAAAGGAGATCCCACATTTCAGTTAAATGACATTACCTTTCCAGTTGTTCCCGCCAAGGTATAATTCCTTGAGCATGGTTAAGTTGTCGATTTCACGAGGTATGATTCCAATAAATTAATCGAAAGAATTGGCTAGTAGTTGGAGCTCCCCGCACTTGTAAAAATTTGATGAAATTTTCCTAATATTTTTAGGAATAAAATCTATATAAATACTTATTTTGACGTATTAATTCCGTATAAATCCTAATAAATAAACTTATAACTAAAAATACAAAGAAAAAACTATAAACAAAAATTAAAATACAAAAAAAACTTATTAATTAAATTTAGAATAAACTTAAATACAAATAATAATAATAATAAAATAATAATAATAATAATAATAATAATAATAATAATCAACCAATTAAAAAAATCATCATCATAATCATCTGCCAAAGGTCGATAAGGAATACTCCTCTGATTCAATGCTAAAAGCGAAATATATGTTTAGCGCCACAGAAATTCCAAATCTAATTGAATCGAACTCTGTAAGCCATAGAAATCCCAATTTCGTACAGTTTGTAAGCTATAGAAATCCCCAATCTGAAACCTCCAATTCATCAATTCTTATTTTCTCTCATCCACCTCTGATTCGATCCCTCTCACCATACCCAACACTAAACAACAACTTGTTAATTTTTTTTATCTTCTTTTTCATCAAATTTTTCCTCAAATTCCTTCTCTGATTTTTATTACTATCAAACCTCAATTGTTGATTTAAAGGTTGGGCTAATTGAGGAAGGTCGTGGAAGATGTGGAGATGGGTGTGACCATTATTGAAGGAGGAAAGAGAAGATTAGGGGAAGAAAGGAGATGGAAATGATGCAAGATGAAGAACATGGGTATGCTCCTTTCATTAGATCTATATTGATTTTGAGATTTGAATTACATTTGAGAAGATGTAGATTTGGATCTCCTTTCATCAGATCTCAACTCATTCTCGATTTCTTCACTTGATTTGATTTTGAGAAGATGTTAAATTTTATTTGTTCTTTGTTGGATTTGTGTTTTGGATGGATTTGGCAAGTGGGTGTCACCATTGTTTAAGGAGGAGAGAGATGAAGATGATGCAAGATGGAGAACATATGTATGCTCTTTTCATTAGATATTGATTGATTTTGAGATTTGAATTGCTTTTGAGAAGAAGTAGATTTTGAGAAGATGTTGGATTTTATTTGTTGGATTTGACAAGCTTTTGAATTTGCATGTGTGTGTGTGTTATTGGCATGTTAGTATGTGTGTTTGAATTGAGTAATTATAATTTTAAATTTTATTTATAATTTTTTTAATCAAATTATAAAGATTTAATAAGTATTTATACTGATTTAATAAGCCAAATAAGATCAAACCATATGTTTGACCATATTTTGGCCAAAAAAATCGTCGGATTATCCATGAGGGTACATCGCGCTTACTTAAATGTACTTTGGGGTCTATATTGGGAAGTTTTTTACTTTGGGAGCCCAATTGTAAAACGGATGGAACTTGGAGGGTCTAAAGTGCAATTAACTCCAAGTTTTTTTGTCTTTTCGTATATTTTAAAAGAGTATGTGCACAAATTATAGATAAAAAGTTGTGCACAAACACTATTACCTCATGTACTGAATAGTAAGAAAAATTAATAAACCTTATCGATAATCTAAATGGTAGGATCCATAAACCATTTTTTTCTCCCTATTTATGCATAAAGCTTAAAAACACAACGTTGGGATTAAGTTATAATATTTTCAATTTAACAAGAAGCCCTATAATTTTAAAAACTAAATTTTTGTCCCCTAATTTCTTATTTTCATAAGAAATTATGTTATTTTTTTTATTTCAATTTTACTTTTTCTTACTTAGCTTTCTTCTGTGCTTCCGATAAATATTACAAAGTTTTTAATATTTTTGTCTCACAACTTATACTAGCACTGGCGGAACTAGGGGGGGTCTAGGGGGGTCAAATGACCCCCCTAGAAATTTTTGATTGGGATAATGAAAGCTTGACTACAAGATTTTAGGGAGGCGAAAATAGAGAATTTTTTGAAGGAAGTCAATATTTTTTACGAGAAGAACATGATCCCAATAATTAATATGAAAAACAACATGAGATCCCGCGGTCGTAGCAGGTACAATGGACAAATTATTACTAATTTTCATCATTATCGTGTTGCGATTTTTTTCCAGGTATAATCTCTATAAATCTTTTTTCATTATTTCTATCCAAGAATTTATCTTTTTTATTGATTTTTCATTATTACAAGGTACGTTCTTGATTCAATTGTTCAAGAGATGAACAATCATTTTTCAGAAGCAAGCACAAAGTTACTTTTATGCATATCATGCCTTGATCCAAGGGATTCGTTCTCTAAATTTGACAAAAATAAGTTACTCCGTCTTGCTGAGCTTTATCCAGAAGACGTTTAATTGACTCATCGCATGATACTTGGGGATCAACTTGAAAATTACATTTATGACATGTGATGCGATAATCAATTTATTTTTTTTCCAGTCATAAAAGACGATAATTTTTTTTACTGATGTATTTTGACCCCCCCTCTAAACACGTTCTGGTTCCGCCACTGTATACTAGCATATGTGATCATACCTTTAAAGTTGTTCCAACCGATGTATATTTCCTTGAGCAATGTCAAGTTGCCAATTTCGTGAGGTATGCTCCCAATAAATTCGTTGTAAGACAGTGACAGTACCGTGAGCTTGGCGCATTTGCACAAATTTGATGGAATTTTCCCATTAAGTTGATTCCAAAGAAGATAGAGTTTCTCTAGTTTAGGGAAATGATTGCAGATATCCACAGGCAGACTACCAGAGAGGCTGTTATACGCCAAATTAATCACCTTCAAGGAATGGGCCCTGTAATTTTACCTTATTCACTGCACACGTAAAGGGTATTGACTCCTTTATTCAAAATATGTTTACCATATCACGATATATATTTACCATTTTTCTCAGAAAATACCTAATTTTCATTATAGGATCAAAAAATTGTGTTATGCACTGTTAAATTAGTAATTAAGTTCGTAGGTTTTCTTTCAGTTGGTATATAAAATTTCCATTAAAGCAAAGACCAAAAAAAGTAAACTTCTTATAGAAACTTCTTGGTTGACCTCTCCGAATATAAAGAAATTAAAGCTGGTCTTCTTTTTCTATTTCTTCTATATATTTAAGCATAAAATTAAGAAAGAATTATTTTATGCATAACATTACTTTCAAAATGATATCATCCCAAAAAGTTCCCATTAAGATCACTGTCATATACTTAACTTCAATAATATCTAATCATTTGCTTATTAATTTACACACCCAACTAATAAGAGAAAAAGGATTTTTTTTCTAATTTTTTTTAAAAAGTAACCACAACCAACAACAACCATTGCTGATACTCAGTTCTTCCAAATTCTTAAGATTTACAAACTCCAGTGGTATTTCACTTGAAAATTTATATATCCAAAACAAAGAAAAAAAGAGATCATTGTTTGACCCTTCGCAAATAATGTTGTACGTACTGAATGTAGCTTTATACTTCAACTAATTAATATGCATGCCCCAGCAAGGCAATTAAGGTCTTATTTTCCTCCCTTATTCAATTATCTTTCTAAAAAAATAAAATAAAATCAACTATCATTCGTAACATGTAAAACTAATTAACAATTTTATAATAATACAATCTTGTACTATTATGCACTTTCTAAAATTTAGAGAATTAGTATATGGGGTTAATAGCATATCTGACATCGAAATATACACCGTACTTATTGCAATTGGGGCCACAAAGTTTAAATCTTCTCAGCTCACTCCACAAAGTAAGTCTAAGTAAGCAGGAGTAATCTGACCAATTTATTCATTGGAATGTTGACAAGTTACATAGCATTTGAGTTGTATTTAAGTAGTACTTAAATGTTTAAATAAAGTCAAACTAAATACTATATAGTCAAACTATATTTATACACTCACGTGGTCGAAGCTCGTAATCATTTCATTTTTTTTTGCCAAATTTTCCCTTGGGATCGATATTTGTTACCTAGATGTGCAGTTCCTTCTCTACCCTCCAGGCCCTCCTCCTCCCAAACCCCTAAACCCTCAATTACCACGCCTCATAAATCCCCATTTTTCTCACTCTAAAAAAGCCCCTAGCCCAGGCTCCTTCTGCTCGGTATCCTCCTACACTACGTTGCGACGGTAGCAAAAACTTGGCGGCAAAGGAGGTGGCAGTATCGACTATGGCTGTCTAGTTTTATATGGAAAGAAAGGTCTTTGATCATAGGACTCTGTTTTGTATTTGATTATTTAATTTTAATTTTATTTCTCAATTTGCTTTTGGGAGATAAACTTTTAGTACTTAAATTTTTGAATATTGTTTTAAGAGTTTTTATAAGAAATAACTTAAGAAAATATCTATTGTCTGGGTCAACTCATGATCAACCAAGTCATCGTTTGTCTTGTTATATATAGCAATAAAAATTTTGATGGCCGAAAAAAAAGATCCGACATTTCAGTTAAATGACATTACCTTTCCAGTTGTTCCCGCCAAGGTATAATTCCTTGAGCATGGTTAAGTTGCCGATTTCACGAGTTATGCTTCCGCTAAATCCATTGAAAGACAATGCTAGTAGTTGAAGCTCCGTGCACTTGTATAAATTTGACGGGATTTGCCCAGTGATGTTATTGTAGGCGAGAGAGAGCATCTCCAATTTGGGAAGATGATTGCAAATATCCACCGGAAGACTACCAGATAGGTTATTAACTCTTAGTTTAATTTGTCTCAATGAAGATATCTTGAAGATTGCTGCTGGTATAGAACCTGTAAAACTATTGTTAGACAGGTCTAGTGAAGCGAGGAACGAGAGGTTTCCAAGATAGGGAGAAATAGTGCCCTCAAGACCCATATTCGACAGATTTAAGGCCGTGACTCGCTGGTGGCGGAGGCCACAAGAGACGCCGACCCATTTGCATGGGGAGGAATTGGCGGACCAATTAGTTGCTAAGATGTTTTGAGGGTCGGAGGTAATATGAGATCTAAAGGCAAGAAGAGAAGATTGATCATCACTAATGGTCCTAGCAGTAGATGAACAAGCAGCTAAGAAAACACAGATAATGATGAAAATTAAAACAACAGAATGCGAGCAAGTTGGCTCCATGATTCTTGATGTGAATGGGAAAGTGTACACTCACTGAGATATATACCCACTGATGAGGTCAAGTCAGTTAATTCAACCCCCTCGAGTACGCAATAAATTGGTCTACACCTAATCTATCTGTTTGTCAATGGAGGCCTAGCCAGAGAACAAAAGGAAAAAGTTAAAAAAATCATATCTTTTTGATGAAATATTATGATAAAACAACTTTATCAACATAATTTCATTAATTATCATGTTATGGAAAAAATGGATAACATCTTGGGAATTTAATATAAAATAGAAGCCTTGAAGGGCTTGAAATCTATCTCGGGTTTGATACAACCTTTTGATAAATTTAATACAATCAAAAGACAATTATATTCTCATTAGATACACATGACTAGCACGTGTCAGGATAAAAAATCAGCCCAGCAACAAAATTGAGCATAAATGCCAAACTATAGGAATGATGTGTTCCCTTTGTCAATTGAGTGGTTAATTTGAAATTAGTTGACAACTTGGAGAGAAATATGCGTAATTCAAGTAGAAAAAATTGGATACCAATTGGTGCTACATGGAATATAAAACTCAAGATTGTCAATATAAGATAATATCATAATAAGGTGTTAGCCGGACGGTCAAGATTGAGGTCTTGAAATGAATAAGTTCTAGTTTTAATTTTTATTGTTGTGATTTCGTATTTTTCTTTTATTGTGAGATTTTTCCGAATTGTGAGACTTGTATTTTCAGAGAAAGAGTGTGACGTTTATTGAGAGATTCTTAATCTTAATTATGTAATACACTTAGCTAGTATCCTATATAATGGGGGAGTTAAAAAACAAATAAAGGAGTTCAAAAAAAATGTCTTCTTAGGCACATATTCAACCCCCCTCAAGTACGTAATAAATTGATTTACAAAAAAAAGCCAATTCGTGTACATGGAGGCTTAGCTAAAAAAACAAAAGGAACAAGGAAAAAATAAATGTGCGAAAGAGGTCTGGAAAAAATTGATCCTAATTGGTGCATGTTACATGGTTCTGGTGCTCTTGTCTAATTGTATGTGGATTCAACTTTGTAACAATTAAATATCCAAATTAATAAAAATATTATCAAAATTTAGAACAATTAAATATTATCTAAATTTATAACGTATTCAAAATAACCCTAACCTGTTAAAAAATAGAAGGTATTTTTTGTTTTTATATCTCTAATTGGAAAAATAACTTCTAAAAGATATTTTATTTTTGGTTCTGCCAAACTTATTACAAGATTTTTTTTATTGCAAATTTATGGAATATACTATATCTTAACAAATTTTATGTAAGGAATTTTATTATTTCAATTTTATTAATATATTAAGATAATAAAAATATCTCTTAACAAGTAGCTACAAAAATGCAGATATATAAAAATTAGAATCCTGCTATGTATTGCGATAAATATATGCTGACTTACAATTGCGAAATTTATCAATACATGAGATTGATAGGAATTAAAAGAATGTCCCCCTTATTACACATCCCTCCAAACAAGTTACCACTTATTACACATCTCTCCAAACAAGTTAACTATTTTATTTGAGTAAATTTTTATAGTTAACTAGTTAATTTAATTTAGTTAATGAAATTAATTATTTTATGTGTAGTGTGGTGATGTGTAGTGAATTTTATTTATTTTAAGTAGTATATATATGCTTATACTTTGTAATTGGATTATTTTATACGAGAAAATCAATTAAATGATTTTAAATACGTTAAATAAGCATTGCAATTGTATAAATTCATTACTTAGCCGTTACATGTCAGCATTCCGGCCAAATCTATGGCCGGAGGGTCACTTTTGCTCACTTAAATGTACTTTGGGGCTCATTTTATTAGTTTTTATAGATTAAAGTTGACTATGTAAGTTGGGTTATACTTTGAGGGATATAAGTGTATTAGCCCTAAAATGTATTACTTTTTAAGGTAACTACTATATTAAACATTGTGAGGGACTGCCTTGTTTTTTTGTCATTTTATGATTTTTTTTTGGTAATTCAATAATCTTTGTGTATAGCTAGTTGCTGATTTTGTAATCAAATATATATAACAATTTGCAGCATGTCATAACAATGCAGATAACAATAATAAAAATAATATTTTTTTTAATAATTTTCAGTTTTACATATTAATTTAGGTAATAATAATATAAAATTTTCATTTTATAGACTTTGATTGTTGTAGTTTGAATTTTCCCAGCAAGCTCAAACAATAAAGAATATGAGTTAGCCGTGAGCAAGGATAATTTAATTCTAGGAAAATCTGGAATTTGTTAATGTGGTGAAAACTATTTCTAGGTGAATTTGGCTAATATTATGCTGATGTTTTCTGAATTAATATCTACTCATTGTCTCCTCGTTTTTTACTATGAAACAATTAAATGTACGCATGTATCTTGTTTATAAAATAAATGGGCCATGAAACGAAAAGTTTTTACAGATAATGGTTGCATATGATTATGAATTGAGCACAAATTTTTGGTTCAATCTTTTGTTTTTCGATTCAAATTAGTATAATTACTATCCAAATTTGTAACAATTAATTAAATATTATCCTACAAATTGTAAAGTATTCAAAAAGAACCTCAACTTATTTGAAAAGAAGGAAGATATTTTTTGTTTTTATATCTCTAATAGAAAAAGGAACTTCTAAAAGAATTTTTATTTAAAATTCTACCAATTTTATTACAAGTTTTTTTTATCACAATATATGTAAGATAAATTTTTAGGTAGGATCATTCTGTTATTACAATTTTATTAAGATATTGAAAGAATCTCTTAATATCTCACGCGATCTGTTATATTAATACCAGTCATTAATTTCATATTAAATTAATGTCCTAACCAAATTGAATTCATTAAAACATAAAATTTTACCAAATCACACGATAAATTATATTAATATATACATATATCTATATATGTGTGTGTGTTAATTGTTTTACAACATAATAACTGTAAAATTAGTTGAAAACTGGATTCATTACCAAATAATGTCATAACTAAATTAAAACTTATTAAAGCTTGAATTTCACACTTCTATTCGGATTAGAATTTTAAGCAAATTTTGCCAATATAAACACTAATATAGAATTCAATTACAAACTTACATAAAATTAAAAAAATTATTTTCTCATAATCATAACTACATTAATATGCATTCTATTCAAATGTCTAACTTAATAATTGATCGAACTAACTTATAATATATAAGTCAGCATTTGTTATTTAACTAAATATCTAATAATTAATGACTACAATTATTTTTTCAAAATCCTAAATAAATATTTATCTATTTAATAATATAATAACCCGTTATCGATTCCATCCGTGCTTCGTATAGGGTTGATAAGCTTGTATAATTAAAATTTAAAGCACAAGCTTTTTTCATATATTTTCAATGCAACTTTTTTTCTTTCCTTTCCAAATTAGTAAAAGTACCATCAAAATTTGTAACAATTAAAGACTACCCTAATTTGTAATGTATTCAAACATAAACTCAACCTGTTAGAAAAATGGAAGGTGTTTTTTTTTTTATTTTTATATCTCTAACAGGAAAATCAATTCTAAAAGATATTTTATTTTTAGGTCTACCAAACTTTACAAGATTTTTTTAATCGCAAATTTATGTAATATAATATATTTTAACAAATTTTATGTAATCAAAAATATCTCCTAGCAAGCAGCTAAGAAATTACAGATATATATAAATTATCTCGACAGAAATTAAAACAACAGATTCAACGCCCTCAAGTACGCAATAAATTGGTCTACAACGAATCTGTTTGTATATGAAGACTTAGCAAGTGAACAAAAAGACAAATGGAAAAAATAAGTGTACGAGAGACGTCCGGAGAAATATTGGATAACAATTGGTGCTACATGCAAGTTTCTTGCTTAACCAAATGACAAAATGTTTTTCTTTTCTTTCTTTTCCTTTTCTTAGGACCACCAAAAAACCTAAGAATTTTGTTAATTTAGGTAATAATAGTAAATTTTCATTTTATAGACTTTGATTATTGGTAGTTTGAATATCCCCAGCAAACTCAGATAGAAAAAATATGATTTAGTCATGAGTAGGGATAATTCGATTTTAGGAAACTATTTATATGGGGTGGAAACTATTTATATGTGAATTTGGGTGACATTATGCAGATGTTTTTTTACTTAATATCTAATTATTGTCTCCTTGTTTTTTGCTATGAAACAATTTCATGCATGCATGTGCCTTGTTTATGAAATAAACGTGCCATGGAACGAAAAGTTTTTACAGATAATGTTTACATTTGATTATGAATTGAGCACAAATTTTGGTTCAATGTTTTGCTTCCCAATCCAATTTAGTATAACTATTATCCAAATTTGTAACAATTAATTAAATAATATCAGTTTGTAAAGTATTTAAAAGGAACCCAATCTATTTGAAAAAAAGAAGATATTTTTTATTTTTTTCTCTAATAGGAAAAGGTACTCCTAAAAGAATTTTTATTTTTAATTCTATAAAATTTATTACAAGCTCTTTTTTTTTACAATTTTTGTAAGATAATTCTATTATTAATTATAATTTTTTAGGATATTAAGATATCGAAAAAATATCTTAACATATCACGCGATTTGTTGTATTGTTAAGTAACCAATTTATCTAAAAACTCAAGTTATTAGAAAGATGCACCAACAATATGCTAATACTATTCCTCAAATTCAACTTTATAGAGAATGGAGAAATTAAAGTACATTTGCACTATTAAATTAATATAAAGACAATTTTGTGATCGGAAATATTTGAACCCCATATCAATGCAACTTTATAGTGAAGTAAAAAATTAAAGTGCATTTGTACTATTAAATTAATATAAAAACTATTGTGACCTTACACACCCCGACCCAAGACCTTGCACACCTAAAGTTCTAATGTCATGTTAAGTAACCAACTCATCTAAAAGCTTAAGCTATTAGAAACAAGCACCAACAATCTATATCATACTGATATATATTAATATCAGTCATGAATTTAATTATTAAATTAATGTCATAACGAAATTAAATTCATTAAAACTTGAAATTTTACCGAATTACATGATCAATTGTATTAATAATATATGTGAATTTTTCTAGAACATAATAGCTGTAAAATTTGTTGAAAAATTATAGGGGATTATTACTAAATAATTGTCATAATTAAATTAAAACTTATTAAAGCTTTAATTTCATACTTCTATTTAGATTAGAATTTCAATCAAATTTTGTCAATATAAACGCTACTATAGAATTCCATTACAACCTTAAATAAAATTAAAAGAATTATTTTATCATAATCATAACTAAATAAATATGCACTCGATCCAAATGTTTAACTTAATAATTGATCGAATGAACTTATAATATATAATTCAATATTTATTATTTAATTAAATAATTAATAAATTAATAACTACAATTATTTTCTTAAAATCTTAAGTAAATATATATCTATTTAATAATATAATAAACCATTATCGATTTGATCAGTGTTTCGCACGGGGTTGATGAGCTTGTATAATTAAAGCACAAAGTTGTTTTCACAAATTTTTGATAGAGCTTTTTTCTTTTCTATCCAATTTAGTAAAAACTACCATAAAAATTTGTAACTATTAAAGACTATCCAAATTTGTAACGTATTTATTATTTTTTGTTTTTATATCTCCAACAGGAAAATCAATTCTAAAATATATTTTATTTTTGGTTCTACCAAACTTTAAAAGATTTGTTTTAATCGCAAATTTATGTAATATGATATATCTTAACAAATTTTATGTAAGATAATTTATTATTAAGATATCAAAAATATCTCTTAACAAGCAGCTAAGAAAATGCAGATATATGTAAATAATGACAAATTAAGACAACAGATTCAACCCCCTAGAGTACGCAACAAATTGGTCTAGAACCAATCTGTTTGTATATGGAAACTTAGCAAGTGAACAAAACGAAAAAGGAAAAAATAAGTGTACGAGAGAGGTCTGAAAATATTGGATAACAAATGACAAAATGTTTTTCTTTTCCTTTTCTTAGGACCACCTAAGGATTTTGTCAATCTTATTTTTTCATTTTCTTTTTCCAAACTTTTTCGATGTTTCAAACACGGACGAAAATAAAGGAAATAATCTCTCTCTAGATTATTGGCTCAGCAAGATTACAACTGGATGAAAACATATATGCTCCACTCCTTTGATTCATAGCTCTCAATGTCAAAGCTCTCAATTGTCAAGACTTGGAAACTAAAATGGACCACACGCAAATAAAATGTATTTACCCTTTTTCAAGGTAATTGTTACATGTTTGTGTTAATTACTATTTAGAGTTATTTGTCTTTAAGTCTTCAATCAAATAATACTATCAATCAATATGACGCAGAACAATATGATTTTAAATACGTTAAATAAGTATTACAATTGTATAAATACATTATTTTGTCATTACATGTCAGCATTCTGGCCAAAGTTATGGTGCCGGAGAGTCACTTTTGCTCACTTAAATGTAATTTGGGGTTTCTTTTATTAGTTTTTATAAATTAGGGTTGACTTTATAAGTTGGGCTATACTTTGAGGGACATAAGTGTATTTAGTCCTAAAATGTATTACATTTTAAAGTGACTACTATATTAAACCTTGTGAGGGACTGGCCTTGTCTTTTTGTCATTTTATGAATTTGTTTTTGTTAATTCAACGATCTTTGTGTATAGCTAGTTGCTGAAATTTTGTAATCAAATTAAATATGTATAACAATTTGCAGCATGTCCTAACAATGCAGATAATAATAATAATAATAATAATAATAATAATAATAATAATAATAATAATAATAATAATAATAATAATTTTCAGCATTTCATATTAATTTAGGTAATAATAATAGTAAATTTTCAATTTATTGACTTAATTTGATTGCCAAGCTCAAACAATAAAGAATATGAGTTAGCCATGAGCAGGGATAATTTGATTCTAGGAAAAACTTGAATTTGTTAATGTGGTGGAAACTATTTATAGGTGAATTTGGGTGATATTATGCAGATGTTTTTTGACTTAATATCTAATCATTGTCTCCTCATTTTTTGCTATGAAAACAATTAAAGGTATGCATGTATCTTGTTTATAAAATAAATGGGCCATGAAACGAAGAGTTTTTATAGATAATGGTTGCATATGATTATGAATTGAGCACAAATTTTTGGTTCAATCTTTTGTTTTTCAATCCAAATTAATATAATTACTATCCAAATTTGTAACAATTAGTTAAATACTATCTTATTTTGTAAAGTATTCAAAAAGAACCTCAACCTGTTTGGAAAGAAGGAAGATATTTTTTGTTTTATATCTCTAATAGAAAAAAGAATTTCTAAAAAATTTATTTTAAATTCTACCAATTTTATTAAAAGTTTTATTTTTTTTATCATAATATATGTAAGATAAATTTTTATGTAGGATCATTATGTTATTACAATTTTATTAAGATATCGAAAAATCTCTTAATATCTCACGCGATCTGTTTTATTAATACCATTCATGAATTTTATATTAAATTAATGTCCTAACCAAATTGAATTCATTAAAAATTAAAATTTTATCAAATTACACAATCAATTATATTAATATACATATATCTATATATGTGTGTGTTAATTTTTTTTACAACATAATAACTGTAAAATTAGTTGAAAACTATAGTGGATTCATTACCAAATAATTATCATGACTAAATTAAAACTTATTAAAGCTTGAATTTCATACTTTTATTCGGATTAGAATTTCAAGTAAATTTTGTCAATATAAATACTAATATAGAATTTCATTACAAATTTACATAAAACTTAAAAATTATTTTCTCATAATCATAACTACATTAATATGCATTCCATTCAAATATCTAACTTAATAATTGATTGAAGGAACCTATACTATATAATTCAGTATTTGTTATTTAACTAAATATCTAATAATTAATGACTACAATTATTTTCTCAAAATCTTAAATAAATATTTATCTATTTAATAATATAAAAACTCATTATCGATTCCATTCGTACTTCTTACAGGATTGACGAGTTTGTATAATTAAAGCACAAGCTTTTTTCACATATTTTCAATGCAACTTTTTTTCATTCTTATCCAAATTAATAAAAGTACCATCAAAATTTGTAACAATTAAATACTACCCAAATTTATAATGTATTCAAACATAAACCCAGCCTATTAGAAAAATGGAAGGTGTTTTTTGTATTTATATCTCTAACAGGAAAATCAATTCTAAAAGATATTTTATTTTTAGTTCTACCAAACTTTACAAAAAAAATTTAATCGCAAATTTATGTAATATAATATATTTTAACTAATTTTTTGTAATCAGAAATATCTCCTAGCAAGCAGCTAAGAAATTGCAGATATATATATAAATTATGTCGACAGAAATTAAAACAAAAGATTCAACCCCCTCAAGTACACAATAAATTGGTCTACAACGAATCTGTTTGTATATGAACAAGTGAACAAAAAGACAAATGGAAAAAATAAGTGTACGAGAGAGGTATGGAGAAATATAGGATAACAATTGGTGCTGCATGCAAGTTTCTTGCTTAACCAAATGACAAAATGTTTTCCTTTTCTTTCTTTTCCTATTCTTAGGACCACCAAACAACCTAAGGATTTTATATATAAACAGATAGATAGGTTCAAAATTAATGTCAGTTTCAGCATTTGAATAATGGTTATTTCAGATCATACAAACTCGGTTGGTTATCATATTTGTTCTCAATTTTCTTCCTCTAGGCATACAGAAGTTATTAGTGACAACAAATTTTAGGGTGATGATTTCATGTGTTGAAGATGCTTGAAGCCGATGTAATTTATGTTTGAACTTGAGAACAATAAATAAAATAAATATTAAAGATAGGAATATGTAATTTATGTTAACTAGAACACACTCTCTCTCTCTACCTCATACTTATGTAGGATTATTCTAACTTCTGCTTTTTTTCCTTTGGCAAGTCAAATGAATGCACAATCCCTTAAAAAAAACACGGCCCAAACTCTGCATCTCTTAAAACCAAACCAACATTTGCAAGATCTGAGCCACATCCTATATTTAATTAGTAGATTGTAATGTCCTAGAACAGCCATGTATCATAACCAAACAAATCAACAACATGTGATCGGGGACGACCCTGAGTTGATACTGTAACCTGCAAACATTTGTGCCAGCGACTCGTTGAACTGGGTAGAATATCCAATGAACGAAGTCATCTGCTGAGCCATCCTGTGACAACCCGAGAAATCGTATAGGCTTGTAATTAGGTTTTCGATATTAATATCTAATAAAATAAAATTTTATGGATATTATTATGTGTAAATGTGATTTTATATGATTAAAGGTCGATTCTTGACCTAATATATATGTTATGTGATTATATATATATGTTAGGATTTTTAGAGGAAAAATAAATTTTTTTGAGAAAAACGCTAAAACACTATTCATAAAACGCAGAAAACGCTTTTTCATTTTTTTTGACTTTTTGAATTACGTCATAATATTTATTCGGGAAAGAGAGATGAAATTTCTAATAAAAAAAATTCGGGAAAAGGACGCTAAAATACTATTCACACTAAAAATGTCTTTTACGTTTTTTCGATTTTTCCAATTACGTCATAGCATTTATTTGAAAAATGGAGATGAAATCTCTAATAAAATGAACGAATGAAAAATTTCGCGGTTTTGGCTAAGGAACGAGTTAGGAAAAATCTAACGAAAAGAAAAACGAACGAGTTACGAAACGTAACTAAAAACGTAACGAGAAGCTAACGGGAAGACAAAAGCCAAGTGGGGCAAAAAGGAGAGCGGGACAAAGGGGGGACAAGCCTCCCATTTGTGGAAAGAAAGAAGGGACAACAAGCAACCTTCATTAATTCCCCCACCAATTAACCATAATGGTTAACCTAGGTTAGGTTAACTTGGTTGGTTGATTAAGGTTGAGTAAGGGGGGGTTAGCAAAGTATTGGAAGTTAGATGGGATTGACTAGGGGAGAACTTAGTTGGATGACCAACTTATAGGTCATGGAAAGTATGTTTTATATAATCAAAACATAAGCTATCATTTTTCACTTTTCATTTCATTTGCTAAATGTAAGAGAGAAAAAAGAGCAAGAGAAAAGAGAGAGAGAGATCCACGGATAAGGAGAGAAAAGGGAAGAGCAAGGATCCTAGCAAGCTTAAGCTATCATCCATAAACAAGGAGGAAGAAGAAAGAACAACAAAGGTAGAAACCCTAACTCATCCATCTTTTTTTCAAGCTTTTTAATTAGCTTTATATGGTGGTTGTTGTGATTATTGGAGATCATGAAGGATCTAGGAGGTATAAGGTGGTTTATATATGTTAAACTACCGGTAAATAACATGAAAAGTGGAACAAAAATGAAAAAAAACACAAATATATGCATAAAGGATGGAAATGAACAATTATTAGACTATTTTGGGGCCCTTTTGTTGTGGTGTCCCAAATCTGAAAAATTAAGTTCTAGGGTGTTGTGTTATGCTCTTATGAGTTACGAACATCACCCAATTTGAACGAGGACAAAAGTTTTTGTAACGAAGTCATGGTGAATGTCTTTTGTAAAACTAGTTGAAAGATTGAAAATTAGTGTATGTACTGACTTTTGAGTCATTTTTGTGTCTGGTTAGAGTCTCTAGAAAATTTTGATTTTCTGGGGATTTGATAGAGCGTAGAATAAGTGAGCCGTAGCAAACCTAGTATTTTACACATACATTTCAGATTTACAGAAGATTACATGTTTTGATGCCATGATTAGTACATAATGACATAAATTTTACATATTTTGAGAAAGAGACTACTACAAAAATGAAGAAGTTTTATATTTTAAAATTCATGATTACGCCTAACTTTGATAATTATTATATTTTTGAGACTATGATTGATTAAAAATAATGCAAACGTAGTATTTTTCACATATATTTTATATTTATATATGGTTATTGGTTACATGTTTTTGCAATCATGATTGCTACATAATGAAATACATTTCACTCATTTTGAGAAAAAAGATAACTACAAAAATTAAATTAATTTCTTATTTTTTTTAAATACATGAGTAAGCCTAACTTTCATAAATATATATTTTTGAGACAACGGTTAATTAAAAATACTGTAAACTTAGAATTTTACATATATATTTTAGACTTGTTAGTACTTACATTTATAAGTTTCTCTATTTGATTTGATGATGAAAATGATATTAATGTATATTTGTAATTTCAAGTATGTTTTTGTAAAGTCCTTATGAGAATTCTATGTAAAATGACTTAGTTAGGGATCTAATCTATTAGGCAGATTCAAAATCGTAGGGTATATTCGTGTAATTCTTGTAATAACTGAAGTTGTCGAAGGTTGATTCGTATTTCGTTAAGTAGAAGATAAGATCGTAAACTGAAGTAGTAGATCGTATAGCCAAATCGAAGAGCCACTACAAATTATGTGGCAGTTATTGTTGAGTGGAGTTACTCAACGATCTAAGGATCAACTCTACATTTCTACACTGAAGATCAGTTCGACCAAAATTGTATAGTACAGAATCCTGACATGACAGTGACAGGTTTATGGCAAAGGTTATAAACCTTAACACACATTCTTCAATGATGATCTATAACTATGCTGGCGATAAGGATGAAGAAGACAACACAATTGTTTTTCCAACAACTATATTAGCAAGGACAAGGATACGCGTCTGCTGCTGTACCAAACATAGGACTATAAAAAACGACAACAAGTGGTCCAACATACAAGGTTTTGAAGTCGAAGGAATTATAATTTGACAAGTGTCCTAAGCCATTTGAACAACGGTAACAATTCAACAGGCAAAATTCAAGGAGTAGTTATAAAAAGATTTCTACAACAACTCTGAAGAGTAACTGCTTCGTCAAGAATTAAGAGCCTTAAGTTTAAGTGTTCAAATAAGTCCACCCTACGATCCTAACATATTTAACCCGCTGTAAATAATTTGGAGAAGAGTTTAAAGCAAATTACCAGCACCTTAAAACTCAACATTTTCTTAGTGATCGTGATTAGATCTTAGTGATCTATTTGTAGTAAGTCTTTACGACTTATAGATTCTTAGTGAATCTCAGTTGTAATAGCTCTTAGTAAGCACAATTTTTTAACCAATCTATCAATAGTGGATCATCCCTACTCTTGGAATAGAAAAGAGGACTAGAAGACTTTTGTGCTTCAAACTTCTTAAAATTATGTGTTCTTTAATTTATTATCTTTACTTTACTGCATTTACTCTTTAGTCACTCTACGATTTCTCTTGTAACTAGTTTCTGCAGTTCACACTAAATTTAGAACTTTGGAATTTTCTTTATATCTTTGAAGGGATTTTTCAAATACATATTCCGCTGTAGGTAACTGAATAAATTAACTTGTTTAATTTACTTCGTAATCAAATCTTTAAAAAGAAAATTTAAAGAATCTATTCAATCCCCCTTCTAAATCTCTTTTTGTGCTTTTGGGAATCAGTGTTATTAGTGTTGTGTTCTCATTTGAACTAGCTTAACAACTTAAATAGGTCCATTACACTCAACAAAACCAGAGTTTGGTGGTAGAAACAAGCCACCATACCTAATAGCGGGGAAGATTGTGTGTTATCGCATTGGACAAATAAATATATTGCCCAACGAATTGAGAAGGAGAAACTAGTAAAAGAAGATGTGAGTGTTAGGGAAGAAATATATTTAATAATATATATTTGCAACTAAAAATTAATAATAATTGAAACTGATATATATAATATATATATATATATATATAAATATATAATGCTCAATATATATATATACACTTATCTGTAAAACCAAACTTGGAAATACAGAGAATGTATGTCAAGGCTAGTACAATGTACTATGTCCTTAAGACAATTATGCCCTCCTTATTGGTGCTTAGAGTTAGCGGCACTTGTCTCCCAGGATACAATAACAACGTATACTATAGTGTAGCACTACAAAATAGTATACTCAGCGAACCAAAACAAATGCTTTGACTCTCTCTCTCTCTAAAAGGACTCTAAAATGAATTATACAGATGACTCGAATGACTTATATTGCTTGATTGCTTGTGAATTGAATGAATGAAATGGCCGCCCCTCCTACTCTATTTATAAGAAGGATTCGTGACCCATCTGATGGGACACAACCACTTGAAATGATATGAAATGCATCTGTTCGGCCATGGCAGAATGGGCATGTCTGTTCGGACAAGAAAGGGTGCGTCTGTTGGGCCAAAAACGACGTAGTTTTAGCCTTTGTCAGAAAAGGCGCATCCGTTTGGACAAAAAACGACGTAGTTTTAGCCTCTGTCAGAAAAGGCGCGTCCGTTCAGGCAAAAACGACGTAGTTTTGTTACGTGCGTTTGGTCAGATAGTCCGCGCAGTATTGACGCGTCTGTTCGTCCCAAAACGACATAGTTTTGTTTTGATAATAAAACTAAAATAAAATAAACAAAATTCAAATAAATTTTGTCCAAAAAATATATACAAGGACCTAGACCCACGAGCCCGGCCCGATGGACCGGTCGGCGATGCGCGTGTGGGTTCAAACCAAGCCTTGGCTAGGTCCTCTCCTTTCCACAAAAGTGGGGTGCCCCTTAGGGCCCAAACCCAAGAGCAACTTTCTTGTATATATACCAATTAATATTTTAGTTTTTAACCGATGTGGGACTTCACTTCCCACAAGTATTTATTATCATTTCTAAGGGTGATCTTTGGGAGTTAATTTCTCATTCATTACTCCATGGATTTGAGCTTTCAAATACTTGACTTAATCTACTCCATGAGTAGAACACATTAATGTGTGGATTCATTTCAAATAATTAATGAAACCCACAATTATTTTGGCTCAAATTCTAACAGTGAGTTAAATATTTTCATGTATTTTATTTTCATGTAATGAAAGCAATGAATGATGACAACTAATAATATTTTATTTCGATGCATGTATGCCAGTTGTTAGATGCTCTAAATGTAGCGGCGGATGCCATTATTAATGTTAAAAGCTAGCAACGACTTCTACGTTTTTTGAAAAGGATGAAGAGGAGGATGAGGAAAGAACAGAAAAGGAAGAAATGAGGAAGAGGGGAGGAAAAGGGAGAGGTAGAAGAAGGAGATGAAGAAAGAGAGGAAAAAGAGGAAGAAAAAGAAAAATGAAGAAGATAAAGAAGAGAAAAAAGAAGATGAAGACAGAAAAAGGGGAAATTGGGGACAAAGACACAGAGGATGTACAAATGGGGGAATAATTCGAATATCATCATGAAGAAATGGGGGCAGACATTTGACATGACTCTCCACTAGGAATGAGATTATGACCGAAAATGTCCCGTTGGACGTTATGAAAGTTTGTAGCTCGACGAGTAAGTATAGACTGAGGATGAGTCGTTGGATTGCCAAAACGAGTCGGCAACTGTCGAGCCCATACAATTGGTGATCCCCAGCTTGTTGTGAGTCAATTAAGTGACGAGGAGCGGGCAGTTTATCTATATTGCTTGATGAAGTTTTCACCTAATGATTCGAGAAATAAGTAAGCATTCAATTTGTTGTCAATTTAATATTGTTGTCAATTTGTTGATTACATGTTAGTATTGTAAGATGGTTATTTTTTAATGTTTCGAGCATAAGGAATGCACTTTGATGGACTTACAAGTTGTTTCTTGTGTGAAGCTGCCTTTCCAGCAGTCTTTAAATATTATGATACCTGTAACACCTTTACTTACTCTAATTTGGTATATCTGAAAGTTGTCATGGGTGATGGGTGGAGGATGATATTTTGATTGAATATTATTTGTTATACTTAAGGCCTGTGAATTATTGACATGTTAATGCACAAATATTTAATGTGTATTTTATACATTTAAGATTAATCGCTAAAAAGTTGTGGCCTCAATCTATCCCAACCTCTTGCATTTTACATTAAAGTTTTGTTTTAAGCAATTGGTGTTGTAGACTAATGAATTGACTAATGTTTTTGGGTAGTTAAAGTAAGGCTGGTGGTTCTTATTTATAGGGAACTATGTCTTGATAGTATAATATATGTAACTGTTGGATTATTTGTATTTGATCCAGAATCCTTCGATTTACTTATATACCACTATGCAGCATTACTTTTATATATATATATATATATATATATATATATATATATATATATATGTGTGTGTAGGTATTTTAATTGTTTGATCATATTTTTTTTTATTGAAGTGTACTGTTATGAAAAATGCCTTTATATTGTGTTTGCGCAGCGAAGTGTTGGTTAAACACATCCCAGCACCCTTTGTTTACTTGTTGACTAGGAAAGAGCTAGTTGGATCGACGTTGGACGGCAACAAGGTCTCCGCTCAGGTTTGTTCTTGCTACATATATTTTCTACTTTACATCTTATTCCTTCCACTTGTCTATAAAAGTTAGTGTATTATCAATGCTTACGTATGATACCTAATATATTTCTATGTGTGGGTCATTACTGTTGCATCCGCCGAAATAATGAGCCAGGCGGATAATATTATTGGCAGAAAACCTGAGAATCAATTCTGTGCCAAATACATAACCCCTCCCCCCCCCCCCCCCGGGCGATTATTTGTTAGTAGTATCTTCCCTCCAAATAATTTTAAAAATTCAGTAACGTTACATGCGTGTGGGTTAAATTAATGAGTATATGTTCGTAATTGAAACACTACAAGAAAAATGCCTAATTTCGATGGAATATTCCGTCAGAAATGAGCTTATTCCGTCGGAGTAAGATTATTCCCGACGGAATATTCCGTCGGATTTTCGGTCGGAATTAAAGCCATCGACCTTAAGTTCGTCGAAAATTTCGTCGGAGCTACATATGGTCAACGGACGTATTTTCGACGGATTGTTCCGTCGAAACTAAGCGTGGACACGTGGAACGTTCTGGTAGCTCGGGCAAGGCTTAATTCCGTCGGAAATTTCGTCGGGAAATAGTCCTTTTTAAAAATAAATTATATGCCTTATTTTCGACGGAAATTCCGTCAGTTTTACCTTATTCCGTCGAAAATAGCATGATTTTTTTAAAATAATTTTTTTGTTTTTACAGTTTCTAGGTTTTTAAACCCCATTTTTGTACATGTAACATGCTTTATCCAAACAATACATACAATAATATACAATTAAAAATATAACGCATTAATCCGTACGAGAGAATTAAAGAGACAATATGAAAATTAAATAACATGCAGATTAATTAACTTAAAGTAAATATAATACCCGAGTAGGCAGGGGCTGACTCCCTATCGGGCCAAAGGCCTCTGAGAGTAAGGTAACCACCAACCGGAGCACCTTGTTGCATATCGTGACGAACTGCTCCTGCGGGATACTCGTACTCTCGAAGGTGACCCCTGCTACAATATCTAGAGCTAGCTGGTGAAGACGAGCTCGACTGGGCAACTCCTGACGACGGATAACCAGATCTGTATGAAACGTCTCCGACACCACTGCCATGACCCTTTGGAAAATCTCATTGTCCAAGTCAGCGCCTGTATGAGATGGTCCAAAAGGTGCTCTCGGACGCTGGCGCTGGCCAGAGCATGTCAAAATAAATATAATATTATTAATAATATTTGCAGTTAATTTATCTTAACTTATCAAAAATAATGTTACCTCCAAGTAGTGTATACGCCGGTATCCTCGGCAGACCCATCACTCGATACCTACTGGTACTGCTAGTAGGGAGATCCTAAGACGCGACCCATAGTCTCAGCTCCTCATCCCAAGATAAGTCAATCTCGGGAGGAGGGATGTTGGAATCTAACGGCTCAGAAACCCCCCTAGCATCCCGCAACTCAGCTACACGCTGGTCCCGAAGATTCTAAAATCGGTCCTGTAATTTAATTTATATATGTAAGTTAATTAAATCATTTTATTACCTACCTAATATTAATAATTACTAAAAATTAATTGATATTAGTCTTACCCGTATAGCTAATGCTGCGGGAGACATACTAGACTCCTTAGGCGTGTGGTCTTTATCCCAAAACTCTAGCATGGTAAGAGGTCGACCCAAGCTCTCCCGCATGGCCAAATAAATACATTCAATTAATATTTATTAAGTATGGTAATGACAATCGAGTAACTAAAGAACTAAATTGAGATACTTACCGACTTCACCTTCTCAAATAACCGTGAGCTGGTACTATGTACGACTCGGAGCTGGCCACAATTCTTTTTTGCCTGCTCGGACTTTTTCTTGAAGTCATCAGCATCCCAGTGCGTACATATAGCCTCCCATGCTGCATCGGAGACTATATCGGGCTAATGATCACGTATGGTAGTCCCGGGTTGCTCGATAACTGCCCGGGTGGCCCGTTGTCTCATCTCGTACAGCCGGCTGGCATAGTTCTTTGCGACATGTGCAATAATAACATTGTCGCTGGCTGCCTGTGAGATAGACTCCTCATATCTAAAATAAATCTATACAAAGAATTTTAACATATTAGAAATTAATTGATAAATGTGTAAATACCTAGGATCGTATTTAATTTAAGTTATGTAATTCGACTTACGTGAAACTCTCGCAGCACAATGTCCATATATTTGGCATTATACTGCGCGTACTTAGTGAATCGCATACGACTAGTAGGCAAGTGTGTTAAGCAAATGGCGTGTATCGTATGTTTAGCGATAGGGTCAGGATACTACAATACAAGATAAGCAGACAATTATGTGTCTTTAATCATGTAATCATATAAAGTAATTTAATTACGTGAGTTATATTATATTAGACATTTACTGCTTCGAGTCGACATCTACACGAACAATGTGTGGAACTGCCGGCGGACGCCTAAATAATTCGAGGTTAGTCCCTCGCTGACGTCGACGACCAGTATCTGTAAGTTTAAGTGATGAAATTATGTAAATATAATATTTTCATATGCGTTAAACAATTAAGTAGAAAAAAGTTAATCTCCAAAACGATGGAAACTTACTAGCTGATGACGACGTCCCACCCTGGGAGCCGTCGGCAGATCCTACACGGCCACTACCGCGATGACCTCCACAGCTATGTCTAGCTATAACTGTACTACTGTAATTAAAAACATTAAATAATTAATTTTCAGTTAATTTATCTTAATAAATATTGTTTTTATTAGTAAATTATTTAAAAAACAACAATAAGTTTAGACTTAGTACGTCGTCAAACCCGTCAGAATCAAAATCAATTTCGTCCTCAAATTCAGTCTGTTCCTCTTCCGTATAAATTTCTTCGTCGTTATCATCTTGTACAACGACATAGTCACTGACAACCACGTCATCCTCGGCTTCTTCATCATCGGGTACGTTAACGACATCTTCTGCCAGCACATCGTCATCATTTAGCAGTACGTGGCTGGGATTGCTAACTTGTTCTTGCAACGGGTCATCCGTTCCAGATAAATCAATACCATCAAATGCCCTAGTTTTTGTTGTAACAACTGTATACCAGAGGCTTCTAAAATTTACTACATTAGGGGCGTAGTACACTTGAGTTCCTTGGCTGGCTAATACGAATACGTCATCAAACTCTAGCTTTGACTTTATATCTATTATGACGATTCTATTACGATCAACTTTAACACCCTTTTCATTATCAAACCATTGACACTTAAATGTAACAACCTTTTTACCTCCGGGATAATTGAGCACAACCACGTCCTCTAATCGTCCATAGTAATTGGACTCCGAATTTTGGTAACAGCTTCCCAACATGACAACGTTAGAATTGACTGATGTTAGTGCATTCAAGTCATCAACCTTGAATCTGTACCCATTAATGATGCAGCCGGGATATAAACTGATAAGTTTGTACGACTTGAAATAACATCTCTAAAACGCTCATAAGCGTTATCTTCTTCAACCATTCTCTTAAACCACTGTTGAAAATTTTCAGTGGTGAATGCTTCCAACTGTGCTGTAGTTAGTCCCGGGTTAGAAGCATACGCTTCGTCTTCGAATGAACTAAAATAATAATAACAGGGTTTAATTTACGATATTGCACTATTAAAGATTCGACAAAAAATAATACATACTTGATGTATGTCGATATTTCGGGCATATTTAGAAGCACGTATGTAGATACAATCTTCAAATCTTTGTCGGTTAGGTAAGTCATTGTGGCGCCCCCAAATCCGGGTACTTAAAACCCGTACTTGGTGCTACACGATATCATTCATATAAACTGCTTATAATAAAAGATAATAATAATTATTACATCAGAGGTATCTATCCCAGGTACGAAGACCTTTAGTATCTTTATTACATGATAGATATTGTATTTTTAAAACAAAAGTCTATCTATTACAACAACCATCTATAACTACTCTTGTAGCTTTCCCTTGCCTTTATCCTTTCCGGACCCTTCTATGCGTTCTGGCTTAGCTGAAAACATTTATATTCAAAGCAAGAATGAGCATTTTATTACTCAGCAAGTAATAATAATTGATAAACACGTATATCAATAAATAAATGTTCTCTCTGAGATTTGCTTTGATAGCAGAATAAATATCGGAAAGCAACTGAACAATTCTTAAACAACAGTATGACTTATTTATATTCTTGAAATGATATACTGAATTCTGATACTGAGTGGTCACAAGACCATGAACGTTTATTTTTCTTTTCTTGAAAAGGTTCTATCAGAAATCCATCTGTGAACCGTCTGGTCTTACGGGCACGGTGGGTGATCAGCCCGTTATGCCCTGTATTGATCAATACTATCTATTAGAACAACACTTGTGTTCACTGTCACCGTCCCCAGGACGCAATATAAAATTTTTCCAAGTTAGGGATGTTCTACTCAGTTTGAAGTTCAACCCAAAACAAGAAGGATGAACAGCTTTATAACTTCTGAAACGATTTCAAGACTTAGTATGAAAGAATTGAAATAGTCAAATCGGGTCTAGCCAGAACAAATAGTGTAGACCTTCATTAAACTGTAAATGTGTATCGAATTTTATCAAATACACATGATCTTAGCTTCATTATTTTTCGAAGCTGATTGGAATAAAATTATATAACAATATATTATTCATATATGGTTGTGAAACATTTGCTCGAGGTAAGTGAACTTGTTTGAAGATAAAGGAATTGAGATAATTGCTCAAAGCTAAACAAGATCAGGATACTTGCCTTGTCTGTTGTCTATTGTAATAAGTTCAGCTAAATTCGCTTTTACGGATCCTACACAATCATAGTCACATGAATGCATTAGCCACATATCCACAATATATAACTTATATAGTTATATATTAAATATCCACATTGATCACGTTATTAGCTTATGGTATTTAGTTTTCGCTTTGGTAAGCTTCGTTGTGATTGTAATACGCTAGTACATTAAAATCTTAGCTTATAACACACGTATTTATTGTATATGAGTATAGCATATATTTTATACTTAAGTAAATTCATAGCGTATCTTATACATCGAATGTAATTATAATTTGTATAATTAAGTTATAACTTTCGTAACCATGTATAGATTCATTTTCGTATACTAACGCGTTACATACTATCGCATTTCGATAGCTTGGTATAACAGTCCGCTAAAAGTAATTTCATCTTCTTGCTTAATTTAGAAATTCTAAGCTTAATATGAATCTTGTTGGTTTTATTGTGTACTTTATTACTATTTTATCATAATAATAATATAATAATAATATATTATATTATTATTGTATACTTTATTATTTATTTTTTTTATTTTTGCGAGCCTTAACATAACCGGACCCAGCCAAGCCGTTGCAGTCAATTCGCTTGGTGCTGCTGCTCGTTCGCCGTGTGCACATGCATTGCTGCTAACTTGCTGCATAATGGGCACGCTACTGCACGCGGTGCTACTGCTGGGGCACGCTGCTGCACGCGGGGCTGCTGCTGCTGGGCCACGCTGCTGCACGCGGGGCTGCTGCTGCTGGGCCACGTTGCTGCACGCTATTGTGCACGCAGCTGCTGCACAGGCAGCAGGCTCCTTTGGCACGTAGCTAGTTTGCACAATTATAACTTTTAACACGTACGTCCGATAAAAATCAAGTTCAAGTATATTATAGCCACCATAGTAAACTATTTTTAGAAAATTCTAACCATCCATTTCAGACATTTTTGACAGCCCAACTTAAGCCTCAAAAGGGCTTGGTCGAAACTGTTTTTAGTATTTAGTTTAGTACCAAATTCGCTATTAAACGTGTTTTGGTTCTGCCAAATGGCTTAAATAACATTCTTAACTATATGTAAAGAGTTCCCAATTCCTAACTTTGGTTAATTATTGATTTTTAAGCTTTAAATTTCATTTGAGCATTTTATCGAATATGTTGTGTGCATTCTTCAATTTTCCAGATTTCTTATAATTTGGTTTGAGGTTTAACTAGGATTCACCATGGAATCCTCCCACCTTGTTTCTTCGCACAACAACAACTAATCACCCAGTTTTTAAGGTTCAATTTCACAATAATTCCAGTATTCATCTAACTGTTATCTAACTGTTAACTTCCAATTTCACAATACTCCCCAAAATAAAGCTTTGAAAAGGAGAAGGAGAGAAAGGAAATTCTTAATTGAATGGAATGTCTTACCTCTTGATTTGAGGTTGATAACTTGCAGAGAATTGAAGTCTTGATTACTCTGGATATACTTCCTTTCCTTGCCTTGATTAATCCTTACCCGCTTGAAGCCATTTAATTTAAAGAGAGAGATTTTGGGTTTGCTGATGATAAACGTATGGAAAATTTAGTGAGAGAATTGGGTATGAGTAAGAGCTGGGTATTAGACCAAGGTTCTGTTTGGTGTCTCACAATGGATCATAAACTCACACCTCCTACTTAACACATTCGTGACTCACTCTTAATTCTCTCAGGAAGTAACACCTCCTGCTATTATGTACAATGTATACTTACATTCCACATTACATATACCTCAGCTCATGCTTCTCAAATAAACCTTCCGTACTTATCGTGTAATGATACATTATGCGATACTTTATCCCGATATTTCCAAAAATTAATAAATTAAATATTTTTAAAAATTATGAAATTTATTTTAATAATTATGGAATAGTTTCCACAATTATATAGTATCACTTCTATACAATAATATGCCTCTTATTCTCTTTTTATAAAATGAATATCATTCACCAAATAAAATAATTTATTTAATGAAATCATTTTATCACATTAGAATAATTTAATATACTAAATTATTCTAATTCATGTAATTTAATAAATATTCTAATTTAATATTCATAAGTTAGTTATTTCCTTTCTCAGCAAGCATGGAAATAATTCCCTTGTTTAATATTTTTAATACATCACCTCCTTATATTTAAATAATTTAATTTCATAAATCATTTAAATATACTTTATTTACTACATACAATAAAATTTGCATGATTAAATAATTCCTGTTTTCCTTTTACCTTGGAATTTATTTCAAACAACTAGGTACATGTAATAAATATATACATATATTTATCACATTGCAATCATATACTTATCATACCGCACACGTACACCGATCACAATAGTAACAAAATAATAAAAAAAAAAATTTATTCACTAATTTCTTATTTTATTAATATCAGGAAACTTCGAGTTATTACAGTCATCGTCTCTGGGCCAAATGGTTTAGCCGTATAAGTGAATACAACTAACTCATCAGCATGAGATTGGGGTCCGACGATCTCATTCTGACTTCAACGGTTGTGTTTCGTTGAGACTACATCCTCAAAGTACAAGGAGCATAAGTTGACAACCTCTTCCTCTGTATAGCGTTCAACAATAGACCGAGTGAGATACCGGCCTAAGTGAGATACATAACATCTAGCAACTGTGACGCCCCCAAATCCGGGTACCTCAAACCCGAATCCGGTGCTACACGGTACATCCCATTCCATACAACATAATAGACATGAATGTAATTACTATATTATTACAACACGTCTTACTCTCAATCCCAGGTTCTATTACCATAACATCATACCAAATACATAATAAGTCTTAGTATTACAACATTTCTAATACAAATAAACTATGACGCCATCTAGACGTTCATCTTGCCCTTTCCCTTGTCCTTACCGGAACCTTCGACCCGCTCGGCCTTAGCTGCAATGTTTAATATAAAGCAAGAATGAGCATTCAATTGCCCAGCAAGTATAACAGTTGAATAACAACAATATCATCAATCATATCATTTCTATTCGACAACTGAACAATAGTTGTGAAATATTCTGAATAAACAAGAATAATACTTTGCTTTCGTTTCAAAAATATATTTTTGAAACGACATTGAGTGGTCATAAGACCTTGAACTTTCCTTTGCTTTCTTGAAAAGGTACACAGCAATATAACTGCAAACCGTCTTGCTTACGAGCACTTCTAGGTGATCAGCCTATTGTACTCTATGTTGATCAACACTCTACCTGGAAACGACTATATGCGTTTGTTTAGGCGCTCGATGCCTTGTCAGAATAACTGACTAAAAACTGCCCCTAATATTAGGGTTGTTCATCTCATTCATGTCTCGGAATCCTAACCAAAACAATTCGGTTGGATAGCTCTACTTAATCATCAATAACATCTCAAGGATTTATTATCAAATCAATAAAACATTTCAATATCTGTCTAGCCGAATCAAATGGCATCGACGTTCTCTATAACAGTTCATATATATGTGAACTTGAAAGCTTCAACAATTTATGTCATAACATAGCTCGAATACTTGTGCAAATACTGAAGGATTTACATAAGTAAGGAATTCACACAACCATATATGTATTGTGTAAATCGAAACTTCAAACATCGCATGAGAGTCATGAGAATATAATCAAATGAATCAAATAAACTTGCCCAACACAAGGGTTAGACAAGCGTTAGAAAACTTGCCTTAAGCGCTTGCTACTACTTGACGTTAATCGTCCTTCAAATATCCTACACATTTAAGTACGTATCCACATACCAATTAGCCACATAATTGATGCCAAATATTGGTTTACATTACACTATAATGTTTCATTCTAATTAGAAACATAATACCAAACAAGGTTACACACACTTGACACGACGTTTCGACGTTTGCACAACGCACGCCCGATTCGTCTCATATGTATAAGTTTAGCATGCTCATACACTTGTCTAATCCATCATTGATTAATGCTAAGAGTCATTATAAACCATAATGTACAAGTTTTAGAACTTAAAACAATAAATTTTAGTGTTGGAAGCATTACACGTTACATACGTGCATGTACGACGTCTCGTTTTTGCTTCCTATTGCACAATAGTCCTAAAAATGGCCAATTTAGAAATTGATCAAGGCAATAGCTTTCAATTCTAATCAATGGAAGTTGTAGTTCTACTTCTTAGCTTTCCGAAACATCTTGAATCATCCAAAACGGAGTTCGTATGAGAAAGTTACGCCCATTTTACTAAAGGAGGTCAAAGCTGATTTTGGCCTAACATTGGCCCGGCGTAGCTACGCCCAAATTAAGCATGTGACCGGCGTACGTACGCCCAAGTCAGTAGCTTCGGCGTAAGGGCGGCGTACGTACGCCCAAACATGGTTTTCTTCTCCCCTGAATTTCCAGCATGCTCTGTTTTGACACATTTACTCCCAAATGTCATAACTCCCTCATCCGAAGTCGGAATGTGTTAATTCCAAAGCCTACAGACTCCTAACTTAATGTACTATAACTACCCAAAAGCTTAGAATTTGATTGATAACACAACAATGCCAGAATTGATTCGAAGGTCATCGATCATCTAAGTTTTCCTATTAAGGCATAGTTTACTAAATCGTTTGCCATGGTTTCATTTCTAAAGCTCTTACCCTCGTTCCAATTGGGTGATACTCATCACTCATAAGAGTACATCATAACACCCTTGAACTTAACTTCTAGTTTCGAATCATCACACAATGTAAGTCCAAAACGGTCCATATCTTCCTCCTTTATGCACATGCTTGTGTTTTCATTCCTCGTTCCACCTTAGCACTTATTAACAAGGTTTTAGGGTGTTAACAACATAAATACTCATTCACGAATAACTACTAATAACAATAACATCTAATTCTCACATTCAACCAATCTTTCTCATTGGAGCATTTAATCGAACACGTTGTGGGCGTAGTCTTAGAAACTTGATTTCATAGACATATAATCATAGGTTAGCCCAGATTTCTTCATAGAAATCCTCTTTTACAGATTATTAATAATGTTCTAAGGTGTAAACAACACCTATTCTTGTTCATGAACAACTAAGCAACAACAACAACATTTATTCCCCAAGCAATCAAAGTAAACACCATGAACTTGAAGCTATTATGGAAATGAGTTAGGTTCCTTATTACTAACCTCTTGAAGCTTCTTCTGGGTTACTAATTGGATTAATAACAGCTGCTACAATACTCTTTCTCCTTCCTCAATTCACCCACACACACTTAACTCTTACACTCTCAATTTCTCAGCTATCTTACTAAGAAACAATCAAAGGAATGGTGGCTAAGCAATGGGGAAGTATTTATAGAAGAAGAACTGAGCTTCAAGGAGGTGATAGGGGCTGGGCGTGCTCTGCCAAAGCAGCTCCCGATGGCTGGGGGAGTGAGCTTTGGCTCCTCCAAGACTCGGGTACTCCCCTCCCTTCTCCCCATAGGTTTATTCTCTCCTTTTCCTCTACCAAATGCAGATTGTTCCTCCCTATGCTCTTCCCACGTTCTTGGCTTCTCTTCCCCCTCTCTTCCTCCTTCTCCCGTACTCTTCCTCTCCAAATGACCAGCTGCAATATATTACCCATTTCCCTTCATGGGTCATGGGTTTGGGTCATGGATGGTGGGTTTGGTTCATGGTCTTGACCCATGGGTTATGGGCTACTATTTGGGCCACTATTGCACTTCTAATTTAATAGTCTATTGGGCCTCAAATAAAAACCAATTGGGCTTCTAATAAATCCTACACTTGGATTATTAATCCCTCTCATTAATGCTTTGGCGAAATTATGAAAAGTCCTAAAATCGAAAAAGGCGTCTATGGCATAAATAGCGCTTTAGTGCTATTTCTCTAATGATTTAATCAACTTCAATAAAAATAATAACAATCAAAAATTATTACCTACACATCATAAGTAGTAATAAAATATTCAAACACATAACACGGAATAATATTAATAAAAGTTCAATTTATTCAATAAAATTCACATGCTCGTGTTACAAAGCTACCCACGATCCGCGATCGTTACATCCTCCCCCCCTTATAAGAATTCTGTCCCCAGAATTACGACATAAGGTTAAATAAAAAGATGGGGATAATTCTTCTTCATCTTATCTTCGAGTTCCCACGTCGCTTCTTCGGCGTTGTGGTTCCTCCATACTACCTTCACAGAATATATGGTCTTACTTCGTAAGACTTGCTCTTTCCTATCAATTATCTGGATAGGAATTTCTTCATAAGTTAAGTCTTTCTCAACCTGAATAGGTTCATACTCTATCACATGCTTATAGTCTTGCTTATAGGGTCGTAGTACCGACACGTGGAACACGTTATGGATATGTTCTAACTCAGGAGGTAAGGCTACCTCATAAGCCACTTCTCCTACCCTTCACAATACTTCAAACGGTCCTATAAACCTTGGACTCAGCTTCCCTTTTTTCCCAAAACGTATCTTCCCCTTCCAGGGAGACACCTTCAAAAATACATAGCTACCGACGTCGAAGTCTCTCTTCTGGCGATGTTTGTCTGCATATTTCTTCTGTCGGTCCTGAGCTGCAATTAGTCTTGCTCTTATTACCTTGACGATCTCCGCAGTTTGTTGTACCAATTCTGGTCCCAACAATTTGCGTTCCCCTACCTCATCCCAGCACAATGGCGTTCTGCATTTTCTCTCGTACAACGCTTCGTAAGGCGGCATGCCTATACTTGCATGATAACTATTATTATAAGCAAATTCAACTAAAGGTAGGTGGTCGTCCCAATTCCCTTTAAAGTCCATCACACATGCCCGTAGCATATCTTCTAAAGTCTGTATCGTCCGCTCGCTCTGCCCGTCTGTTTGAGGATGATACGCCGTGCTCAACCTCAGCTGTGTTCCCAATTGCTCTTGTAGACTCCTCCAAAAATTTGAAGTAAAACGTGGATCCCGATCCGACACAATCGAAGTTGGCACTCCATGTCTAGAAACAATTTCCTTAACATAGAGTTTAGCTAGCTGGTCTAATTTGAACCTAATTCTGATCGGCAAGAAATGCGCCGATTTCGTCAAACGATCCACTATGACCCATATAGCGTTGTATCCCTTCTGCGTTGTTGGGAGTCCTACCACAAAATCCATCGTGATATGCTCCCACTTCCACTCTGGAATCTCTAAGGGTTGAAGCAACCCACTTGGTCTCTGATGCTCGGCCTTGACTCTCTGACAAGTCAAGCACCTACTAACGTACTATGCGACTTCTCTCTTCATGTTCGGCCACCAAAAATGTAGTCTGAGGTCTTGATACATTTTTGTACTTCCCGGATGGATCGAGTACCTCGAACTATGGGCCTCTTGCAAAATCTCTTCTCGTAACTCGGGTACTGGCGGTACCCAAATTCTTCCTTCAAATCTCATCACTCCATCATTATCGAGTTTATACTTAATTTCCTCTCCTTGGGAAATTCTCTGCCTTATTCCCTTGCACTCCTCATCGCTAAGTTGTGCTTCTTTTACTCGGTCCAATAAGATTGGACGAGTCTCTATTGTGAACAACTTCTCTCCTGATTCTATCGGGAACCTCACTTCTATCTCCAGTTTAGCCATCTCTGTTATTAGCTCATCTTGAGCCGTTAACATTGACAACTTCCCCCGACCCTTCCTACTTAAGGCATCGGCCACTACATTCGCCTTCCCCGGGTGATATAGAATCTCACAATCATAATCTTTGATCAATTCTAACCACCTCCTCTGCCTCATATTCAACTCCTTTTGTGTGAAAATATACTTTAGACTTTTGTGGTCCGTGTATATCTCACATTTCTCGCCGTATAAGTAATGCCTCCAAATCTTCAGGGCAAACACAACGGCTGCCAATTCGAGATCATGAGTAGGGTATCCCCTCTCATAATCTTTCAACTGGCGTGACGCATACGCAATGACTTTACCGTGCTGCATAAGCACGCATCCAAGTCCCTTGTGTGACGCATCACTATAAACTACAAAATCACCTGTATCATCTGGTAAGGATAATACTGGCGCCTCGCTCAACCTTTTCTTGAGCTCTCGGAAGCTCTCCTCGCACTTCTCCGTCCAAACATACTTTACCGCCTTCCTCGTCAATTGGGTTAATGGGGTTGCTATCTTCGAAAAATCCTGAATAAATCTTCGATAGTAGCCCGCTAACCCTAAGAAACTACGCACTTCTGTTGGCGTCTTTGGCTGTTCCCAATTAATAACCGCCTCCACCTTCGCTGGGTCTACGGATATACCATCTTTGTCAATCACGTGTCCCAAAAAGTGGACTCTCTCTAGCCAAAATTCGCATTTCGAGAATTTCGCATACATCTTCTCCCTCCTCAAGGTTTCCATCACTATTCTTAGGTGTTCAGCATGATCTTCCCGTGTCAAAGAGTAGACTAGAATATCATCTATGAACACCACTACAAATTTGTCCAAATGCTGCTTGAACACTCTATTCATTAAATCCATAAATGCAGCCGGTGCATTCGTTAGCCCAAATGACATCACCAGGAACTCATAATGGCCGTAACGAGTCCTGAACGCTGTCTTAGGTACGTCCTCTCCCCTCACCTTCAACTGGTGATATCCCGTTCTCAGATCTATTTTAGAAAAGTATTTCGCCCCCTTCAACTGATCAAACAAATCGTCGATCCTGGGCAACGGATACTTATTCTTGATCGTTACTTTGTTCAACTCCCGATAGTCGATACAAAGCCTCAGCGATCCATCCTTCTTCTTCACAAATAACACTGGCGCTCCCCATGGAGACGCACTTGGTTGGATATACTTTTTATCTAACAATTCTTGCAGTTGAACCATCAACTCCTTCATCTCTACTGGCGCCATTCTATATGGTGCCCTTGAAACGGGTGTCGTTCCAGGCACTACGTCTATCACAAATTCGATCTCCCTATCTGGTGGAAGTCCTGGCAATTCGTCTGGAAATACGTCAGCGAATTCATTCACGATAGGTATCTGCCCCATTTCGGCTCCCTCTCGTTGGGTATCGACAATGTGGCACAGATAACCTACGCACCCTTTTCTTAACAGCTTTCTGGCTTGCATCGTCGATAGCAAACTCGAATACCTAGGAGATTTACTACCGTAGAACACTATCTTAGACTGCTTCGAAGTCTGAAGGTTTACGCTTTTCTTCTGGCAATCGATTACTGCCCCGTGGTTAAACAACCAATCCATTCCCAGTATTACGTCAAATTCTCCCAGTCTAATCGGAATTAAATCTACCGATAACTTACTCCCTCTAATTTCAACGCAACAATTCCTATGAACATGTTCAACAGGGATTACTTCCTTATTTGCAACTTCTATGTTCAAGGGAGACTCTAGTTTCTCTAGAGGTAAGCTTAAACGTTGAGCAAATTCACATGATACAAAAGAACAGGTCGCACCCGAATCAAACAACACATATGCATTAATATTATTGATCGAAATGATACCTGAGACTACGTCTCCTGATGTCACTGCATCTTGGACCGTCATATTGAAGGTCCGGGCTGATGGTCTACTCGGTGGAGCTGGACTAGTCATAGTCAGCTTGCCACTGCTATTCCCATTGCCTCCCCCGTCTGTCCCCTTCTTAGGGCAATTCCTTGCCATGTGGCCTGGTGCTCCGCAAAACGAAAACACCCACCCGATCTTCTTCGGGTTAGGGCAGTTAGGAGAGATGTGTCCCTCCTGCCCACAGTTATAGCATGCCGTCCTTCCCTTCAAGCAGACCCCCAGGTGATTCTTCCCGCAGGTCTTACACGGCTCTACCCTCTTCTTTGGGTCTCCTTGTTTGTTCCCGGTATTCCCGGAATTGTTCCATTTCCTCTTCTGGTTACTTCCACTTCCACTGGCTACATCAGTCTTATTTCCTCCTTCGTTCCTACCCTTATTCTTCTTCTCCCTATTGTAGAGGCTCAGTGCCTCACTCCCTCCTTCGGCTATGATAGCCTTTTCCAAGATTGATCCAAATGTATCGATCTGTAACACGCTCACCTTGCTGTAGAGCCAGGGTTTCAGGCCCTGCTCAAACCTCCTCGTCTTCCTTTCCTCGGTGTCCACTTGGTGTGGAGCAAACCGAGCCAGCTCGTTGAACTTGGCAGCATATTGGGATACTGTCAGGTTATCTTGCTTCAGTTCTAAGAATCGCATCTCCATGCGACTCTGCATGCTTTTGGGACAGTAGTTCTCGAAGTACAACTCTTTGAACCGTTCCCAAGCAATGACTCCTTCCCCAGCCCTATTCTGGTTTGCTTCCCACCAGAAATTGGCCTCGCCCTTCAATAGGTAGGTAGCAAAAGTGGTCTTCTGCTCCTCCCCAACTCCAGCAATGATGAATGCTTTCTCCACCTCCTTAACCCATGATTGAGCCTCTATAGGCTCGGTGGTCCCCTTAAATTCTGGCGGTCCCACGCTCTTAAAGTCCTTAAAGTTGGCAACACGCGCAACTGGAGGAATGACAGGTGGTACGGTTGGAACTCTATTCAAAGCTCCTACCAATAAGTCTATGAATTGCTGCATAGGGTTTCCTGTTTCCCTAGTCTCACTCTCATTATCGGATTCTCTATTCTCATTCCTCTGTGTTCCCTGTCTTCCTCTTCCTCTCCATCTCGGCGGCATTTTTCTGTTAAACAAATTATGCCACTATTAATCTACTATCCATCCTCAAGTATTTTATTAACACAACACATACACATACTCATCACAAAGCACATTTAATAAACAAACTTATATTACTATGCTTCATATTTCATACATCTTGTAACACATAGCTTCTGCTATTCGCATACAATATATCCCTCTATTACTAAAAAGATGGGATTTACACCAGATAATCTATTACATATAAAAAATTTAGGATTTACATCCTTACAAGGTACACATCTAGACCTCGTCTAATCACTGAACTAGACCACGCCTAATGGCATCTGCATACTCGTCATCTGCTATGGCCATCACCAGATCCCTACTAATGGTGTGCCTGGTCTGGCCCTCCTCTGCTGGGTAATGGGTCACCCTACGCTGAAATCGCCCATGTGACGACCTGAACGCATAGTTAGACCTATCGGTCCTCACCCTCTTGATCCTTGCCTCTTCTTCCAGGTCATCGGCCCGATCTTCGGCCCTGATCCTATCATCGATCTCTGCCTCCCAGTAGGCCTCTAACTCATGTCTCTCTTGCAAGAGTTCTTGAACCCTCGCCTCTAAGGCTTGAACTCTACCTCTTAGTGTTACATTCCTGTCAAGTACCACTTCAAACAGATTATTCATGTCTGATGGTGCCACTCCCTCCTCTTCAGAAGGCACAGCATCCGATAATATATCATCTGCTTCCTCCTCATGCTCGGACGGATCCTCATCAAATGAAAGGTCCATCTCCGGTTCCTCCTCCGGATCTTCTTCCGGGTCACTATCCATCTGAGCCTCAACCTCTGTTACTGGCTCGGGTGTTGGCTCGGGTGGAGCGATCAGCTCCTCGCTTACTACATAGATATCTCTATACTCGGGTCCTGCTCCTGACATCTACAACCCAATATACTAACTCAATTAGTACATAACAATAACAATTAATATAATAACACTTAACAAATATAGTATATTCTAAGTATACTCTTAGTCCTTTGGATGAATTTCCTCAATTCACCCTTTAACAACTCGATTTGAGTTCATTTACTAACTCTTCCATTCTCTCTACGGTCATATTCCTAAGGTTTTCCCCCAACCTAAGGTTTAAAACCTAACAGCTCTGATACCAACCTGTGACGCCCCCAAATCCGGGTACCTCAAACCCGAATCCGGTGCTACACGGTACATCCCATTCCATACAACATAATAGACATGAATGTAATTACTATATTATTACAACACGTCTTACTCTCAATCCCAGGTTCTATTACCATAACATCATACCAAATACATAATAAGTCTTAGTATTACAACATTTCTAATACAAATAAACTATGACGCCATCTAGACGTTCATCTTGCCCTTTCCCTTGTCCTTACCGGAACCTTCGACCCGCTCGGCCTTAGCTGCAATGTTTAATATAAAGCAAGAATGAGCATTCAATTGCCCAGCAAGTATAATAGTTGAATAACAACAATATCATCAATCATATCATTTCTATTCGACAACTGAACAATAGTTGTGAAATATTCTGAATAAACAAGAATAATACTTTGCTTTCGTTTTAAAAATATATTTTTGAAACGACATTGAGTGGTCATAAGACCTTGAACTTTCCTTTGCTTTCTTGAAAAGGTACACAGCAATATAACTGCAAACCGTCTTGCTTACGAGCACTTCTAGGTGATCAGCCTATTGTACTCTATGTTGATCAACACTCTACCTGGAAACGACTATATGCGTTTGTTTAGGCGCTCGATGCCTTGTCAGAATAACTGACTAAAAACTGCCCCTAATATTAGGGTTGTTCATCTCATTCATGTCTCGGAATCCTAACCAAAACAATTCGGTTGGATAGCTCTACTTAATCATCAATAACATCTCAAGGATTTATTATCAAATCAATAAAACATTTCAATATCTGTCTAGTCGAATCAAATGGCATCGACGTTCTCTATAACAGTTCATATATATGTGAACTTGAAAGCTTCAACAATTTATGTCATAACATAGCTCGAATACTTGTGCAAATACTGAAGGATTTACATAAGTAAGGAATTCACACAACCATATATGTATTGTGTAAATCGAAACTTCAAACATCGCATGAGAGTCATGAGAATATAATCAAATGAATCAAATAAACTTGCCCAACACAAGGGTTAGACAAGCGTTAGAAAACTTGCCTTAAGCGCTTGCTACTACTTGACGTTAATCGTCCTTCAAAAATCCTACACATTTAAGTACGTATCCACATACCAATTAGCCACATAATTGATGCCAAATATTGGTTTACATTACACTATAATGTTTCATTCTAATTAGAAACATAATACCAAACAAGGTTACACACACACTTGACACGACGTTTCGACGTTTGCACACAACGCACGCCCGATTCGTCTCATATGTATAAGTTTAGCATGCTCATACACTTGTCTAATCCATCATTGATTAATGCTAAGAGTCATTATAAACCATAATGTACAAGTTTTAGAACTTAAAACAATAAATTTTAGTGTTGGAAGCATTACACGTTACATACGTGCATGTACGACGTCTCGTTTTTGCTTCCTAATGCACAATAGTCCTAAAAATGGCCAATTTAGAAATTGATCAAGGCAATAGCTTTCAATTCTAATCAATGGAAGTTGTAGTTCTACTTCTTAGCTTTCCGAAACATCTTGAATCATCCAAAACGGAGTTCGTATGAGAAAGTTACGCCCATTTTACTAAAGGAGGTCAAAGCTGATTTTGGCCTAACATTGGCCCGGCGTAGCTACGCCCAAATTAAGCATGTGACCGGCGTACGTACGCCCAAGTCAGTAGCTTCGGCGTAAGGGCGGCGTACGTACGCCCAAACATGGTTTTCTTCTCCCCTGAATTTCCAGCATGCTCTGTTTTGACACATTTACTCCCAAATGTCATAACTCCCTCATCCGAAGTCGGAATGTGTTCATTCCAAAGCCTACAGACTCCTAACTTAATGTACTATAACTACCCAAAAGCTTAGAATTTGATTGATAACACAACAATGCCAGAATTGATTCGAAGGTCATCGATCATCTAAGTTTTCCTATTAAGGCATAGTTTACTAAATCGTTTGCCATGGTTTCATTTCTAAAGCTCTTACCCTCGTTCCAATTGGGTGATACTCATCACTCATAAGAGTACATCATAACACCCTTGAACTTAACTTCTAGTTTCGAATCATCACACAATGTAAGTCCAAAAACGGTCCATATCTTCCTCCTTTATGCACATGCTTGTGTTTTCATTCCTCGTTCCACCTTAGCACTTATTAACAAGGTTTTAGGGTGTTAACAACATAAATACTCATTCACGAATAACTACTAATAACAATAACATCTAATTCTCACATTCAACCAATCTTTCTCATTGGAGCATTTAATCGAACACACGTTGTGGGCGTAGTCTTAGAAACTTGATTTCATAGACATATAATCATAGGTTAGCCCAGATTTCTTCATAGAAATCCTCTTTTACAGATTATTAATAATGTTCTAAGGTGTAAACAACACCTATTCTTGTTCATGAACAACTAAGCAACAACAATAACATTTATTCCCCAAGCAATCAAAGTAAACACCATGAACTTGAAGCTATTATGGAAATGAGTTAGGTTCCTTATTACTAACCTCTTGAAGCTTCTTCTGGGTTGCTAATTGGATTAATAACAGCTGCTACAATACTCTTTCTCCTTCCTCAATTCACCCACACACACTTAACTCTTACACTCTCAATTTCTCAGCTATCTTACTAAGAAACAATCAAAGGAATGGTGGCTAAGCAATGGGAAAGTATTTATAGAAGAAGAACTGAGCTTCAAGGAGGTGATAGGGGCTGGGCGTGCTCTGCCAAAGCAGCTCCCGATGGCTGGGGGAGTGAGCTTTGGCTCCTCCAAGACTCGGGTACTCCCCTCCCTTCTCCCCATAGGTTTATTCTCTCCTTTTCCTCTACCAAATGCAGATTGTTCCTCCCCATGCTCTTCCCACGTTCTTGGCTTTTCTTCTCCCTCTCTTCCTCCTTCTCCCGTACTCTTCCTCTCCAAATGACCAGCTGCAATATATTACCCATTTCCCTTCATGGGTCATGGGTTTGGGTCATGGATGGTGGGTTTGGTTCATGGTCTTGACCCATGGGTTATGGGCTACTATTTGGGCCACTATTGCACTTCTAATTTAATAGTCTATTGGGCCTCAAATAAAAACCAATTGGGCTTCTAATAAATCCTACACTTGGATTATTAATCCCTCTCATTAATGCTTTGGCGAAATTATGAAAAGTCCTAAAATCGAAAAAGGCGTCTATGGCATAAATAGCGCTTTAGTGCTATTTCTCTAATGATTTAATCAACTTCAATAAAAATAATAACAATCAAAAATTATTACCTACACATCATAAGTAGTAATAAAATATTCAAACACATAACACGGAATAATATTAATAAAAGTTCAATTTATTCAATAAAATTCACATGCTCGTGTTACAAAGCTACCCACGATCCGCGATCGTTACAGCAACAGTCCCAGACTGGGGACTATTTGATATTCAATCCTATTGAGTGAATGTCAAACGAGTTTCTAAGCGCCTAATTAATATACTACATGCACACGTATACATGTAGTTTATTGCAAATGTAGAAAACTAAGCAAATGCTACTTAGTTTATTTTTTCAATGATAAACTAAGTAAATGCTACTCAGTTTATAAGAATTATCATTTGAATATATTAAACTATTTATACTTTACTGTGTGTACTAGTGGAACTAAGTAAATGCTATTTAGTTAAAGGTAGTACGTATATTATATTATAACACTTTAGTAATGTATATTAAAAGTTTAATCTAATTTATTTTTATTAATTAATATAATGTAACAAATTATTACTTTAATTATTTTAATTAATTAATAAATTTAATTTTAATTTATTTTAATTTAATTATTTTTAATATTTTATTCATTTGTTTCATTTAATTTAATTTAATTTTTATTATATTATATTATTAAATTAATTAAATTAATTAATTTTATTTTAATTCATTTTATTTTGTTTATTCATTTTGTATTATATTATATTATATTATTTAATTTACTTTAAGTTATTTTATTTTATTTTATTTCATTTGTTGCATTTAATTTAATTTTTATTATATTATTGATTTAATGTAATTAATTTTAATGTAATTAATTTATTTTATGTTAATTAATTAATTTCAATTTACTTTATTTTATTTTCTTTAAATATTTTATATTATATTATATTAATTAATTAATTATATTATTTAATTTAATAAAATTTAATTATATTATGTTAAATTATTATTTTTTTTAATTTATTTTTTTAATTCATATTATTTATATATTATTCTGTTAAATTAAATTAGAATTGATTTATTTTATTTTAATTTATTTATTTGTATTATATTATATTATATCATTTTAATTTGTTGCAATTTAGTAGTGTAAAACTAAGTAAATGCTACTTTGTTTGTTTCATTTTGGGTAAGAAACTAAGTATATGGTACTTAGTATATTTCACTATTGGAAACTAATTAAAATCTATAAATAAAATAAAGCGGGGCCCACAGATATGGTAATTGAAAAATTCTGACAGAAATTCCGTCGAAAATAACAAATATACTAAGTTAATTATATGCAATCCATATCAACAAGAATCAATAGGCAAGATAAAGACATAATATTCATGAAAAAATTCATATATACACAACATAAGTAACGCAGTCCCAAATTATTAAGGTAGTTCAAAATCAGTCCCAATTGAGTCGATTAACATAACTGTGATGGTTTTAAATCAATCCCAAATTCACTAATTTCAGACCTTTCATACCCAAATTGACCAATTTCAGAAAAATTATAGACCAAAATCTCCCAATTTCAGAGCAATTTCATAGAAATTTTAAACCCTCATACCCAAATTGACCAATTTCAGACCAATTACATAACCAAATTGTCCAATTTCAGACTAAAAATTGAAGTAATTCTAGTAATATCAATCCAAAAATAAAATAAATTCAGACCAAAATGCACATTGTAATACCAAATTCATACACAATGTACTACTAACCAAATTTCAGACATCAAATTTCATACCCAAATCAATATATAATACCGAATAATCTCATGTTGCAGCTAAATGAAAATCATTGAACATACATACCTTAAAAATTAGGAGAGAACAGACAGTGGAATGGAATGGGGTTGGAGGCAGCAACTGTCGACGACGACGGTCGGGGCTGAGACGACAACGACAGCGATGACGATGGCCGGTGGCAGAAGGGGGTCGACTGAGATAGTGAGAGATGAGAGAGAGACAGAGTGAACACAAGAGAGAGAGAGAGATGATCAATACGGCTAAAGGAAATTAAATATGATTTAGGTTTTATAAGTTATTTCCGACGGAATTTTCGTCGGAAATAATTCCCTCGGAATTATATTATTTCCAATAGAAATTTCCTCAGAGATAACTGTAGTTCCGTCGAAATTAGAGTTCGGCGCTGACGGGAAACTTGGCGCCAAAGTGGGCCTTCTACTTCCGACGGAATTCCGTCGGACTTAGATTATTCCGAGAGACTTATCTTCGACGGATTATTCCGTCGGAATTAAGTTAAAATCGACGGACTAGAATCCGTCAAGGATAATTCCGTCGATTTTAAACCTTTTTCTTGTAGTGAAATACAAGTTTTAAATATTTGAAATATTGTTTGTGTTTTGTGACCTTTGATAGGCTACGCTATTTTCTCATTATGGTTGTGGCACACAGCAAGCCTTTGATACATTAGAAAGTTTATGGGGTTATTATAATGAGGATCGAGTTAAGTACAACATTGATCAGTGCCATATGGTATGTCAATTCCCATTGTTAATTGATTATTAGTCTCATTTTTTACTTTTATAAATTGTATTCCGTTTTTAGTTCTGAATTTAATATAGAGGTTGTTGGTTTTATATAGTTGATGATTCCGGTTGGCATGGTTGACCATTGGTGGTGCTGCGTATTCAACCTACATGACAGGAGGATTGGTGTCTTGCACTCGCTCACCAGTGGCCAGCCCCTTATCGCAGCTCGAACCACTTTGGTTCAACATTTGGTACAAATTTATACTTTAAATACTTTGTTTCATGTATATGTCGTTCCAAACTTTTGATGGAAAATATCTATGATATATATATATATATATATATATATATATATATATATAATCACAAAATTCATGAATACTTCATCTTCTTTTTTTTCTTTTATGTCCATTTTAAAACCTAAAAACATAGCATATAAGTAATAATAATTCGAAAAGACACGTGCATTTTTTTCTTTATTTCTCCCCCATTTAAAACTCGAGTAATGGACTTATATGATGTGTAAGCATTGCATTTATGTACATCCTTTTGCCTATATATAGCATGTACGCCCCTGCAAGGCTAATTTTCACAATTTGATAAAATAAATTAAAAAATTTCAATTATTATAAATAAATTTTATATTTATATGTTGAAATAAGTTTTTAGATAATTTCGTTAAAATGTTGAGATAACTATTAAATTTTTTTTAATCAAAAAATCATTGCTAGTATTTTAACTTAACTATAAAGTCTTAGTTTTTTTTTCAATTAGAAAAAATATTTTTTTAAAAATAAAATCAAGTGTTATGTTTATTAGATAGATCTTTTTGATACTTTAATCTTTGGTGATGTTTTATTATTTTTCAATTAAACAAACAACTAAAAAAAATTAATTGCATCACTAAACACATGTTATGTTTATCAAATAAGTCTTTAGATTTTTTTTTTTCAAAGAATATATTTTATTTAAATTATAAGGATAAAGTCGTGGTGATTTATAAAAATAAATTAAAAAAAAATTTTAAAACAATTCACATGTTATACTTATTCGATAAGTCTTGTCATCTTATTAAACTCATGATTAATTAATAAAAAATGCAGTTGACATATAGTACCCATGAATCTTCTCTTTCGAGTCAAAGTACAACACGTTAGATTTTTTTATATTAATTTTTGGACCTTTTCTTAATTTCTCTAAATATGATTTCATGTAAAGATAAATATATTTTGAGCAAAAATAATTGCATAATAAAGTTAATTAAATGTAAAGATAAATAATATAAGATTATTATTGATTTTTTAAAAATTTACTTAAGACATTAAAATTGATATGATATTACAAAATATAAATCTACACAAAAGAAAAGAAAAAAAAAATCTTGTTCAAGTAGATAATATGAGTTTTTAATGATAAGTATACTTTACTTTTTGGATAAAGTTCTTAGAGTTTATTTTCATAAATAACTTTGTTTTATAAAAAAAAATCATTTCTTGAGTCAACTCATTTATGACTAACCAAAAAAATCTAGTTAAACTAAAAAAACCCAGTTAGCTCGGAAATTAACTAAAGTAAAACATGTTTGAAGTGTTATAAGGAGGAGGCTTCCTTGAGAAGTCTCCCAAGATATTTTGGGGGAAAATTTTATCCGCCATGCTTGACCAAGTTTGACTAATTAATCTAACAAGTGCTTAATTAAACAAAAAAGGTAATTAACTAAAGTAAAACATGATTAACCTTACTAATGATGGGACAAGATTATAATAAAAATAAGTTGAATGGTTTGACTAGGAAATAAAAGTCTTGAGGGACTTACTTACAAACTTGCAAAACTTTGCCTATATATATAGCAAGCTTCCTTCATTTTGCTTCACTTTACCAACATAAATTAAAGGGCAAGAAAGGAGAATGAGAGAGAGAATTCGACAACCACATAGAGGGAGAAGAGGAGTGAGTTCACCAACCAAGAAGGAAGAATAAGAAGATCAGAATCAAGAGAAACAACCACAATAACTAGGTATAAACCCTAATCCATTTAGAGAATTTAAATTCCTTACAAAGTCTTTCTTTTATGAAAATAATTAGGCCCTATGTATGTTTAAGCTTATTTTGAAGATATATATGTTGTGATACTATGGATCATGGAAAAAAAGTTGAAAATACAAAGAAAAATAAAGAGGAAGCATGAACTAGTTAGAAAACCCTAAACTAGTTCCTAGAAAATATTTATATAGAGTAAATATATATGTATTTGAATTTGTACATGATAAGAGCAAATCATGGTTTTAAAACCCAGACCGGACCGCCGGTTCAACTGGTAAAAATCAAAATCGGTCGACACTCCGGTCCGATTTGAACCAATAAACTATTTTTGGTAAAAAATCGGTTAATCCGGTGGTTCAACCGGTAAAACCGATTAATTGACCCAGTGACCCGGTTTTTAATTTTTTTTTTGTACCAAAAAATTTTTAATATTAAAATTAACCATTTTTAGTAATATTGTAACTCAACTTTATTATATTTTAATTCATAAAAAATGAGATTTTTTAAAATTTTATTAATTACTAATAATATATAATTTTATATATTAATGACGTCACTAGGTCAATAACGGTTCGACCACTGGTTGGACCAGTGACCCATTCACCCAGTACCTTTTCCGGTTCGATGACCAGTACAGGTTTGAAAACCTTGGAACAAATAATTGTTAAGTTTGTAAATAACACAAGCATGCAAACAAATTACACAAATATAGCGGAAGCGAGATAAATCAGAATTTAAAATTTTACAAACCATAATCAAGATTGATCTTTATGCACAATTATTAATTAACAATGGAAGATAGAGAATTAAAATTATACCCTTGTAGAAACTAGCTTCCTCAGGTACGAGTTCTACTCTAAAATCTTTCACGAAGATTGCTTCTTTTGATCAACGCAAGCCACCCAAGTGTTTGGCCTCTAGAGGTGATCCACCAAAGAATAATACTTACTCAAGAATATGGGTGTTGGCAAAATCCTAATTTCTATCTCTATAGAAATTGTAAGTACTCTCCAACAATTAGAAGTATGTGTGTAACCCTAATCCATAAAAAGACTCATCTTATTTATAGATATAGGCAACCCTCATAAACTATTTAGGTTTAGGGTTTTATTTTAATTAAACTCCTAATCTAATTAGGAATTTATGAGAGTACTTGTATTAATTAATTCCCAAACCCTTTTAAGAATTAAATAATAATAATAATAATAATAATAATAATAATAATAATAATAAGACTGCTCTTATTAATTTATATTTAATATTTCTAAAATATTAAATAATAAATATTAAGTTATTTAATTTATTCTATCACCATAGATTAAATTAAATATACTTAACTTATTATTACGATTATGCCATTTACTTCTTAAATAAATATTTTCCTTTTGTAGTGTGAACCTATATGTTCTCCATACTAAACTGGTTGTGAATAAATCAATTAGAACAATTTTAATCTTATTTAATTAAATAAATTAAACTATTTAATTTATTTAAATAAATAATATTTATTCTGCAATAAGGGTCAGCCCCCTTAGCGATCAACGACTTTTCAGATAATATAGATTTCAACATTAATCACAAAAGAACCTTTCAGTGAATAGTTATCGTACAATTCAATCCTTCTACCAAATAATGTCCCAATTAAAAATAAGACATGGAATTACGGTCAATTCTTATTTTATTTAATTATATATATTTCGATTCATAAATGCACAACTCTAAATAATGCAAATTAGAAACTACTTTCTAATTTTATTCTGCCTTGGCCAGGACTACTGAGTTGTCATTTATCGAACCACATAGGACATTCTCATCTTTTACTAGAAGCGGTAGATTCTTGTTGACCATTCACCTATCTTCATGTACAACTTATTATACCCAAGCATACCATTTGATATACCCTAAAGGTCTTAAGGGACATGTCAAAGTATAACTCACCATACACAAGATACTATGATGATCTCAAGTCCAAGGATCACTTGTACGTACTACTATCACTAGAGGAATTCCTATTGACAGGCAAGTAAAACTCTATTAGGTATTCCTTTAGCGAGTCATGTTTACTGAACTTATTCTCCAATAAGCACCTACATACTTGCTTTAGTGTCTCCACACAAATGATTATGAGATCAATCATTCTCTTTCTAAGAACAAGCAAAGTATGTACCAATCTATCCGGATTCACTAATCCCCTTTTTAGTAATCCAATGATTAAGAACTATTTTAGTTTTAAGCTATCTAAGAATTTAGATCTCATTAGCATGATCATCATCATGATTCTAAAAGGATTGCTTAAACTAAGGGTTTATCACATCTAAAATAACAGCGCCATGTAGATAAAATAAAATGCCTTTAATAAATAATTCTTTTATTAATAAACGAATAAGATTACAAAGTACATGCTACATCATATCAAATATGATTGACTTGCGTGCATACTACTTTCAATCTACCACTTGCACTAAAGCCAATCGTCATGGTATCTAATACCCATCTTCTCTAAGTGATGATCAAACTGCTGTTAGGTTAAAGCTTTAGTAAATGGATCTGCAATATTGTCTTGAGAGTCCACACGCTTCAAGGTGACGTCTCCTCTTTCAATGATCTCTCAAATCAAATGAAACCGCCGCAACACGTGTTTGGATTTCTGATGAGACCTAGGTTCCTTGGCTTGTGCAACAGCTCCCGTGTTGTCACAAAATAAAGGCATTGGTCCTTGAATGCTTGGAACCATTCCAAGTTATGTTATGAACTTCTTTATCCAAACAGCTTCCTTTGCAGCTTCACTTGCAGCTATGTACTCTGCCTTTGCTATTGAATCAACTATTGTTTGCTGCTTGGAACTTTTCCAACTCACTACGCCATTGTTTAAAGTAAACACATAACCCGAAACGAATTTTCTGTCATCTTGGTCCGTTTGAAAACTTGAGTCTGTATAGCCCTCTAGTTTTAATTCAGATCTACCGTAGATAAGAAATATATATTTAGTTCTTCTTAAGTACTTTAGGATATTTTTCACTACCTTCCAGTGTTCTTCTCCAGGATTCGACTGATATCTGTTTGTTACACTAACTGCATGAGCGACATCTGGTCTAGTACATATCATACCGTACATGATAGATCCTATTGCTGAAGTATAAGGAATCTTACTCATATGGTCTCTCTTCTCAAGTGTCTTTGGAGCCTGTTTCTTGGAGAGATGTATTTTATGGCTCATCGGCATGAGACCTCTCTTGGAATCTTCCATGCTAAATTTCTTTAGCATCGAGTCAATGTACGTTCCTTGGGACAAGCCGAGCATCTATTTAGATCTATCTCTATATATAGATCTTTATTCCCAAAATATAGGATGTTTCACCCAAGTCCTTCATGGAGAAGTGTTTAGATAACTAATTTTTGATCGATTGTAGCATATGAATATCATTCCCTATCAGTAATATATAATCAACATATAATACTAGGAATGAAATAACGCTCCCACTAACCTTCTTGTACACACAAGGTTCATTCTCATTTTTGATAAAATCAAACTCTTTGATTGTCTCATCAAAACAGATGTTCCACCTTCGAGAAGCTTGATTCAATCCATAAATGGATCGTTGTAGCTTACAGACTTGGTTTGTTCCAATCGTTAAAACAAAACCTTCTGGCTGTATCATATATACATCATCCTCAAGTTTCCCATTAAGAAAGACCGTTTTCACGTCCATTTGCCAGATTTCGTAGTCATAATAACCTGCAATCGCAAGCAAAATTCGAATGGACTTGAGCATAGATACTGGTGAGAAGGTTTCATCATAGTCAACACCTTGTCTTTGTTTGAAACCTTTTGCAACCAGTCGGGCCTTATAGGTCTTTACCTTGCCGTCTACTCCAGTCTTTCTCTTAAAGACCCATTTGCACCCAATAGGCTTAATGCCCTCAGGTGGTGAAACCAAAGTCCATCTCAGATTTTATGACTTCTAGCCATTTCTCTGAGTCTTTACCACTCATAGCCTCTTCGTAAGTCAATAGATCATCATCATCTATGACGTGTACCTCATCATCACCCTCTAAGATGAATCCATACCTATCAGGTATCTTTGGTACTCTCCCAAATTTACGAATAAGTTGTGGTACAGTAGGTTCTTCGACTTAGTCAAGTACCTGACTTTGATCCGTAGTATTTTGTGGTTCTTGAACTTCTTTAAGATATATATTACTCCCACTGACCCCTTCAAGGATAAACTCCTTTTTCCAAGAAGGCAGCATGTTTCGCAACAAACACCTTTTGATCAGTAGGATGATAGAAATAATACCCTGATGCTTCTTTAGGGAATCCCACAAATCTACACTTGTCAGATCTAGTCTACAACTTATCATTTTCAAACTTTTTGACATAATCTAGACAACCCTAAGTCTTAACGTGCTTAAGATTTGGTTTTCTCCTTGTCCATAACTCATATGGAGTCTTTGGGACGGATTTGGTAGGTACCTTGTTAAGTAGGTAAGCAACCGATTCTAGGGCATAACCCCAGAATATTACTAGAAGGTCGGTAAAACTCATCATGGAACAAACCATGTCCAACAATGTTCGATTTCTCCTTTCAGATACACCATTTAACTGTGGCGTCCCTGGTGGAGTCCATTGTAAGATTATACCATTTTCTTTGAGATAATTGAGAAACTCATTGCTTAAGTATTCCCCTCCTCGATCCGATCGAAGAATCTTAATACTCTTGTCAGTCTGCTTCTCTACTTCACTTCCGAATTCTTTGAACCTTTCAAACGATTCAGATTTGTATTTCATCAAATACACATATCCAAATCTAGAATGATCATCAGTGAAAGTAATAAAATAAGAATACCCTCCTCGTGTAGTCGTTGTCATAGGTCCTCATACTTCTGTGTGTACTAACGCTAACAACTCTGTAACTCTGTCTCCTTTTTCACTAAAAGGAGATTTGGTCATCTTACCCATGAGACAAAATTCACAAGTTGGATATGATTCGTAATCAGATAGCTCTAAAAGCCCATCTTTATGCAACTTGGATAATCTTGTTTCATTAATATGACCGAGTCTACAGTGCCACATAAAGGTATAATTAACATCATTTCTTTTTCTTTTCTTAGTTTGTTCAATTTGAAGTATATTTTCATACAAGTCAAGTATGTAAAGTCCATTTAGTAAATTGCCAATACCATATAAAACATTATTAATATAAATAGAACAACTATTGTTCTTAATTATAATATCAAAACCATCCATATCCAATACAGAAATAGAAATAATGTTCTTTTTAAGTGTTGAAACATAATAACAATTATTTCAACTGATGGACTTGCCCGTAGGTAGTGCTAAACGATAAGTTCCTACAGCTAATGCAACAACCTTTGCTCCATTCCTCACTCGTAGGACGACTTCATCCTTGTTCAGCTTTCTACTTCTGCTTAGTCCCTGCATAGTGTTACATATGTGAGAACCATAGCCGGTATCCAATACCCAAGTAGAATTTTGACTTTCAGAAAAATTAATTTCAATCATGAACAAACCTTGATCGGAAGTTGAAGCTTCTCCAAGCTTCTTCTACCTTTGCTCTACAAGATATTTCTCACAGTTTCTTTTCCAGTGACCTAGCTTGTTGAAATGGATTCATATTCCTTTGCTATCAGGATCAGCTTTCTTATTATCCTTTCCTTTCGCATTGCCCTTAGCCTTCTTGGTTTTCTTCTTTTCAAAAGTAACCTTGGGCCTCTTCCTCTTCTTGGAAGAATCATCCACCATTAAGACTTGGTTCTTGTTGGATGGAAAGTGACCTTCAGTAGTTTTCAATATGTTAAGTAACTCAGGCAAGCTGACGTCCAACTTATTCATGTGAAAATTTATAACAAATTGTGAGAAAGCATCAGGGAGTGTTTGCAAGATCAGATCTTGACTCAACTTCCCGTCCATCACAAAACCTAACTGTCCGAGCTGTTCAATCAGATTGATCATCTTAAGGACATGAGTCTAAACAGTAGTGCTGTAGACACCCGATTTTTGCATTTCCTATACTAACCCTGACAGGAGGGCAAAATCGTCAATTGACCCGGCACACGAGAATAAAGGGTGGACATAAAGACGAACCCTCAAAACCACCACGACGGGATGATATTGAAGCCGACACGACAACAAGCGAATGTCGAGAGTCAGTTACTGATCACTGTGCTTACCCGGATGACGTGGCACGTTTCCCGACGGTTTCCGGACTGCCGAGCGCAAACCCGTCAGCGGGAACCAACGGTACGACACGAAAATCGAGACGAGGCACGGAAAACGAGAAAATCAGCACAGTTAGCCGCAGATCAATTCGCGGCCAAGGACGGAACTCGAGGCAGCACGGGACTCGAAGCGCACGGGACTCGAGCGCGGCTGGGGGGAGAACCAAGGGCCAGCCGCAGATATATCTGCGGCCAGCCGCAGATAGATCTGCGGCTGCCCTTGGCAGTGCTTTATTAGGCCAGTTCGCATACAGGAAGAAAGAAGGGAGAGGAGAGAAGCATTCAGCAGCAGCAGCAGCTCGGTAGGAACAAAAAACAGCAGCAAAACAAGAGCAATTAGGAGAGAAAAAGAGTGAAAAAAGAGTGAGGAATTGTACCAAATTTGTGAGATTATATTCCATATTCTCTACTCTACTCAATACACAAATTCATACATATTGTGGGGATTAATTGCAAGGTGAAAAACCCTTTGTTCTTAGCATTTTGTTATACCATTTTTGTTAATCTTTTGGTCATCCGAATCACCTTAAATGTAGTTTTTTTCTTATATGTTATTGTGAAGCCATGGGTTAGGGACTATTAGTGAGGGTCTCATCGGAATGAAATTCCCCCTAATAGCCCGATGATATCCGTTTGGTGCAAATCTTAGCTATTATGGTATGGTATCATTCATAGTGTATTTCGATCGTCGTTGTAAGACATCCTAGAGTGTTAGGCATCCCGTTGTTTGTTTATTTTCGTTATATCCATTTGATGGTTGTGCAATAAGTTCGGATGTGAGCCTAGGAAGGTGACCCCGTGGTCCAAATCCGATGATGGACATTTTTGAATGTATGTAATCGGGTGGATGTATCCGTTATTGTAAATATGTAATCGTCGGGCCTTAAAACGACGCCAAGGCGATAATCGTGTTTAAGGCCCCGAAATAGTGAAACTTGTGATTGTGGGCGTTTGGGGTATTTTGATGGCTTACATGCCCATGAATAACCCCAACGCATTTTAATGCTTGATTTGATTTATGACACAAATTGATTTCAAAACTAAACGACGAAGATTTTCATAAAATCAATCAAACTAGGTTATTAGAATCACGAGGTTTAAAATTGGGAGTGCTAATGAATGTCGATTTCTATTTCAAACGAGAAAGCTAAAGAAAATCGTTTTCAAATATCATAAGGAATGATTTTGTCAAATAATTGACGTTTTATTAAACCGTTGTGCATAGGGTTAAAGAGATTCTAGAAGTTGCCCATTGTTTGAGTTACGAAAGCAACGTATAGATCTCGATTCCTATTTTGACGAAGGTTTAAAACTCTTGTTTCACCAAAATGACACCTAATGAAAATCTCATAGTTTTGACAAATTAAAATCAAACCTTTCTTATAAAGAATCAAGCTTTCTCGTATAAATCGAAGGACATTCCGAAGCATTCTCAAATCAAAGCACGATTTTCCCTAAAAAATCCAAATGATTCTTTCATACAAACTCACCACAACATTCACATAGGTACACATATACACACACACACGCGCGCACATACACACACACATTCAAGGATTAAAGGATAGGAAAAGCATCAAGATTGCGGTAACCGTGCTTCACGGAAGTCGGGGGGTGCCTAACACCTTCCCCTCACTTAAGCAAGCCCCCGAACTCTATGAATCTCGATTCGCAGACCAATTAATTCGGAGTCACATATGAGCCAGCGATTTATAAAAAATGAAAACTCGGATGAGTTGGTACATCCATTTCAAATATACCAACTGGCGACTCTGGTTAAATTGGCTCATCATAAAAACAATCTTTAAAAAAACCCCGTCGACATTTAATGCCGATCTTTTCCAAAAAAAAATCATTCAACCAAAAGGCTAAAATTGGAAAAGACTAAAAAAGCGGATAAAACCGGCGTCGACAGCTGGCGACTCTGCTGGGGACATTAGAGGGCTTAAGCCGCGTTCAAGTCTTGATGCTATCCTATCCTTTAAAATTCCTGAATGTGTGTGCGCGTGCGATATTTTGACCTGTTGTTGTGTGAATGTGTTTTACCAATGAATGAATGGTTGAATGAAATTGCTTTACTTCAAAGTAATCATATGCATACGGTGAGGACGATGAATGTGAATGCATGTTGAGAGTGTACCTCCTCTTGAGGCGAACCTGTCGGTTGCTTATTACTGGACTCGAAGGGGCTGCTCCCCGGAGATGGCTCAGGAAACGCACCACCCAAATCCGCTCCAATCGAAAGGATTCAGACGAGTAGATTGCGAAGATTTGGGGACCTTCATGCCGAAAAGCCCGCGAGAGTAACCCTAAGGTAGGTCAGCCTCTGATAAACCTAACGAAAGGGAAGCTTCTTCATGCCCTTTTATCGTTCAGTCAAATAAATAAATGTCATGCAAATGGCATACAACTGTCATGCCATCATCATCGTAATAAATATGTCCTGTATCATGTGATTGCATCACCTGCACATATAAAGAGAATACTGACATGGTTTTTGCAGGAGGGCAATCCGTGCCACGTAGCAAGGTTTTCTAAAAACTTCCAAATACTATCCTGTCATCAAACACTGACCTTGTTTTGCAGGATAAGATTAAGAGAACCATGAAAGCGTGGCATAACGATCACAAAGAACCCGGAGTAGGGGCATATTCGACCACACAAAAAAAAGGGGGAAAAAGAAAAAGAAAAAGAAGAAAAGAAAAAAAAAATAATAATAATCATGCATCAGTGTTGACATGCATCTGCCAATTTGTAGCCGGCACATTACTAAACTACGGCCCTTGTTTGTTTTGGTGAGATTGCCCCTAGTACCCAACTGAGAGGCCATAAAGTCCATACTCCATCCATCCAAATGGCAAAAGCCGGTAGCCATGAAATTACAGTTCTGCCACTCCAACAATACGGCCGAATGCGAGGGATGCATCCTAGGACTGAGATTAGCCCTGGGAGTTGCGGCACAGACTTGTCCGGTCTATGAGGATCAGATCGGAGAGATCTCCCATAGGGACGCCCTCCCTGAATGGGCTTGGTATCAAAACATTAAGGAGTTCCTTCGAGACAACTCTTCTCCCGAAAATGCAGACCTGACCGGGGAAAGAGAATCCAAAGATGGGCAGTGAATTTCTTCCTAAGCTACGGAACTGCTGAGATATTTGGAAGCCGAAGAAGCCCACAGATTAATGAACGAAGTACATGGCAATGTGTGCAGAGCCCATATGAGCAGAGCACTTTTTGCAAAGAAAAGCGTGTGAACGGGTCGCTACGGGCTAACCATGAAAACTGATTGCGATACTCATGTCAGGAAATGCCATCAATGTCAGATCCATACCAATGTGATCCATGCACCTCCTAATGAGCTCCATTGCTTGACCTCACCGTGGCCAGTTGGACCGTGCATCAGGTGATATCCAGGAAGGGAAAAATCCCGGATTATGGCAGTGAATCCCGGCCAGTAGAGGATCAATGGGTTTTAAAATTCTGAGTTTTATTTCAAATCTCTGCACGCTCATGTCATTTTGTCATGTTCTCCAAAAAAGGATCATGTGCTGAAACGTTTTATATATATGACAAGCATTTTTGTTTTATGTCAGGTACCCCGATTTGAGGCATTCTAGCCTGACAAGCGATAGGCCAAATTTGAAGGAGGATCACGATTTTGGTATAGAGCTAGATTTCGATCTGATGAGGATTGAGCAGGACGAGACAGATATCGACAATACGCCTAGTGAGATCAAAGGATGGGTCGGGGGTAAACCCAAACCCAGTGTAGACCAAACCATCGCCATCAAACATCAGAACCCCTGACGGTCACAAAGAACCCGGAGTAGGGGCAAAAATGAAAATGAAAAAAAAAAAGAAAAAAAATCAAAAATCAAAAATCCCCCAAACCTTTCAACAAGTCAAAGGACCGGATCTTTTGTCAGCCCAGCGAGATACCGATGCGACCAGTACGAGGGAGATCACAAGAAAAGCAACTTAACACTGGGGCATTTATCAACTACCCAGGAAATAATGACGTGCAATTTGGCACCCATGCAACAATCCCATCAACATGCACCATCATCATCAAATGCTACCTCATGTCAATATTCAACGGTATGATCATCTGGCATTTGTCAAGCATAGTTTTCCCGGGATACGAGGACCCCGTGAGGGGGGATTTTATTTGACTTCAACGGAATCGGACTAACTCTGACAAGCAAACCATGGAGCACGATCGTGAGTATGATTAGACGAAGAAGGCTATTCAACCTTTTGATCGGGTACAAAGCCTTAATTCAAAGCAACGTTTGCGACAGAATCGACCTCATGTGACAGCATTCACTTTGCGTTTGCACAAACTTTCAGTTGTGGGGTATAAAACTATGACGACGTTGATGGCAATTGACACGTAGTCAGACAGTCAATGATTATCAAGCTAATATCAAGAAGTCAGATGATAAATGATTATCAAGCTAATGTATCGAATCGTGGCCTGGGTTATTCGAGTAATTAAGCCCGAGGGGTGTCTCTACACCTGGTGCCCTAAAGCCATCTGGTTTGGGAGTCGCTGGCCCAACACTCGTTACATGGGTAACTCAGAGCCTAAGAAAACGAGCATTACAGTAGAGGAGGCCCGAGCAGATTCGAATCGTGGCATGGGCTACTCGAGTAATTAAGCCTAAGGGGTGTCTCTGCATCTGGTGCCCTAAAGCCATCTGGTTTGGGAGTCACCGGCTTAACGCTCGCTACATGGGTAACTCAAGCCTAAGAAAGCGAATCTTGCGCAAGGTCAAGCAAAGAATGAGTGGGGCAGACCACCAGCTTGTCTCGAACCGTGGCCTTTGTTACTCGAGTAAATAAACCCGAAGGGGTGTCTGTACACCTAATGCCCCAAAACCGTCTGGTTCGGGAGTCATTGGTCCAAAACTCGTTAAATGGGTAACTTTGAAAAGCCTAAGAAAACGAGACAAGTGAAGTGGGCTGACAAGGAGAAAAGATAATATGAAAAAGATCTCGGCCTTAAACAAGAAGTCATAGAAGAGAAACCCCTACTGGATGCTGCATCGCACAGTGCATTTGTCAAATGACGTCAATCCTGCTAAAACCGTTGTCGAGAATGGAGACAGGGTGCCTTTGACGAGGAAAGGTAGTCCTTTTGAATTCGACCTTACTCACATACAATGACCATGAATGCTTGAAGGTGTTCTTACGATTTCATAACTCGTCAAAAAGAAAATCATCAACTCACAAGGGATTGAAAAAAAAAAAAAAAAAAAAAAAAAAAAAAACTTCCAATCTAGTACATTCACGGTCCACCACTTGCTAGATTATGCGATCAAAAGATATTCAATTTCATGTGCTTTAAATGCATTTTTGTCGAAATTATAATATCTTTGTGTTGAATTAACACTAACGGCCCGAGCCTTCAAGTTTTGGCATTTGTTAGTCATCTGATATGCAGGATCTTGCAGAGCTGTGGATAACTCAGCACGGTCAATATCGCGAGTTTTCGATAGAAATTCTTGGTAACAACATGCGCCAAGGCTGGGGCAGTTAAGAATCGTGAAATGGAAGGAAGATGAGGCTGCACAGAACTTCTCGTCATTGGGCCTCTCCCCAATCCTGACTATCACTGCCTCGACATCCAAATGATCCACATGCCTGAGCATATACAAGGATGAAATAATGCGGGACAACAGCATATCGGCCATCAGAAATGATCAAAAGGGCCAAGGAGCCCAACATAGCCGTCGATCATCACAGAGAGCGAAACAAACTGCCTCAACTCGATGAAATGAAGACGACCAAGAACTGGCAGAGTACCAAACCAATGTCGAAGTCTAGAAACTACGCTTCACGACGAGGCGTGATCCGATCAAATGTTGGCAAACAAGGACGACGGTACGATCAAAATGAAAATCTTCAGGAAAGTACAAGCACGTCGTTTTCAACCTCACGAATGATCAGACTGTGATGGCTTTTGCGGCATAATACGTGGACGATGTTGGTGGGTGATCCAGGACATGAAGCCGATCACACATCCCATAAAAAAAAAAAAAAAAAAAAGAAAAAAAAAAAAAAGAAAAAAAAAGAAAGACAAAAAACAACAAACCCTGGGAAGGGCTGAGATCCAAGCAAACCGCGACAAAGTGGTGAGCAAACCTGGGAAGGCATCCAAGCAAACCGCGACAGAGTGGTGAGCAAACCCTGGGAAGGGCTGAGATCCACGCGAACCACAACAAGATGGTGAGCAACCCTGGGAAGGGCTGATATCCACAAAAAGAAAAAAGACAAAAAACAACAAACCCTGGGAAGGGCTGAGATCCAAGCAAACCGCGACAGAGTGGTGGGCAAACCTGGGAAGGCATCCAAGCAAACCGCGACAGAGTGGTGAGCAAACCCTGGGAAGGGCTGAGATCCACGCGAACCACAAACAAGATGGTGAGCAAACCCTGGGAAGGGCTGGTATCCACAAAAAGAAAAAAGACAAAAACAACAAACCCTGGGAAGGGCTGAGATCCAAGCAAACCGCGACAGAGTGGTGAGCAAACCTGGGAAGGCATCCAAGCAAACCGCGACAGAGTTGTGAGCAAAACCTTGTAAGGGATGATATCCACGCGATACTAAACAAGATGGTGAGAAACCCTGGGAAGGGCTGATATCCACAAAAAGAAAAAAGACAAAAACAACAAACCCTGGGAAGGGCTGAGATCCAAGCAAACCGCGACAGAGTGGTGAGCAAACCTGGGAAGGCATCCAAGCAAACCGCGACAGAGTGGTGAGCAAACCCTGGGAAGGGCTGAGATCCACGCGAACCACAACAGGATGGTGAGCAACCCTGGGAAGGGCTGATATCCACAAAAAAGACAAAAACAACAAACCCTGGGAAGGGCTGAGATCCAAGCAGACCGCGACAGAGTGGTGAGCAAACCTGGGAAGGCATCCAAGCAAGCCGCGATAGAGTGGTGAGCAAACCCTGGGAAGGGCTGAGATCCACGCGAACCACAACAAGATGGTGAGCAACCTTGGGAAGGGCTGGTATCCACAAAAAAGAAAAAAAGACAAAAAACAACAAACCCTGGGAGGGGCTGAGATCCAAGCAAACCGCGACAGAGTGGTGAGCAAACCCTGGGAAGGGCTGAGATCCAAGCAAATCACGTATGTATTGTCATTCTTGTGCACTGTCAGTCATGCATCGAGTGTCTATTCTTTATCCTGTTCATTTCATTTATCATTTCATAAACATGATAAAGAGGGGCAGCTGTAGACACCCGATTTTTGCATTTCCTATACTAACCCTGACAGGAGGGCAAAATCGTCAATTGACCCGGCACACACGAGAGAATAAAGGGTGGACATAAAGACGAACCCTCAAAACCACCACGACGGGATGATATTGAAGCCGACACGACAACAAGCGAATGTCGAGAGTCAGTTACTGATCACTGTGCTTACCCGGATGACGTGGCACGTTTCCCGACGGTTTCCGGACTGCCGAGCGCAAACCCGTCAGCGGGAACCAACGGTACGACACGAAAATCGAGACGAGGCACGGAAAACGAGAAAATCAGCACAGTTAGCCGCAGATCAATTCGCGGCCAAGGACGGAACTCGAGGCAGCACGGGACTCGAAGCGCACGGGACTCGAGCGCGGCTGGGGGGAGAACCAAGGGCCAGCCGCAGATATATCTGCGGCCAGCCGCAGATAGATCTGCGGCTGCCCTTGGCAGTGCTTTATTAGGCCAGTTCGCATACAGGAAGAAAGAAGGGAGAGGAGAGAAGCATTCAGCAGCAGCAGCAGCTCGGTAGGAACAAAAAACAGCAGCAAAACAAGAGCAATTAGGAGAGAAAAAGAGTGAAAAAGAGTGAGGAATTGTACCAAATTTGTGAGATTATATTCCATATTCTCTACTCTACTCAATACACAAATTCATACATATTGTGGGGATTAATTGCAAGGTGAAAAACCCTTTGTTCTTAGCATTTTGTTATACCATTTTGTTAATCTTTTGGTCATCCGAATCACCTTAAATGTAGTTTTTTTCTTATATGTTATTGTGAAGCCATGGGTTAGGGACTATTAGTGAGGGTCTCATCGGAATGAAATTCCCCCTAATAGCCCGATGATATCCGTTTGGTGCAAATCTTAGCTATTATGGTATGGTATCATTCATAGTGTATTTCGATCGTCGTTGTAAGACATCCTAGAGTGTTAGGCATCCCGTTGTTTGTTTATTTTCGTTATATCCATTTGATGGTTGTGCAATAAGTTCGGATGTGAGCCTAGGAAGGTGACCCCGTGGTCCAAATCCGATGATGGACATTTTTGAATGTATGTAATCGGGTGGATGTATCCGTTATTGTAAATATGTAATCGTCGGGCCTTAAAACGACGCCAAGGCGATAATCGTGTTTAAGGCCCCGAAATAGTGAAACTTGTGATTGTGGGCGTTTGGGGTATTTTGATGGCTTACATGCCCATGAATAACCCCAACGCATTTTAATGCTTGATTTGATTTATGACACAAATTGATTTCAAAACTAAACGACGAAGATTTTCATAAAATCAATCAAACTAGGTTATTAGAATCACGAGGTTTAAAATTGGGAGTGCTAATGAATGTCGATTTCTATTTCAAACGAGAAAGCTAAAGAAAATCGTTTTCAAATATCATAAGGAATGATTTTGTCAAATAATTGACGTTTTATTAAACCGTTGTGCATAGGGTTAAAGAGATTCTAGAAGTTGCCCATTGTTTGAGTTACGAAAGCAACGTATAGATCTCGATTCCTATTTTGACGAAGGTTTAAAACTCTTGTTTCACCAAAATGACACCTAATGAAAATCTCATAGTTTTGACAAATTAAAATCAAACCTTTCTTATAAAGAATCAAGCTTTCTCGTATAAATCGAAGGACATTCCGAAGCATTCTCAAATCAAAGCACGATTTTCCCTAAAAAATCCAAATGATTCTTTCATACAAACTCACCACAACATTCACATAGGTACACACACACACACACGCGCGCGCACATACACACACACATTCAAGGATTAAAGGATAGGAAAAGCATCAAGATTGCGGTAACCGTGTTTCACGGAAGTCGGGGGGTGCCTAACACCTTCCCCTCGCTTAAGCAAGCCCCCGAACTCTATGAATCTCGATTCGCAGACCAATTAATTCGGAGTCACATATGAGCCAGCGATTTATAAAAAATGAAAACTCGGATGAGTTGGTACATCCATTTCAAATATACCAACTGGCGACTCTGGTTAAATTGGCTCATCATAAAAACAATCTTTAAAAAAACCCCGTCGACATTTAATGCCGATCTTTTCCAAAAAAAAATCATTCAACCAAAAGGCTAAAATTGGAAAAGACTAAAAAAGCGGATAAAACCGGCGTCGACAAGTGCCATCAGTCATCCGAGATCGGAAGAGCTCCTTAGATATCTGATATCTTGCAGTCCTAGTTTGCTCACCATACAACTCCTTGAGATGTAACAATATAGTAGGAGCATCCATTTTCTCATGCTGACGCTGAGACTCGTTAGTCATGGATGCGAGCATGATGCATTGAGCTATCGTTGTATCATCTTGCCACTTTTTAAAAGTGACTATCACTTCCTCAAAGGCTATTTTCGCAACAGTTGCGGGGACGGGCGAATTTAGGACATAAGAAATCTTTTCAGCAGTGAGAACAATTATCAGATTGCTTAACCAGTCCGTGTAATTCGGTCTGGTAAGTTTGTTAGCATCAAGTATGCTACGCAGTGATAGTGAGTTTGACATTTGTAAAATTCTGCATGTGAAATTAAACAACATTTTAGCATACATTCATTTTATTAATTACCAAAATAAATTAGATCTTTATTTAAATTGGTATCTCCCACTATTTTCATCAAACTATATTATCCTCATTATATAGTTCGGCAAAAATAATTTGCTAGTGAGAATAAGGATCTCATTTCAAATGTATATAACCTTGTGGTGATACAACAAACGATATATAAATAAATAGGTAGACAACTATTTGTCAATTACATCAATATGTAACTCCTTGTATTTTGCCTCTTACATTATTTTGATCAAGTGGTGACACATCCAAATCAAAATTATCCAAGTTTAGTCTAACCTAGCACTTCCATATATCTGAAGAGAAAAATACCATCCTTGTGGTGACACAACAAAACAATAATGTTCAATTCCTTAATAAACATCAAATGTGATAAGACAACATCTTAAATATTTAATACTTGCCTTATGGTGACACAACAAGCTAGCTCATATTAAATATTCAATACTCTATCGCTTTACCATGCTAGAAGGCGACATTCGATATTCTAAATGAACGTTACAACTTAATATCTTTACTTTGAGGGGTTTGTTATTAATTGTCTCATCTTGTTTAGCGTGCATGCACATATATATAAAAAATACGCGTCATATTAATTATCATGCGAAGCATATTGGATTATATATATATATATATATATATATATTAAGCATCCATATATATAATACTATATTTTACCCGGATTGATTATGGACTTTTATTCTAGTTTGGTCACTAGAGCCACCAAGTGAACCAAAAGGTCAAACCTAGGGTGCAAGAGCTGAATTTAAATATAACTATTACATTTAAACCCGAGTTTCAATACAAACGGGTCTTCAAGCGCTCCTTGCTCCTTTGTCTACAACTCTTCAAAATAATTCTAACTAATCTTATTCATAAACTATTTACATTAAATAGAAATCTTGATCAACAGTCAAGGGAAAGTACATAGGAGGAAGATAGAATTTACATAAGAAAAACTAGAGAAGACGAGGTACGCAGATCCCATTTATAAAACCCATTCATTTAAGCATCCTCTTAAAATAAATTCAATCACACATTGGTCAATACTCCATAATCAATCTCATTTATTATCATACATATCACCATATGCATCAGTAAATAACATTCATCTCATGAATAATAAAACTATTCCATATATGCATTTATATCATTTAATGGGCAACTTTAGTTAGTATAAAATCCAATTTCAATCCAATTAGTTATCATGAAATCCAATTTCAACTCTAATTAGTTAACATAAAATCTAATTAATCCAATTTCAAATCAAAATAAATTTTTTATCTTATTTTTGAAAAGTACACAAAATTAGAAAAATCAGATTTTCTGCAGGACCGGCGCGCCCCGCCCGAAGGCTTAAACTGGCACGCCCCGTGCTACCCTTGCAGAACCATGGAGCGCCCCGCGCCACGGCGAAATCTAGTTTTTCTAATTTTTGTGCAAATCGCAATATTTGATATTTTCTTCCAAAATACGATTTTATTACAACAATATTGCCTAATTAAATTGTTCTAAACACCTACTCATACATATACGGAATCAAAATAATTAATAGTTCGCATAAAGTTTGGCTCTGATACCACTGTTAGGTTTGTAAATAACACAAGCATGCAATCAAATTACACAAATATAACGGAAGCGAGATAAATCAGAATTTAAAATTTTACAAACCATAACCGGGATTGATCTTTATGCACAATTATTAATTAACAAAGGAAGATAGAGAATTAAAATTATACCCTTGTAGAAACTAGCTTCCTCAGGTACGAGTTCTACTCCAAAATCCTTCACGAAGATTCCTTTTTTTGATCAACGCTTGCCACCCAAGTGTTTGGCCTCTAGAGGTGATCCACCAAAGAATAATACTTACTCAAGAAGATGGGCGTTGGCAAAACTCTAGTTACTATTTCGATTGAAATTATAAGTACTCTCCAACAATTAGAAGTATGTGTGTAACCCTAATCCATAATAAGATTCCTCTTATTTATAGATATAGGCAACCTTCCTAAACTATTTAGGTTTAGCGTTTAATTTTAATTAAACTTTTTTAATTAATTAAACTCCTAATCTAATTAGGAATTTATGAGAGTACTTGTATTAATTAATTCTCAAACCCTTTTAGAAATTAAATAATAATAATAATAATAATATTAATAATAATAATAAGACTCCTCTTATTAATTTATATTTAATATTTCTAAAATATTAAATAATAAATATTAAGTTATTTAATTTATTCTATCACCATAGATTAAATTAAATATACTTAACTTATCATTACGATTATGCTATTTACTTCTTAAATAAATATTTTTCTTTTGTGGCGTGACCCTATAGGTTCTCCATATTAAACGGGTTGTGAATAAATCAATTAGAATAATTTTAATCTTATTTAATTAAATAAATTAAACTATTTAATTTATTTAAATAAATAATATTTATTCTACAACAAGGGTAAGCCCCCTTAGCGATCAACGACTTTTCAAATAATATAAATTTCAACATTAATCACAAAAGAACCTTTCAATGAATAGTTACCGTACAATTCAATCCTTCTACCAAACAATGTCCCAATTAAAAATAAGACATAGAATTACTGTCAAGTCTTATTTTATTTAATTATATGTATTTCGATTCACAAATGCACAATTCTAAATAATGCAAATTAGAAACTACTTTCTAATTTCATTCTGCCTTGACCAAGGACTACTGAGTTGTCATTTATCGAATCACATATATAAGACATTCTCATCTTTTACTAGAAGCGGTAGATTATTTGTTGACCATTCACCTATCTCCATGTACAACTTATTATATCCAAGCATACCATTTGATATACCCTAAAGGTCTTAAGGGATATGTCAAAGTATAACTCACCATACACAAGATACTATGATGATCTCAAGTCCAAGGATCACTTGTACGTACTACTATCACTAGAGAAATTCCTATTGACAGACATGTAAAACTCCATTAGGTATTCCTTTAGCGAGCCATGTTCAGTGAACTTATACTCCAATAAGAACCTACATACTTACTTTAGTGTCTCCGCACAAATGATTATGAGATCAATCATTCTCTTTCTAACAGCAAGCAAAGTATGTACCAATATATCCAGATTCACTAATCCATTTTTTAGTAATCCAACGATTAAGAACTATTTTAGTTTTAAGCTATCTAAGAATTTAGATCTCATTAGCATGATCATCATCATGATTCTAAAAGGATTTCTTAAACTAAGGGTTTATCACATTTAATATAATAGCACCATGTAGATAAAATAAAATACCTTTAATAAGTAATTCTTTTATTAATAAACGAATAAGATTACAAAGTACATACTACATCATATCAAATATGATTGACTTGTGTGCATACTACTTTTAATAACAACATGTTAGGGTGAACAAAGGCGAGCGAACCAAAAACGAACCGATTATAGCGACGGTTTTCTCCGTCGCTATAGCATAGAAAACCGACGAACCGGTTATAACGATGGTTTTGTCCGTCGCTATAGCATAAGTCGTCGGTTTTCTATGCTATAGCGAGTCGGTTTTCTATGCAATAGCGACGGACAAAACCGTCGTTATAGCCAGTTCGTTTGTGGTTTGCTGGAGAGCCGGATCATGTGTATATATATATATATATTCTATTAGATTAGAATTAATATTAAAATTAATAAATAAATTTTATTTATTAAAAATATTAACTACTTTAGAACTTGTTAATAAATTATTTCACTAAATACTTTAATTAAATAATTCTCTTATCAAATAGTATTATATTAATATACTTAATTTGTAAATGTATAACAAAAGAAATTAAAGATCCTACAAGAAACAAGAAAATAAAAAGTGAAACAAACTTTGTTGAAATTTTTAGCAAAATAGGGCAAAAACCCTAAAACTGAGCCTGATTTTGTAATGATAAGAACTTTTAGTGTATTTCGAATTTTTGAGTAGAGTTTGTTGGGATGGATAACTCTGTAAGTTAGCTAAAATCCTGCACAGGTTTGAGGCCTAAATTCCTTGTAAATTATTTTTGGTAAATTTTCTAGCAAAACATGGCATAGTGAGTAACTTTCTGACATAGTTTTTCAAAAGAAGGTTCTGAACAGTTAACAAGGGAGATATAATCAAGGCTCTTGGGGTATGAAACGTGATAGTATAAGGTGTATTTCAGCCCAAGAATGAACATAAACAGACTTGTAATGAAAGAGCTATTACCAAAATAAAATCAAGATTTTTAAAATTAAAATAGTTATAACTTGAGTTCTACCACTCAGTTTGAGATAAAATTTTGGATAAAAGTGTATTTAATGTAAGGAATACACTATCAAAAATTCATAATTTTTGGACTTAATTTTGAATTTTAAAGAATTTTACAAATTTGGACAAAAACGGATTTGAAATAAATACTAATAATACTGGAAAAAATCTGAAAAAATTAAAAACTGTCTAAAATATAATTACCTAGGTAGGGTCGGAAGGAGGAAAAATAATAAAATGGTTAAAGTAGTTTAATAGACAAAATAAAGTATAAAAATTTATGAAAAATTAATTAAAGAAAAATCGGGAAAATGTAATATATTTTACAGTTTAAATTCTCTTAAAATGGGACGTATAAGGTTATGTGAGTGATAAAAAAAATATTGTAATGAGATTATAAATAGTATAAGAAAGTACTTGAGGATAAATTTTCGATACCCGAAAATACCGAAACCGAGTTACAAATATTTATCGACGGAAACTATTAATAATATTAGATGAATTAATTAAATAAATCCTTATGGATGGTGTAGGTTACTGTCTGGAGACAAAAAATAACTTAAACGAGGAAAGTATGCTCGAAACAAGTAAGTTTTCGCACTTCTGTGCATTTACAATTCGTTTTTTATTGAACTATAATTTATTCCGTAATGCTTCTTAGACCATCTATAAAAGAAGTTTATGTCATTTATTCGGCTAAACTCAGTTGATATGCTTCTATCAATTATTGAATTGTTTATGATTCTTTGGAGATATTTAAATTTAATCCAATCCAAATTGCTTTGGTGCAGACTCTGATGTTATGACTGAGTAAGAACAACCCTATAAATAGGGGATATTATGGTATGGTCGGGTAACCGACATACGCTGTAGAAATACAATTTGGAGATGATGTTACGTGTAACATGGAGTATTGTTAGGCTGATCACCTGATGATATTCTGTGGAGAGTTCGCAGTCTTTGTGACTATTGAATATTATTGGAGAATTCTCAGTCTACAACTAAAGAACATTTAATATATAGTTCATGATCCCTATGACCACTCAGTGATTTTCAATTCCCTTGTGAACATAACGAGCTTTGAGGTTCTAAAATTTAATTTTATTCGGGAATTTGAAGTTCAACAATCGGTAAAAAAAATTTGTTGATTTCCTTGATTTGCAATTAATATTAATCATTTCTAAATAATTAAATATTGATTCCCTCCTAGTTATTTCTATTTTGCTTAAATTGTTATACTTGCTAAGCAAATTAGTTGCTTACTCTTGCAAAACCCTCATGTTTACAGTTAAAATAGAGGGACCCAATGGGCAAGGCATAAAGGATAAAGGGAAAGCCAAAGCAAATTAAGAAGATAAATAAATAATAATGTATTAGTTAACAACTAATTAATAATGTAACATTGTGTAACTGATGTAATAGTTCTTGTAATGTAATTAAGTCATGAGATTGTATGACTAAAAAAATTATGTAATTAAATGTAAATGTTTAACTTAGCTTATATCTGTAACTAGTTATCAAGAATGTGGATAAATCGTGAGCACCAAATCCACTGTAGCGAGCACACGGATTTAGGAACGTCACAAAAACTAAATGAATTCCTACAATTTTAGAATATGAAAAATATCTACTTCCAAATGTCGAAATTTATCCTATATTCTACAACTACTAGAATGTGTTTAGTTAAACAAAACGAATACACCAAAAAATGAAAGGGAGTTGTGCTTATAAGTATTCATTCCATAATTAAGTGTCATAATTATTTAATACTAAATTTAAAAATAAAATAAAAAATCAAAGAATTAGCACAGTATATACTGTTTTATGTTTATTAAGTTGGTGGAAATCGTGTTACCTTTTTGCCCATCACACAATGCTAAATGGGACCATAGTTTTTGTCAAAACTCGCATTATGGCATTTGCAACATCCTTCTTCACCCGAACTTCTCAAGTCTTCGTCTCGATATTTCTTTTGCGGTAATGATATATATTGCGAATCGTTTACGTCGACTTTTTGATTGTAAATTACATAAATAAGTATTAGTAGTAATATTTTTAGAGAGATGTGTAATAAGTGAGATCCTCCTATAGTTCTTACCAATGTATTGATAAACTTCACAATTGTAATTTGACATAAATTTGGAATTAGAATATAAGGATTCCAAAAATAAACAACTATCTTGCAATTTTTTTATATGGAGATAAGCATACCTATAATTGAGTTGAAACTGCTTGAAGTATTTAATTGCTTAGTTAAGCATGGAAGTTATAACTTCTATCTATATAAAACAAAAAACATTAACTCAATAAAAAAATTAAAATAAATTAAACTAATCACCTAAATGCACAAAGGCCAAAAATTCTTCTAAATAGCTAGAAACTTGGTGGGAATATATAGTAGGTGAATTATCAAATATTGAATATGCATTTTTTGTTGCATACTATTTCTTCTATCAGAAAGAACTTATCAGATGTGACTTTTGTTAGAATTTGAGCCAAATGTGAAGTGTGTTTCATTAATTATTTGAAATAAATTTACATATCAATGTGTTCTACTCTATGAGTAGATTAAATTAAGTATTTGGAAGCTCAAATTCATGGAGTAATGAATGAGAAATTAACTCCCAAAGAGCACTTTTTGAAATGATAATAAATACTTGTGGGAAGCCAAGTCTCACATCGGTTAAGAACTAAAGTATTAATTGGTTTATATACAAGAAAGTTGCTCTTGGGTTTGGGCCCCAAGGGGCATCCCACTTTTGTGGAAGGGAGAGGACCTAGCCAAGGCTTGGTTTGAACCCACACGCACGCCGCTGCCGACCGGTCGGGGCGGGCTCGTGACTCGTATATATTTTTTGGACAAAATTTATTTGAATTTTGTTTATTTTATTTTAGTTCTATTATCAAAATTGTGTCGTTTTGAGAAATGTTATTTATTATCATACTATGTGGCGCTTTCCGAATGGAAGCGCTAATACTGCATCGTTTTGGGTAGCGTTTGTGCCAACGGAAGCGCCCTTTCTGGCAAACCCAAAATTGCATCGTTTTTGGCCCGAACGGACACGTCCATTCTGCCAAAGCACAAAACTACGTCGTTTTGACCGAACAGATGCCATGCCATACCTTTTCATAAGCATCCCATGCCTTTTCAAATAGTTGTGTCCCATATGATGGGTCACTAACCCCTGCTATAAATAGGCTGAGAGGGGCGGCCATTTGATTCATTATATTTTCAAGCATTCAAGCATTATAAAGTCATTCGATTCTTCAATTTAAATAAGTCTTTCATAGTTTATTTTTAGAGAAAGTTCTGAGCATTTAATTTTGTTCGTACGCTGTGTTATTTATAGTGTTGTTATAACACACGTTGTCATTGTATCATGAGAGAAGTGCTACTAACTTTAAGCACCAATAAGGAAGGCATAATTGTCTTAAGGACATAGTACCAAGTACTAGCCTTGACATACAATCTTTTGGTATACTTCAGATAAGTTTATATATATATATATATATAAATATATATATATATATATATATAAACTTATCTTCAGTTTCCTTTAATTTCTAAGTTGCAAATATATATTATTAAATATATATTTCGTCCCTAACAACTTTTTAGTCACTGTAGGTAATATCCATTAGATCCAATAAATGTGGTCCAGTTTTCGGGTTCTGTGATAAAATTTTGAAATTTATCTAAAAAGTAATATTATTCTAGTTCATGATTTGCACTATAGAAATAACTAACGGATGAAGCATGAAAGAAAATAAAGATAAATAAAATTCTTGTTGGAGGAGGTATGACTCTTCAATTTGAAAAGTGTGATCTATCTTATAGAGTTGGGATAAGATTTTAAACTTAAAATTTTTTGGATATGTTTTTAAAAGATATTATATAATTTTGTAGATAAAATATTTATTTATATGAGTTAACTCATGACAAATTAAAAAAATTCAGTTGACTCAACCAACTTTTTTTTATTATTCTCCTTATTATATATTATTATAGTAGCCTGTGCGAAGCACGAGTCGCATTTAAATGAGAATTTAAATTTTTATTAAAAATTAAGAAATATTTTAAAAAATAATTTAAATTAAAAATCCATACGTTAATAAAAAAAATTTTAATTATTTCGCTTAAAGAACAATCAAAACATAATTAAATTTTGATAATAAATGTTAATTTCAAGTTATATATTATCAAATTATTATTAGAAATATAATTTATTACACAATACATTTTATACTAATAGATATCCAATAAATGGATAATTAAAATCACTTTTTGAGTAAAAAAATATGTAGTATATGTTTATTTAGTTATTTATTATTACATGTATTCCTGTAACTTTATTTGAAAAACTAAAATTAAATTGTAAGTTATATATGATTAAATTATAGTTATAAATGTATTCATAACTAATATATCTTATGGTGGATAATTTGATTAAAATAAGAGTTTATCGATATATTTTTAATGACGACAATTAGGATAATGATTGAGGTGTTTGGACGTAATCCTAACTCATTTCAACAAAATTCGACATAATTGTTAAAGTATTTTAAAAAAAAATAAAAAATAAAAATTAATTATTGGTTGAGTCAACTCATAACCAACTAAATCGTCCTAATTAACTCAACAACGTAACTCAGTAACTTGACTCATTTAACTCAACCAATTATTCGTCATTACTCTAATTATATATAGTAATAGATAGTATAGATTTGATATAAAAATTTTGAGACCCCTAAATTACCCTTTAAACTCACATAGTACAATTTTGGGTTTAAATATTTTTTTCTCACTCTACTTTAAGTCAACTTATAGTTAACTAACTAAACTTTTTTTTTCTACAATCAACTAACTATACTTTATTTTTCTTACAAAAATTTGAATTTTCGTTAGTGGAGTTAATTATTTTAACAGTATATTAACGTGGAAGTGCCACATATGACTGAATCCTAGTTGGAAGCTACTTTTAACAGTTTTTTACACATTAGCTATAGCCCACGCATCAAAAACAAACATACCCATGGTGACCCGATCCAACCCAACGAGTTTCATACATAATAAATAAGAAATCAGACATCAAAAGGGGGGAAATTTAGGATTCTTAATAGTGACTGCTATAGTCGACTGGTTTGAAGTAATTGAAACTAAGAATCCAATACATAGGTGCATTTAGAGAAGATGAGTACCTCAAATGGGGTAAAGAGCTCTTATAGAAGGAAAATGGTAACCAAATTTGCATATTCTGAGCACGACTCCCCCCCATTCAATCCCATCGTTTGTGGTTGTGGAATCGTTGCACCCATGTGGGAAGCATGAAAAGATGGAACCCCATATCCAAGTAGAAGATTTGTTGGTGTAGCAGGTACAAGGTATGTGAATTTGCAAAAAAAAATATTATTTGGGATGAAATAAAAAAGCGGGTTTTTTTACTCACAAATCTTCTTCTATTGTTTATTTGAGCACGATAAAAAGATGTATTGTCGATTTTTCAAGTGGTGTGACCTTCCATTCACTAAAAGATCAAGGGAAGTGATAAAAAATTTGAGGGATGAACTATGCTCTACGAATAAAGAGATACAAAGGCTGAAATTCTTTAAAAATGGAAGTGAATCAAGTGTGGTCAAAGACTTGAAGAGAAAAAATGCCCAGAAACTAAAAAACTCACAAGGATGTGGATTGTTCTAATTTGTTCGTGGTTGATGTTTTTATTTTTTTTAGTAATAGTGGTGTAAAACAACATTGAGATGGATAATTGTAACTTTCTAGGATGGTTGATGTTTTTGATTGTAACTGTGGAAGTTTGGTATTTGAAGAAGGAAAAGAGAAAAAAGATGATTTATGTATGTAATGAATGAAATAAAAAACACATTTTGCTCTTTTGGTGTATTTGGTATGGCATTTCTAAGTTGTGTTAGAAACAGAGTATTAATGCAAAAACAGAGCAACCCTCACTGCACCAAACAACTGTAACTGCACCAAAGTTATGAATGCCACCCTACAATGATCAGTAATGAATGTCAAACAATAAATGTCACAACCAACCCACACACTGCACCAAAGTTATGAATGCAATCCCTAATCACATTATAAAAGTGATGACCAAACCAAAACTAAACCAAGACTAAAATGCAAAACATTGATAACCAAACCAAACTGAAATAGGAAACCATACGATCATAATTTGTATAACATTAATTAGTTAATAACATTGATAAGTCATATAATATTGATTAATTTGTACCATTACGATAAATTTTCATGGGTTCCTTGCATCAGTGTCCCAACAAATGACCTAGTTCAAAATTTACAAAAAACAATCACCAAATTGTACCAACTCAGAAGCTATACCAAAAGACTATCACCAGTTATACCAAAATACTATCACCAACTATACCAAAATACTATCACCAGCTATACCAAACTCTATGCAAAAGATATGTCAAGCTATATTAAAATATATAACATAAATATTGTTGCCACAAACTAGTAATTAAACTGAAATATACATGCTACTGTTTTGTGTTACTTCCACCCTTCTGCCTTGGTGTTTTAAATGGTCTGCATGTTGAAGATTGAGAATTTTATGTGTTATCTTGTCTTTTCCTTGTATTGACCTATTAGGTGGTGTAGAAGTAGGTGGAATGCAGCCTTCCACAGTTGTTTTTGAGGTCTTCTTTTTTCTCACAAAGGTTGGAGTTGGCATCTAATTAAAAGTACAGAACAAGTAATTTAAATTAGTATCACTGAGCACAAACCAGATTTATACACTTAGCAACAATACTAAATAACCTTCATAAATTATTCACATAAATTAAAGTAATACTTATAAGTACTGAACTTATATTGCTTCTGTATATATTGAACTTATACTTACAAAGGTAATTTTTTCTTTACCCTTTCCAATCTCAATTGCCTTGTCACTCCTCTTTGAAATTTCAGTAGCCTATAGAATAGAATAAAAACAAAGTTAATAAAAATAAACTTATATTTACTTATGCAAATATTAAAAAAAAAAACTTACCCTCATATGCACAAGACTTGATGGCACATCCCTAATCACCAAAGTAAGCAGTGTCCTCCCTCTTGTAATTTGAGTCATCTTCTTTGTTGGGGTAAGTGGAATAGTAGGTACAACCTTTTTCTTCCTTGAGGCCTTGTGCTTTTTCTTAGAATGTCCAGGCAGACTTGGGTGCTTTGGACACCTGGCTCGATTGTGACCCCCTCCCTTGCATAGGTTGCAATGCATCTTCCTCCCTTTCCTTGACACCCTAGCCAGCTTGTTGCTATTTGCTCCATTTTCCCATAACTCTTTCCTCTTAATCTTTGTGGTATTCCCTTCAACTTCTTTTTCATTGGTGGAGGCAGCATGATATAACATTCAGTAAAGTCTTAAAATTCTTCCCCATTTAATATTTCTAGGGTTTAATTCTATCTAGGGGGTTTCCATAGATAGAATGAATTGCTTTACTGGTATAAGAACAAGGGACTCCTGTCAAATCCCACACCCTATATGCACAACTTTTCTGCTCAAGATTTAAAGTGTATCCTCCTCTCATTCTCTCATTCACTTGGAACTTTGACTGTCCATCCCATAGAGCTTCACAATTTGCAAAGTCTAAGATAGCTGCATCCAATTTCTTCTTAATCGTTGGGCAGATTAAGTCTTCAGTCTTCATCATTGCATCTCTTTTCTGGTGCAACCTCACCATAATTTGATCATGTATCTCTGCTAACATATATAGAACTGACATATATCTTGCCTTTATGATCCATGCATTGAAGCACTCAAACATGTTATTCTCCACATTGTCAATTTTGAGTGAGTCTCAAAGAATGCCTTGGACCAAACCTTGGGATCTTGCTCTATCAGTTTGTCATGTGCAGGAGTTGATAACCTTTTACCCTCTCTCATTGCCCTTTTATGTGTTACAATATGAGTTGCCATAGATGCCTCCCAAAATGCTGTTTTAAGTGCTTAGAAAGGAAACTTCTTCCTCCAATTTGCAGGAGTTGATAACCTTTTAATCTCTCTCATTGCACTTTTATATGCTACAGGATGAGTTAACGTGGATGCCTCCCAAAATGTTGCTTTAAGTGCTTGGAAAGGAATCTTCTTCCTCCAATTTGCATAGATGTGCCTTGCACAGTTTCTATGCTCTGCATGAGCAATAAGCTCTTGAATAGCCCCCTTCAATCCCTGAAAATATTAAGTTAGTAAAATTTACATGCCCAAAGTTTCAAAGCAAATAATGAGGTATTAAAGTTATTAAATATTAACAAAGATGCTAACCTTTTGTTGATCAGATATTAAAGTGACCCCATCACCATCTCCCAAATTAAGATCAGCCACCAACAACTGCAGGAACCAAGTCCAGCTATCATAATTCTCACTCTCCACCACCCCTATAGCTATAGGAAACATCTAACTATTCTAATTCCTACCAACTACAGATAAAAGCTGTCCACCACACTGTTTTCAGAAAACAACCATCCAAGCCAAGAATAGGTCTACATCCATCTTTACAAGCCTTTGAATTTTTCAAAGCATCATAGCAAACATAAAATCTCTTAAATCTAGGAACATCTTTAGGATTCAATCTTGTTGTTTTTATATCAACTGTATTATTTTAGCACCAAAGTCCCACACCCTTGCATAATGATCCTTCATGACATGTTGAATCCCCTACAATGCTAATTGTCTAACCCTCATGCACTTCACCTCCATAACATCTAACTTTAGTTTCAACTTTATCTCTTCTTACATGTCCCTTAATTTTTAGCTAGGATTTCTCCTAATCCTATTCCTAGTACTCAGCCAAGTAGTTGACTGTAGCCAGCTTATTTTTGAAGATTCTGGTGCAATTGTGAATGTCTAAGAGGGACTTTACTTGTCATGTATCATTCCTTGTATGTAACTAGCCCATAATTTTCACGGATATCCTTTGTCACACCTAACTTGGCATCTTTTGGAGTCATTGACTGAATACTATAATTTTCTCCCATTTACAATAGAGTAGTCTCTTATGGCATCTTTAAACTCCTTATGCTGGAAAATATCATGTACTCCTTAAACTTTATCAACTTCTTTTTTGTCTTAGTATTATAAACCTCAACTGCCTTCTTTTTTTTTTACTAGGAGAGGTCCTATATAGCAAACATCCTCATCTTCTTCACTGCTCTCAAAAAGAGACCTGAGAACTTCACTGTTTTCATATTCACTTTGCCATGATGCATCATCTGAATCACTGCCCTCACCATAATTTTCACTATCACTTTCATTCCCAGATTGTTCTCCCTCTATTTCATTTATCTCTGGCTTATGTCATGCCATATCATCTTGCTCATTTTCATGCTCATCCTCACCCTCTTCATTTCTACCATTCCCTTCATCTCCCTAAGTTCCTCTTTCCTCTCCCTCATTGCCTCATTCATTGAAAATATTAGTATTTACATCCTCCAACTCTATGTTCTTTTTCATCTCCCTCTTATATTCTCTACATTTCCTCCTAGCTTCTACTAATTCCTCATTATTGTAGTCTTCATCAACATCACTATCAGAGGTATCATCTGTCTTAGAATTTTCCTCCTTAACTGCCCTTTGTTTACCCCTTTTGGACTTCCTTATAGCACTCTTTTTTACATTCTCACAATTTTTAGTCCTCCTTCTATCACTCACATTCTCTCTAGTCACACTGTTCGGAGCACATTATCACCCTCTATATCTCCCTCTTTATCACCTCCATTATCATCCTCACCCTCATTATCAATCTTATTATCAGCCACAATATCAACCACACTATCAGCTACATTTTCACCCACATTATCTTGTAAAGCATCACCAATAGACCCCTGTTTGTTAAAACTATTATGCTCATCCAATATGGAGGTTTGATCAGTATTATATGTTAATACATGGTCTACATAGAGATCAATGACACCAATTGACAAGCAAATATTAGCCATGTCTATTATACTAGCATCATCATAAACAAGTCTAACACCATTTTTAATATCTACTCTATTACTTTTAAAGTAAACAGATGACTAAGGATGATAACTAAGTTCAATAGCTAAGTCATCTATTGCAACCATACATATATAATCAACATCCAAGTGTGACAAATGATGAACCTTACCTCCCACATAGTCACAAAAAGAAACATCGATGAACTTCCCACCATAGTATACATTTAATTGCACAATATTATCCATTTGTACACAAATATAAAAAAAATGAAAAACAGAGCATAAATAGTATAAAATCAAACAAATGAAAAACAGAGCATATATGGGATGTATATGTGTGTGTATATCTATATATGTATATGTACATTATATATATATATATATATATATATTTATATATAATGTACATAAATAATCAACATATATATATATGTATATGTATCCATCTGTACATAAATAAATATATAAAAATTGAAAAACATAGCATAAACACTATAAAATAAAACAAATGTCAAACAGAACATACATGGGGTATATAATGTATAGGTATAATATATATGTATATGTAGTAGTGCTTATCATAAAGAAGAGTTTTGAAAATCTGAAAAGAAGTGAATCTGTAAAGTAAAAGACAAAGAAAAAAATAAAACTTTCCACCAAAATTAACCTAGGTTTATGAAAAAAAAGGACAATACTACAACAATAAAAATTGATCAAAGTCAGAAAAGGGGACAAAAAGGACATACGTGTCGACCATTACTCTCGATCGAACATCAGTCCAAATCAATCGACATGGATTCACAGTGAGGATCGATTTGCTTAAGGTCGTCTCTCTTAATTGATGGATCGATTTGGTTAGGGTTCGGTTTTCTTCTTTTTAGATTTTCTTACACAATCAAATTGGATAAAATGAATACTGATTTGGCTTCCAACAGACATAACAGTTGTGACGCCCCCAAATTCCGGGGTCCAAAACTACCCCTCAATTTGGGTCGCCAGAATACACATACTATAACAGTGCTTTGATACCAAATGTGACGCCCCCAAAATAGGGTCCATACAACCCATTTTGAGTCGCCTAAATACATATTACAAACATAAATTCTCTTACCAAAATCAATAATACTCTACATAAAGGTACAATCAATAACTGTTTTAGGAATCAAAATCTTTGAAAAATGATCGAGGAAACTTTCGTACATTAGAGGTCATGCTTCTAAGTTATAATAAATATCATACGCACGAAGAATTAGCATTGGTTGACCCATTAGACCTCAAAGGAACACGAGAAGATTTTGGTCCTCCTCATTTTAATGGTATCATCTTTGACGTCACACTATTTTATAACTTGATGAGGACAACCACTAGCTCGGACCACTAACGCGGTCCATCACTCCATTCTCCTCTTTTTCCCGCTAGACTCAGCTACACTCTTATTAACTAAAAGGAATTGTGAAGCAAAAAGGGTCAGCACAAATAGCTCAGTAAAGAGTATTATGACTAAGATAAATAAAGTATCATGACTAAGGTAAATAAATTATCAATAGTCTTCAACAGTAATAAATTAGATACTTAGAACATATGGTAGATGATATCAGTTTTCAACAATAACTGCAACAGAATAAGCAATCCATTAGAAGAGTTAAGTAGACCATAATGTCTATTATCTTCTCCAATTCAAAAGTTCACCAATAATATTTTGTCCCGATAACATCAATCAACAGTTCAACTTTGCATCCAGGACATAGAGTACTTTCATCACGTGCCTTTATCTGTAACACCAAAGATCATAAGTATAATAATTCACAGTTCCTGTTCATAATTAATCATGCAAATAAATAGTTCCTAGTCATAATCATGTAAATCAACAGTTTCTTGCCACAAAGGCTAAACAAAACTTTCACCATTTTGCCACACAAGATAAACCACACATAACTTTCACCACTTGCCACACAGGCTAAACCACACAGAACTTCCACCACTTGCCACACAGGCTTAACCATACAGAACTTTCATCACTTGCCACACAGGATAAACCACACAAAACTTTCATCACTTGCCACACAGGAAAAACCACACAGAACTTTCATCACTTGCCATACAGGCTAAACCACATAGAACTTTCACCACTTGCCACGCAAGCTAAACCACACAGATTCTCAACAACTTAGTATTGATGATTATTACAATAACGATGATATGAAGAATGGATAGAATAATCAGATAAAGGATAATCATTCGAGGTTTGACATTTAATCTATCCAGAGTCCAATAATATCTAAATTGTCAACATGATGACCAATTGTGGAATCGAATTCAAGAATGATATTCAAGATTCATATTTCAAGGATAACGATTAAAATTTAATAAGAAGGTTCCGGTAAATAAAAATTTAAGTGAAATGATATTAGATGAAGCGCAACCTCAAAGGAATTTCCAATTATTTCAGGAATTATAGAAGCAATACTTACCATAGTAAGTTTAGATTTACGAGTATGAAAGAAAGTGATATCCCTTACAAGTAAAAAAATGATATCCTTTACAAATATGAAATAAAATGATACTCCTTACGAATATGCACGAAAATAATATCTCTTACAAGTATGAAGAAAATGACACCTTTTACGAGTATAAAATAAAATGATATCCCTTTAGTCATAAAGTATGCCATCATTGATATATATATATATATAGGAAGAGGCTCTGCAGCGAACCGCTGAGGAGCGGACTGAAAACGAACCGGCCTTTACCGACGGTTTAATCCGTCGCTAAATGCATGCATCGCTAAACAGACCTATAGCGATAGTTTAGCGACACATAGAACCGTTGCTATAGGTTTATTTAGCGACGCCTGCCTTTAGCGATGAATTGAACCATTACTAAAGGCCGGTTCATTTTCAGTCCGCTCCCAGCGGTTCACTGGAGAGTGTATATATATATATATATACTAGTATTACTATACATATAAACATATATGTACAAAACTGTAAATGGATCTTCACCCGTCATGCGGTAATCCGAGTAGACAGATCATTTCCACAAAAAACTTGATAAGGAATGAATACAAAGGGTTATTCACCAAGCATGCGACAGTCCGCGTAATCAGGTTATTCTCACAAGTTAATACGTGGAATAAAATGGCAATCCTTACGAGTATGAAATAAATGATATTACTTACGAGTATCAAAGAATGATAACCCCTTACAAATATGAATGAAATGATACATGTCGCTTATTTTCTTATTAGCACTTACGAAAGTATACGCGTTCGTTTATAGTATTTAGCAAGCAAGGATATCGTTCCCACGAGGAAATATGTTAATATTTATCAATTACTAATTTTAACTCAATTAATCCTATTTAAACTAAGAATGATATTTGAGAATTAAAATTAACTAAAATTAACTACTAAAATAATCAATCACAAGAATAATGCAGATTTAAAAGCTTAAGATTACAACTTCCCTTATTATTTTATTTAAACGAATACACTTCCTAAATAATTAATTAATTACAATGAATCACTAACCAAGAATTCTTTATAGTATCCATGCGCTTCTTCCGAAATGACACATGAACAAATCCTCATAAATCCGATATTAAAGCAACAGAATTACAAGTAACACCTTAATTAATTAACCCACTATATTCCTATGTGAATTAAGTAACTAGGGTTTTAAGCACAAATTTTTTCAATGGTTGCAAAAGACATATAGGTATATTCCTATCCTATACACTAATCATATGAACCTTATTCAGATTATATGAACAGATGTTATCATACCCAGATCTAAATCTATACTCCACCTTCCAATTTTATATAGATTATCACAGTAATTGTTGATCAGGCAATTAATCAATAGGAACAAGATATGATAACTGATTCGAGAGTAATTAACTTAAATTAAATAGAAAACATCAATCTAAATTACATACTAAGTTTCGTTACAATCTTAATTGAAAGTTTAGTTCATAATGAGTAAGAAAAATATCATCCAAATAATAAATAAAAACATCCCAGGAATTACAAAATTAAAGATAAAAGAAAGGGATAGAAGAAACTATAAAGCCGCTCCCAATCTCTATCTTGATCTTCAAGCTCTGCCAATCTCCTTCGTGTTCTCTTTACCGTTTTTCTCTGCAAATCTCTTGTTACATTCTTTTCTGAAGTCTTCACCCTATTATATTCGTCCAAACCCTCATTCAGATTCCTTTTAGGCTTAGAATTCCTTCTCAGCCTCACAATTTTCACCTCTGGTCGCATATGAGCGCCTAGGCGCTCAACTTTGTACTGACCCAAGTGCCTAGGTGCGTGACTGGGACACCGTATTTACAAAAATGCCACTCAGCTCAAATTTTAATGATTTTTAATTCTTTTCTCCTCCAAAATGACTTATATGCCCCTTCAGCACCATCCTACGATAAATAAACACAAAAATGAATAAAATGATCCTAAAAATACTTAAAGATAGCAATAATTAGGGTTAACAATACTTGATTCGTAGGTATGAAACTCACTCATTAAATACCCCCAAACATAACCAATTGCTTGTCCCCAAGCAATGCAATGATGCAAATGCAAACTAACTAGCATGCCTACGAATTAAACAATCAACTAACATAGTATCCAACACCAGGCCTCAAAGATATCATACAGTACTTATATAGAACATCCAACCAATGCAAAGTTTCTAACTTTAACCAATTAGTTAGGTTATACCTGTCATCACCCATGTTGTGCGTATGTGTATATCAACCATTTTAATCAATCACAAACTCAAATCAATTGCATAATTGATTTCTTAGAAGGAAACTTTCAGTTTTAACTCAATTCAACCTGTGAGCACAACCAATCCGCTGATTCAAGCAATCACTAAGCATAGGGATTCGCAAAAAGGTTTATTCCTAATATCATATATGTTATATTATTTCACGAGTGCGTCTTACGCTCCATCTCATTTTTAAACTCGACTTGTGCAATGTCTAGTTTTCTTAAGCTTTTCAAAGCTACCCATGTAACAAGCTTTCGACCAGTGACTTCCAAACCAACTGGCTTTAGGGCACTAGGTGTTAAGACACTCATACGGATCTAATAACCCGAGTAACAGAGGCCACAAAACTAAACTAGTCAAGTTAAATTATTTATTTATTTATTTATTCTGATTTTCTGATTTTTTTTCATTTTTTTTAATATATATACCCCAAGATCCCCCCAAACTTAGATTCCTGCTTGTTTTTGCTTTCGTGGGCGTTTCACCGATATTATCAAGTTTTAACCCAAGTCTTTCCACCAGAAGCAAATTATATAACAATTTGAATTAGATTAACCAAACAGTAGATTATGTGTTTTTTCGATTAACATGAGCTTCAGACAAGATCAACCTCACTTTATAGTCAAAATCATCACTAAGCATTAGTTTTCAATTCTTCTTAAGTTAATACCATCAATCCAATCTTATCATTGGCCACATTAGACATTATCTCAATTTATGCTTAATTCATGAAACTAGATGCATAACACAACCTAAATAATTAACATGCACTACTAATGCAAATAAAAGCAACATGCATCATTTAATGAAACAAAATCAAACATGATTTTAAACAATGTAAACATGAACATGAGCCTTATCTATATGCACATAATCCACCCCCAAACTTAAATGACACAATGTCCTTATTGTGTAAAACATAGAGAATTTAAGAATGAGGACTTCCTTGATAAACGTCTTACTCACGTCATAATCATCTACATCAGCCTTTTCGTCGTCATCAAGCTCTAAGTCTGGTGGTGGTAGAAATTGGAAAGGATCCCAATTGGTGAAGAACCTCGTTGTGGCAATTTTTCAAACTGTTGGAATACGAAGTTAAAAACACCCTTGTGAAGCCCTTTTGAGAATCTCCCCCAAACTTGATTCAACCCCAATCTGATAGCTATTTAGTCCACAATGCTTTTCCAATTCAATTAATCAATAATTTAGAATAACCCAAACCCAATTAAGCCAACACAAACTCAATTGGGTAATCAAGTACAAGACACTAATTGTTTTTCAAATTACTCACTTATTCAACTCCATACAAGCAATTCCAAGTAATTTAAGATAAAACCTTACAAAACTTACTTGAATTGATTTCTTGTTGATTGTGGGTGGGAGAATTTATTTTAGTTTTGGATTGGGAGAGGACAATAAAAGATGTCATGGGGTTGTGAAGGAGTGGAAGAGAGGTTTGGTTGAATTAGGAGAGAGAAAAGTTGGGTTTGTGTTGTAATTTTCCGAACTAATGTGTTTTTTTTCTAAGTTTTGGCTGGAGCACCTAGACGCTTGGGATTGGTCTGTGATGGGCGCCTAGGCGCTTGGAAGCAGAATGGGTTGGTCATGGTGAGCGCCTAGGCGCTTGGAATGGCCTTAATATGAGCGCCTAGGCGATTGGGACTAATATTTAGCCAAATTCTAGCTTCCTTCATGCTACCAACCTACAACCCAAAAACCTAATGATTAATTTTAAAGCACAATGAGATAATAACTTAATATAAAATCCTAAGCTAAAGAAAAATAAATATTTAATGACTAAATGAACTAAAAATAAAATGAATAAAAATAAATTCTGGGTTGCCTCCCAGTCACCGCTTAGTTTAACATCCTCATCCCGACTGCTTCTTATTCTCTCAATCTGGTTCAATCGCAAAAATTGTCATTGCATGCCTCCTCTTAGTCTTTTCTTTGAATTCCTTGGCATCATTATACGTATGAAAACCCCTAAACTTATCTTCATCCATTAGCAAAAAATAACTCTCATCATTCGATTCAACTTTTCCTGCATCGTTGACCACATCAATCTGAAAGCACTCCTCATGATTATATGGAAGCTTGATTGTCTTGACCACCTTGAATGTAACCTCTTCTTCTTGTGGCCCATTCTTGAACCTTTTCTTTTTAGCTTCATAAACATCTTCCACATCATCGTGTGACCTTTTTATTTTTCCTCCCCCAGCCTCATATAGCTCCTTACCATTCCAACATTGAATTGCATTGTCATGCTCCACTCTTTCTCTTCTTGGATTTAACTCTGTATCGCTTGGCAAAGTATTGAGAGGACGATTTTTAAGTGCATTAGCAAGCTGTTCTACTTGATTCTCGAGACTTCGAAGTACCATTTGTTGATTGTTCATCGGCATCTTATACTGCTCTATGAAATTGGTAATGCGTTCCTCTAAATTCATCATCGCTTGTTGTGGTGGAGGTGGATACAAGAATTCTGGTAGGTATGATTGACTTGGACTATAAAATTGATCTTGATTATCATAGCTCCATGAAAAGTTTTGGTGATCCTGCCAACCTGGATGATAGAGATTTGGGTTGGTACTGGGCTGCAGTTGATAGTAGGCATTTTGAATGGACTGACCCCCAAGAGCATCAATTGTACTTGTAAGTGTTGTTATATGGGCTGATAATGTTGTAAATGCATCAACGTCGATTATCCTTGTCGCCCTTGGTTATGTCGTTCTCTCATATGACCATTGATAATTAAATGCAGTCATGGTACCTGAAAAAGGAAGTAAAACAGAAATAGAAATAAATAAAATAAAAAAACATTTGAATTAAGATTAATTTTTATCAAAATTAATAACGACAAAATATTAAAATAATTTTTCCGGCAACGACGCCAAAAACTTGTTGCCTAATTTCTTATTAGCACTTACGCAAGGATACACGTTCATTTATAGTATTTAGCAAGCAAGGATATCATTCCCACGAGAAAATATGTTAATATTTATCAATAAATAATTTTAACTCAATTAATCCTATTTAAACTAAGAATGATATTTGAGAATTAAAATTAACTAAAATTAACTACTAAAATAATCAATCACAAGAGTAATACAGATTTAAAAGCTTAAGATTACAACTTTCCTTAGTATTTCATTTAAACTAATACACTTCCTAATTAATTAATTAATTACAATGAATCACTAACCAAGAATTCTTTATAGTATCCATGCGCTTCTTCCGAATGTCACATGAACAGATTCTCATAAATCCGACATTAAAGCAACAGAATTACAAGGAACACCTTAATTAATTAACCCACTATATTCCTATGTGAATCAAGTTAACTAGGGTTTTAAGCACGAATTCTTTCAATGGCTGCAAAAGACATATAAGTATATTCCAATCATATACGCTAATCATATTAACCTTATTTAGATTATATGAACATATGCTATCATACCCAGATCTAAATCTATACTCCACCTTTCAATGTTGTATAGATTATCACAATAATTGTTGATCGGGAAATTAATCAATAGGAATAAGATATGATAAATGATTCGAGAGTAATTAACTTAAATTAAATAGAAAGTATTAATCTAAATTACATACTAAGTTCCGTTGCAATCTTAATTGAAAGTTTAGTTCATAACGTGTAAAGAAAACATCATCCAAATAATAAATAAAAACATCCCAGAAATTACAAAATTAAAGATAAAAGAAAGAGATAGAAGAAACTATAAAGCCGCTCCCAATCTCTATCTTGATCTTCAAGCTCTGTCAATCTCCTTCGTGTTTTTCGTGCTGTTTTTCTCTACAAATCTCTTGTTACATTCTTTTTTGAAGTATTCTCCCTATTATATTCGTCCAAGCCCTCATTCAGATTCCTTTTAGGCTTAGAATTCCTTCCCAGCCTCATAATTTTCACCTCTGGCCGCATATAAGCGCCTAGGCGCTCAACTTTGTACTGATCCAAGCGCCTAGGCGCTTGACTGGGACACCATATTTAAAAAAATGCCACTCACCTCAAAGTTTAATGATTTTTAATTCTTTTCTCCTCCAAAATGACTTCTATGCCCCCCCCAGCACCATCCTACGATAAATAAACACAAAAACGAATAAAATGATCCTAAAAACACTTAAAGATAGCAATAATTAGGCTTAATAATACCTGATTCGTAGGTATGAAACCCACTCATCAATTGTGACGCCTCCAAATCCGGGTACCTTAACCTTCGGATTCGGTACTCACGATCCAACACATACATCATCTAAACTACCCATTAAATAGGATAATAAATATCATATAAGATAATCCTTAATAAAAGGTTACATTCATAAACGTATCTCAGGTCAACTAACCTTTAATATAACATTATAACAACGGAATAAATATAAATATAGTCCATTACATAATTCATCACAAATAAAAGATAGACTAGGAGTTGTCTATTCATGCATCTTGCCTTTGCCTTTGCTTGAAGATGGTTCCTTAGGCTTCTCGTTCTTAGCTGAAATATTTTGTGCAAAGGTGAGCAATCAAATTGCCCACAAGTAGAACAATATACAATAAACAATATATAATTGAGCAAATGCTTATTCATTGGAATCAATCAACTGATAATTAAAGGCTTGTGAATTCAATGGAATAATCGTCTATTAAATGAAATTATCGATATTGAGTTCTGCTGTATATACTGAGGGTCTCAAGACCACGAACTATGTCCTAGGTTTACAAGCATATATAATGTAACCTTTATCAACCTAATGGTTGTGGACTATCTATCTCGTACTTCAGGTGATCAGCCCTTTGTACTACGTATTGTGCCCAAACATATTATTGTTATTCTATAGTTCGAAATTATAGTTTCCGATAACATTTGCCCTTTATGTAGGGTTGTTCATCTCAGTTTTATCATAGGAATCCGCACCAAAGACAATTCAGTCTGGAATAACATTATAAAGAATTCTAATCTTTTAGAACGTTTATCGACTATGTACTAGCCAAATCAAATGGGTTTAATAAACAATCAAAGATTTAATAACAACATCATCTCGAATAATTGCAATAAATATGTCATGATTCAATAACTTATATTTAAACGAGTATTATTCATCAAAGTAATGCTTTCAAAAAAGAATTAGAAAGCTTGCATGTTCATAGGAAACTCACACAAATATGAAAGAATTGTACGGTTTAGGAAACTTTGCTTAATATTAAAGTATAAACAAAAGTTAGAGAACTTGCATTGTGCGTTCGCTACAAAGTTATGATATACGTTCTACAAATATCCTGCACAACATTATTAATAATAACATACTAATTAATCACATATAGACTTCACATAAAAGTTTACAACTTCTATTATAAGTCACATTTCATGTTGTTCACGTTTTATAATAACGCGACTAATCTTCAAAAATGTCTCTCGGCGTTGTGGCGTTCGAAAATGACACGACCCGCTTATCGCCCCCTTATGATATTTTACTTCAAAATATATCATTGCTCAAAATTTATTTCAATCCGAGTTATAAAACTCATTTTCGCAGTTTTTGTTTAACAAAATATTGTTCTTGTTTTAATCATATCTCCTTCGTTACTCATTCGTTTTTGTTCGTTCTTACGTCAAATTAAAGCTTATGCAGTGTACTTTAACACTAGCTAGACCCTGGTTCTAGCCCATTCTTTAAAAAAAACAGATTTTCACTTTTTCAAACAAGGTCAGATTGCTACAAAAAACCTGGCCAATTTTATCCTCTCTCGCTAAAACAGTCATAACTAATTCATTTCTAAATCTTTTTGAGCAATTCTTGCGCCCACGCGAAGCTAACTTCCAGGGATACAACTTTCATTTTTACACCACTTTCAAATTCTTAACACACAAGAACAAAAAATTCGTACAAGAAGCATGTCAGAATCTATCCATTTCTGCGTTTCAGCTTTACCCTGTCTCGCTAAGAAAGTCATAACTAATTCATTACAAAACCTTTTTGAGTGATTCTTTTTTTTTTGTATTTACCTTACTCTCATAGCTTTCTTTTCATATAAGGCTCATCTCCTAACTTATTATACACAAAAAGTTATGGACTTTACAAGAACATGGACAGAAACTTGTTTTCTAAAAATTTCAGATTTTACAATTTTTCGTACCTTCTTCGGACATTCATAACTTCTTCGTTTTAAGCACGTTTCAGTTCATTCCAACTGGGTTGTCTTCGTATCTCAGAGGAGTATAACATATAACCTTCAAACTAAATCTTTAAACGTAACAGCATAACCATAATAAGTTCTAAATAGTCCAAAATGTCCAAAATCAGTCCATAGGTCCATTTCTTTCTCCTTTACGCATAGGATCAAATTTGTTTGCTTTTGGTTCCACTTGTAAGTTGTTACCAGTTTGTTTAACACTTGAAACAACTTATATGAACTCTTTAACAACTCATGCAACTAAAATAACAAATAACCATGAAAATATAAGAAATGATGGCTTAAAGTTTTAGAGTTGATTTATTACCTCTTGGCTCCTCTTTTGCTTAGCTAGAGAGTATAAAATGCTTGTTTAAACTCCTTCTTGCTCCTCTTTGATCTTTTGGACAGTTTGCATCAAGTTCTCCGAAGACCCATTTCACTCTCTCTCTAAAAAGCTTGAGTTTTAATGGAGATTTTGGAGATTAATGGAGTTTAAGGATGAACTGAAGGTGAATAATGGTTTGTATTTGCTAAATTAACTCTTCTTCTTCTACTGAACACAAATGGACTCCTCTATTCTTCTTCCGATGGTTTTCCTTTGGCGTATCTCTCTCTCTACAGTTAGTGTTGTAACTTAACCTAGCAAATGAATGAAATGCTGAGAGTAAGAGAGTTTGGTTTAATCTGATGGAAGAGGAAAGGTTGGAGAAGTTGAGCAGGCTCAACGTTTAGTTTCCTGAGCTAAATATTTAGTTACGTGCAAGTCTCTTCCTCTCTCCTTCCTTATTGGTTAACAAATGCCATGCATGGTTTTAATTGGTTGGAACATGTTTGTTTGTTTGCTAAAATAATAATCTGATACTAATACTCCCACAATGCATAATATTAACGGATAAAAATAAATACCCACTTATTAACAATTAGTCCAATTTCATTGATATCACAAATTGGATTTTAAACTGGGTTTGTTAAGGAATTAAATTAGACAAATAAATTATTCCAAAATTAATACCCATTAAAATATTTATTCAATAAATATTTATTACTAGATTACGAAATTTAACTCAGGTATTAATCGTTACATTTTTCCCTCCTTATAAGGATTTTGTCCCTAGAATCACGATACAATTAACACATCTCGTACATTTTACCTTTCTTACAAGGATTCTGTCCTTAGAATCACAATACATAAATTAAACAAATAACTCAGGGTAATTCTACATCAGCTTATCTTCGAGTTCCCACGTAGCTTCTTCAGCGTTGTGGTTTCTCCATATTACCTTAACAGAAGGTATTACTTTATTCCTGAGAACTTGTTCTTTCCTATCAACTATCTGTACATAAATTTATTCATAAGATAAATCTTTCTTAACTTGTAAGGGTTCATATTCTATGACATGTTTGTAATCGGGTTTGTACGGTCGTAGTACCGAAACATGAAACACATTATGGATGTGTTCCAACTCAGGAGGTAACGCTACCTCATAAGCCACTTCGCCTACCCTTCTAAGAACTTCAAAAGGTCCAACGAACCTCGGACTCAATTTTTCTTTTTTGACAAATCTTATTTTCCCCTTCTAGGTAGATACTTTTAAGAATACGTAGTTACTTATGTCAAAATCTCGTTTCTGTCGATGTTGATCGGCATACTTTTTTTGTCTATCTTGAGAAGCTAACAATCTGGCTCTTATTGCCTTGACGATCTCTATAGTTTGTTGTACCAGTTCAGGTCCTAACAATTGATGTTCACCAATTTCATCCCAGCATAGTGGAGTCCTGCACTTCCTTCCGTACAACGCTTCGTAAGGCGGCATGCCAATACTTGCGTGGTAACTATTATTATAAGCAAACTCTACCAAAGGTAGGTGGTCGTCCCAAATTCCTTTAAAATTCATGACACAAGCTCTCAACATATCTTCCAATGTCTGGATCGTCCTTTTTCTCTGGCCATCGATTTGAGGATGGTACGCCGTGCTCATTCTCAATTGTGTTCCCAAATGTATTTGCAAACTCTTCCAGAAATTCGATGTAAAACGTGGATCTCGGTCTGACACAATTGACACCGGAACACCGTGTCTTGAAATAATTTCTTTAACATACAATTTTGCTAATTGATCTAATTTAAATCTAATCTTGACCGGCAAGAAATGTGTTGATTTCGTTAGTCGATCCACAATAACCCAAATCGCGTCATAACCCTTCTGAGTAGTTGGAAGACCTACCACGAAATCCATCGTAATATGCTCCCACTTCCATTCTGGTATCTCCAACGGTTGCAGCAAACCACTTGGCCTCTGATGCTATGCTTTGACTTTCTGACACGTTAAACACTTTGCAACACACTCAACAACTTCCCTCTACATATTTGGCCACCAAAAATATTATCGAAGATATTGATACATTTTTGTGCTCCTAGGGTGAATCGAATATCTCGAATTATGAGCTTCATGCAAAATTTCCTCTCCTACATCCGGTACTGGCGGTACCCAAATTCTTCCTTCAAATCTCAACAAACCTTCGGTATCGAGTTTAAATTTGACATCTTCCCCTTCGGAAACTCTTTTCTTTATCATTTCACACTCTTCATCCTAGAATTGTGCTTCATTTACCTTGTCCAGTAAGGTTGGACGAGTTTTCATTTGAAAAAGCTTTTCCTCCGACTCTTTCGGATGTTTCACCTCTAATTCCAATCTTGTCATCTGTGATATTAGCTTTTCCTGAGCTGTTAACATTGACAACTTTTCACGACCCTTCCTGCTTAAGTCGTCGGCCAACACATTCGCCTTTTCCGGATGGTATAGAATTTCGCAATCATAATCTTTGATTAATTCCAACCATCGCCTTTGACGCATATTCAATTCTTTTTGTGTGAAGATATACTTCAGACTTTTATGGTCTGTGTATATCTCACATTTCTCCCCATAGAGGTAATGTCTCCAAATCTTCAAAGCAAAAACTATTGTTGCCAACTCTAAATCATAGGTCGGATATCCTTTTTCGTAATCTTTCAACTGTCGCGATGCATACGCAATGACTTTGCCGTTTTGCATAAGCACACAGCCTAGTCCCTTGTGCGATGCATCACTATACACCACAAAATTTCCTGTATCATCTGGTAAAGACAACACATGTGCCACACTTAACCTCTTCTTCAATTCTTGAAAACTCTCTTCGCACTTCTCTATCCATACGAACTTCACCGTCTTTCTTGTCAGATTAGCCAACGGGGTGGCTATCTTAGAGAAATCTTGAATAAATTGTCTATAATATACTGCCAATCCTAAGACACTTCTCACCTCTATCGGTGTCTTTGATTATTCCCAATTTATCATGGCTTCTATCTTTGATGGATCTACCGAAATTCCGTTTTTGTCAATCACATGTCCAAGAAATTGTATACGCTCCAACCAAAATTCGCAGTTTGAAAACTTCGCATGCAACTTCTCTCTTCTTAATGCCTCCAACGTCACCCTCAAGTGTTCTATATGCTCTTTTTGGGTTTTAGAATACACCAATATGTCATCGATGAATACCACCACAAACTTGTCCAGAAATGGCTTAAACACCCTATTCATTAAGTCCATAAATGCTGCAGATGCATTAGTTAAACCAAATGACATTACCAGAAGCTCGTAATAACCATATCGAGTTATGAACGTCGTCTTCGGTATATCTTCCTTCCTCAACTTCAACTGATGATATCCACTCCTCAAATCTATTTTTGAGAAATACTTAGCTCCTTTCAACTGATCGAACAAATCATCAATTATTGGCAACTGATACTTATTCTTAATAGTGACCTTATTCAACTCTCTATAATCAATGCAGAGCCGTATCGATCCATCCTTCTTCTTGACAAATAACATTGGCGTTCCCCACGACGACACGCTCGGTTGGATATACCTCTTATCCAACAATTCTTGCAATTAGACCATTAACTCCTTCATCTCTACTGGAGCCATACGATACGGGCTTTCAATATAGGGGCAGTCCCTAGTGCTAAATCGATCACAAATTCAATTTCTCGATTTGGTAAAAGTCCTGGTAAATCGTCTATAAACACATCTACAAAGTCTCTAACAACCGATATTTCCTCCAGCTTTACACCCACCTTTCGAGTATTGACTATGTAAGCTAAATATCCTTCACATCCTTATCTTAACAACTTTTTGGCTTGCATCATCGTCAGACAATTCGCTTGTCTAGGCAACTTGCTGCCATAAAATACTACCTTTGACTTCTTCGGAGTCATAAAGTTCACACATTTTTTCTGACAATCAATTACTGCTCCATAGTTAAATAACGAATCTATTCCTAGGATCACATCAAATTTCCCAAGTCGATTTGGAATCAAATCCACCGACATCACATGACCCTTAATATCTACACGACAATTTTTGTGTACAAACTTTACAGGAATCACTTCCCTATTCGTAATTTCTATGTTCAGAGGGTAACCTAACTCTTCTTAAAGTAATTATAATTTTTTTGCAAATTCATTGGATATAAATGAACAAGTAGCATCCGAATCAAATAATACGTAAGCATTTATGTCATTGATCGGAATGATACCTGACACCACATCATTTGACTGCACAACATCTTGCACTGTCATATTAAATGTTCGAGCCTCTGTTTCCGTTCGCTCCTCTTATCGCTTTCTTTGGACAATCTCGAGTTAAGTGTTCCTTTGATCCACATGTGAAACATGCACCTTTCTTCGGACTGGTGCAATTTGTTGCGATATGACCCTCTAAGCCACAATTGTAACATGCCCTCTTTCCTTTCAGGCAAACTCCCACGTGATTCTTTCCACAGTTACTACACACTTCTACTTTCTTCTTCGAATTTCCTTGCTGATTTCCAACATTGGTACTATCATTCCACTTCCTCTTCTGCGCATTGCCACCATTACTACTACCGGCTTTATGCTCTCCCTCATCTTTCTTCTTCTGTTCCTAATTATACTTAGTGAGTGCGTCACTTCCACCTTCTGCGATAATTGCTTTCTCCATCACTGCTGCGAATGAGTTCAACTGAAACATCGAAACTCGACTGTAAAGCCAAGGCTTCAATCCCTGTTCGAACCTTCTCGCTTTTCTCTCGTCAGTATTGACTTGATACGACGCGAACCTCGCCAAGTCATTAAATCTTGCTTCATACTCAGATACTGTCATCGTTCCATGTTTGAGTTCCAAAAACTGAACCTGCGTGCTAGGCGGAAAGTATGTTTCGAAGAACATTTCTTTAAACCTTTCCCATGGAATAACTCATTGACCACCTCTACATTTGTTAGCTTGCCATCAGTAGCTCGCTTCTGCTTTTAACATAAAGGTAGCGAAAGCAGTCTTTTGATCCTTTGCGACCTTAGCAACCTCAAATACTTTCTCTATTTCCATAACCCATATTTGGGCTTCAACCGGATTGGTAGTCCCTCGAAACTCTGGAGGTCCTACAACTTTAAAGTCTTTAAATGTCGTGGCATAGGTAGGAGTTTGATTCATAAGTGCGCCCATTAGTAGATTCACGAACTGTTGCATCGGGTTCACGTCCGCTTCCCCATTACTATCTATAGATCCCTAAGGGGTTGGTAGAGGTTGTTGTCTTCGTTTAGGTGGCATCTTACTATTAAGATTTATATTATTAGCTCATTATCCATTTACTAGACACATTCAAGAGTTATCTAAGCACTTATAAATAACACGTGACATATTTAATAAACATTGATATATATTCATACGTCACGTTCAGTACATAGCACAAGCAACATATAACCATAATAATATTACGGAATTACATCATCATCACATCCCCTTACTTATATCAAAAGTTGGGATTTACATCTCATTAATAGGCCCACAAACATATATATATGTATATATATATATATATACATATATATATATATCATAACATTCCTCTTCTCACGACCTACAGAAGCATTCCACCCCGCATCGCGTCATCGCATTCTTGGTCCATAATATGAATCATCGTTCTGCGATCCATAACGTACCAGGGGTACTCCTCAAACTGTATAGGATAATGGTAGACTCGATCCTGAACTCTTCTAATTGCAGTGCGAAATGCATAATCCATCTCATCCACCTTTGCTTTCTTGGACCGAACCTCTCCTTCAACACGATCCACGCGTCGATCAGCCTTCATCCATGTGTCTTCCACTCTCGCTCGTTTTGATGACTCCTCACTCAAGTCATCTTGCATGTTCTCATTCTCAGCCACTAACTATCCTCTTTGATATTCAGACTGTGCTAGTTTATGTTTGAGCTCTGCAATTCGTGCAGTGAGATCCTGAATCACTGTTGCTCTAGGGTAGTTTGACGCTCTACGACTTGTTCTTCTAACTCTTCGACTCTATCTTGCAACTCAATGTTTCGGTCATACACTATATCAAACATCTCAGCTCCGAATGAGGTAGGTGGTACCCCATCCGAATCTCCCTTAACTTCATCTTCTACCTCAATTTCCTCAGTTTCCTCTTCAGGATCTGATTTAGGCTCATACTTTGGGCCTACTACAGTAATCAATGGATATGACTCCCTCGGTGCTAACTGCTCCCAGACCGTGTGAATGTCTCGGGACTCCTCTTCTCTAGTCTGACTGGACTCTCCTATCTCGACCATCCTGTCACCAAAATTTTAAATTCTAATTACTACTCGGGAAAGCATAAGTCTATTAACAACAAGTAAGCACATAAGTCATTTTATTAAACATCTTTAATGAATTTCCTCAATTCATTCCTTAGAACTTGATAGAAGTTTCATCATCTACTATATTTTCGTTTTCCTGAAAGGTTATATCCTAAGTTTTTCCCCACCTAAAGTTTATAACCTACAGCTCTGATACCAACCTGTGACGCCCCTAAATCCGTGTACCTTAACCTTCGGATTCGGTGCTCACGATCCAACACATACATCATCTAAACTACCCATTAAATAGGATAATAAACATCATATAAGATAATCCTTAATAAAAGGTTACATTCATAAATGTATCTCAGGTCAACTAACCTTTAATATAACATTATAACAGCGGAATAAATATAAATAAGTTCATTACATAATTCATCACAAATAAAAGATAGACTAGGAGTTGTCTATTCATACATCTTGCATTTGCCCTTGCTTGAAGATGGTTTCTCAAGCTTCTCGTTCTTAGTTGAAATGTTTTGTGCAAGGGTGAACAATTAAATTGCCTACAAGTAGAATAATATACAATAAACAATATATAATTGAGCAAATGCTTATTCATTGGAATCAATCAACTGATAATCAAAGGCTTGTGAATTCAATGGAATAATCGTCTATTAAATAAAATCATCGATATTGAGTTCTGCTATATATACTGAGGGTCTCAAGACCACGAACTATATCCTAGGTTTACAAGCATATATATTGTAACCTTTATCAGCCTAATGGTTGTGGACTATCCATCTCGTACTCCAGGTGATCAGCCCTTTGTACTACGTATTGTGCACAAACATATTATCGTTATTCCGTAGTTCGGAATTATAGTTTTCGATAACATCTGCCATTTATATAGGGTTGTTCATCTCAGCTTTATCATAGGAATCCACACCAAAGACAATTCGGTTTGAAATAACATTAGAAAGAATGTTAATCTTTTAGAACGTTCATCGACTATGTACTAGCCGAATCAAATGGGTTTGATAAACAATCAAAGATTTAATAACATCATCTCGAATAATTGCAATAATTATGCCATGATTCAATAACTTATATTTGAACGAGTATTATTCATCAAAGTAATGCTTTCAGAAAAGAATTAAAAAGCTTGCATGTCCATAGGAAACTCGCACAAATATGAAAGAATTGTACGATTTAGGAAACTTTGTTTAATATTAAAGTATAAGCAAAAGTTAGAGAACTTGCCTTGCGCGTTCGCTGCAAAGTAATGATATACGTTCTTCAAATATCCTACATAACATTATTAATAATAACATGCCAATTAATCACATATCGACTTCACATAAAAGTTTACAACTTCTATTATAAGTCACATTTCATGTTGTTCGCGTTTTATAATAACGCGACCAATCTTCAAAAATGTCTCTCGGCGTTGCGGCGTTCGAAAATAACACGACCCGCTTATCTCCCCCTTATGATATTTTACTTCAAAATATCATTGCTCAAAATTTATTTCAATCCGAGTTATAAAACTCATTTTCGTAATTTTTCTTTAACAAAACATTTTTCTTATTTTTATCATATCTCCTTCGTTACTCATTCGTTTTTGTTTGTTCTTACGTCAAATTAAAGCTTATGCAATGTACTTTAACACTAGCTAGGACCTGGTTCCAGCCCGTTCTTCAATAAAAATAGATTTTTACTTTTTGAAACAAGGTCAGATTGCTACAAAAAAAAACCAGGCTAGCTTTACCCTCTCTCGCTAAAACAGTCATAACTAATTCGTTTCAAAACTTTTTTGAGCGATTCTTGCGCCCACGCGAAGCTAACTTCCGGGGATACAACTTTCATTTTTACACCACTTTTAAATTCTAAACACACAAGACCAGAAAATTCATACAAGAAGCATATCATAATCTATCCATTTCTGCATTTCAGTTTTACCCTATCTCGCTAAGAAAGTCATAACTAATTCATTACAAAACCTTTTTGAGTGATCCCTTTTTTTGTTTAGCTTACTCTCAGAACTTTCTTTTGATATAAGGCTCATCTCCTAACTTATTATACACAAAAAGTTATGGACTTTACAAGAACATGGACAGAAACTCATTTTCTAAAAATTTCAGATTTTACAATTTTTCGCTCCTTCTTCGCACATTCATAACTTCTTCGTTTTAAGCCCGTTTCAGTTCATTCTAACTGGGTTGTCTTCGTATCTCAGGGGAGTATAACATATAACCTTCAAACTAAATCTTTAAACGTAACAACACAACCATAATAACTTCTAAACAGTCTAAAATGTCCAAAATCAGTCATAGGTCAATTTCTTTCTCCTTTACGTATAGGATCGGATTTGTTTGCTTTTGATTCCACTTGTAAATTGTTACCAGTTTGTTTAACACTTAAAACAACTTATATGAACTCTTTAACAACTCATGCAACCAAAATAACAACTAACCATGAAAATCTAAGAAATGATGGTTTAAAGTTTTAGAGTTGATTTATTACCTCTTGGCTCCTCTTTTGCTTAGCTAGAGAGTGTAAAATGCTTGTTTAAACTCCTCCTTGCTCCTCTTTGATCTTTTGGACAGTTTGCATCAAGTTCTCTGAAGACCCATTTCACTCTCTCTCTAAAAAGCTTGAGTTTTAATGGAGGTTTTGGAGATTAATGGAGTTTAAGGATGAACTGAAGGTGAATAATGGTTTGTATTTGCTAAATTAACTCTTCTTTTTCTGCTGCTGAACACAAATGGACTCCTCTATTCTTCTCCCGATGGTTTTCCTTTGGCGTCTCTCTCTCTCTATAGTTAATGTTGTAACTTAGCTTAGCAAATGAATGAAATGCTGAGAGTAAGAGAGTTTGGTTTAATCTGATGGAAGAGGAAAGGTTGGAGAAGTTGAGCAGGCTCAACGTTTGGTTTCCTGAGCTAAATGTTTGGTTGCCTGCAAGTCTCTTCCTCTCTCCTTCCTTATTGGTTAACAAATGTCATGCATGGTTTTAATTGGTTGGAACATGTTTGTTTGTTTGCTAAAATAATAATCTGATACTAATACTCCCACAATGCATAATATTAACGGATAAAAATAAATAACCACTTATTAACAATCAGGCCAATTTCATTGATATCACAAATTGAATTTTAAACTGGGTTTGTTAAGGAATTAAATTAGACAAATAAATTATTCCAAAATTAATACCCATTAAAATATTTATTCAATAAATATTTATTACTAGATTACGAAATTTAACTCGGGTAACAATCGTTACATCAATACCCCTTACAAATATATATGAATGAAATGATACCCCTTACCTCAATTAGCAAATGACTAGATGTTGCTTTCTATGGAGTGTAGACACCCAAATTTTGCGTTTCCTTCTACTAACCATGACAGGAGGGCGAAATCGTCAATTGAACCAGCTTGCGGGAGCAAAGAAGCGGGCACAAGGGCGAGCGCCCGGCACCGCCGCAATGTTTTGGGCAACCCAAGTTTACGTGACAATAAAGCCGTCCGAAGCAGGCACTTCCGAATGAGGTGGCACGTCTCCCGGAAATTCCCGGACTGCAGAACACGAGCCTGTCAACGAAAACCGACGTTGCGGCACGAAAATCGAGAAAGTCAAGCCCGCCAGCCGCGGATAGATCTGCGGCCAAGTGGGTGCGCCAGCACGGAAACCAGGAAATCAGCACTACCAGCTGAGTGCGATGGGAGGCGTGCCAGCTGGCCAGCCGCAGATCCATCTGCGGCCAGCCGCAGATAGATCTGCGGCTGGCTCTGGCCAGCCTATTTAAGCCGCTTCGGGCAGCATACAGGAGGTTCAGCAAGTTCAGCAATTGTGGAGAAGAAGGAAAATTCCAGAGCAGCAACATAAGCACGGAAATAGAGAGAAAATAGTGAGATTTTGCTACAAAAATAGGAGAGAAAGTGAGAAAAAAAGAGAGGAATATTATTCTTGTGATTTGATTGTATCACATAATACTTTCTTCTTCTATTCAATACACAAGTTCACATCCATTTGGATATCAATTGCAAGGTGAAATCTCTTTTATTATACCAATTCCTATTATGTCATTTGATTGAATTAAATGTAGATTTCATGTAAATTATTGTGGAACAATGGATTAGGAATTATTAGAGAGGATTCCATCGGAACAAAGTTCTTCTTAATAATCCGATGATATCCATTGGGTGAGGTGTTGCTCGTTCATATCGATATATACATTAGATGGAATTGATCTATGTAGATTGTTAATTTTGGATCCTTGTGGGGCGTTAAGCAATCCGTTGTTAGTTATGTTATTGTATCTATTTGATGTTTGTGATAAATTGTGGATGTGAGCCTAGGAGCGTGACACCATGGTCCGCATCCGATGATGGACAAATTTTGACGTATGTATTTAGGAACAATGTAATCCTTCGTTGTAAACATGTAACCGTCGGGCCTTAAAATGACGCTAAGGCGGGAATCGTGCTTAAGGCCCTGAAATAGTGGAATTTGTGATTGTTGGTGTTCGGGGACATTTTGATGGCTTACATGCCCATGAATAGCCCCGACGCGTGTTTATGCTTGACTTGATTTATGACACGAAATTGGTTTCAAAGCTAAATGATAAGATTTTCATAAAATCAATCAAAGTAGGATATTAGAATCACGAGGTTAAAAGTTGAGAAATGTTAATGAATGTCGATTCCTATCTAACGAGAAAGCTAAAGAAAGATCGTTTTCCAAAACATCACACAAAATGATTTTATAAATAAAATGACGTTTTACTAAACCTTAATACATAGGGCGAAAGAGATTCTAGAAATTGCCCATCATTTTATGAAAGCAACGTATAGATCTCGATTCCTATTTAGACGAAGGTTTAAAACTCTTGTTTGGCCAAAACGACACTTAATGAAAAATCTCATAGTTTTGGACAATTAAAACCAAACCTTTCTCATAAAGAAATAAAGCTTTCTCGTGTATACCGAAAAGATATTCCGAAGCGTTCTCAAATTAAAACACGATTTTCCCTAAAATCCAAATGATTCTTTCATACAAAACTCACCACAACATTCATTTAGGCACACACACACACACACACGCACGCATATACGTTTTATGAATTAAAGGATAGGAAAAGCATCAAGATTGCGGTAACCGTGTTTCACGGAAGTCGAGGGGTGCCTAACACCTTCCCCTCACTTAAGCAAGCCCCCGAACTCTATGAATCTCGATTCGCAGACCAATTAATTCGGAGTCACACATGAGCCAGCGATTCATAAAAAACGAAAACTCGGATGAGTTGGTACATCCATTTCAAATATACCAACTGGCGACTCTGGTTAAATGGCTCATCATAAAAAACGATCTTTCAAAACCCCGTCGACATCAATGCCGACCTTTTCCAAAAAAATCATCTAAATCAAAAGGCTAAAATTGGAAAAGACTAAAAGAACACGCGAGAAGAAAACCCGGCGTCGACAGCTGGCGACTCTGCTGGGGACATTAGAGGGCTTAAGCCGCTTTCAAATCTTGATGCTATCCTATCCTTAAAAATTTTATGAATATGTATGTGCGTGCAACATTTTGACCTATTTTACTTATTGTTGTGTGAATGTGTGCTTTTGTCCAATGAATGAAATGATTGAATGGAGTTGATTTACCTTAAAGTAATCATTTGCATACGGTGAGGACGATGAATGTGAATGTATGTTGAGATTGTACCTCCTCCTGAGGCGAACCCGTCGGTTGCTTATTACTGGACTCGATGGGGCTGCTCCCCGGAGATGGCTCAGGAAACGCACCACTCAAATCCGCTCCAATCGAAAGGGCTCAAACGAGTAGATTGCGAAGATTTGGGAACCTTCATGCCGAAAAGCCCGTGAGAGTAACCCTAGGATAGGTCAGCCCCAGATTAACCCAACGCAGGATAAGTCTCTTCATGCCCTTTTACGTTTCTGCGTATAAATGCCATAATTCCATTGCAACATATTCATATATGCTTCCCCTTTATGTCAAAAGAAAATACTAACCTCCGTGTTTTGCAGGGAACGACACGGGAAGCATAAATCATATCTAGCATGTATTATTTCAATAAAGAACCGCTAACGAGTTGTTTTGCAGAAAAAGATTAAAAAACCCAAAAACACACAAGAGGTTATGGTTTTAGCATGCATCCATTCTTTCATTTCCCCAAGACTAAACTTCGAACCGTTGTTTTGTAGGATTGCTCCTCAAACCCGTTCGCAGTTTAAGAAAGCCCAAAATTCTACATCTGAAATGGCTGATATTCCTAATCATAGTTCCATATCTCGGGAAGAGTTTGATGACTTCAAAAAACAGATGATGGAAATGGCCACGATGCTAAAAGAGCAGTTCCTACTCAGACAGGATCCGCCAAGCCAAGGACCACATAATATTCCACCACCAGGGGGTGACCAGAATCCTCCTAAAAATGTTTGTAAACCTGGGTAAGGATGACCAACCCCAACTCAAGGACGAGCCAGTCATTACAAGGGCCGTTCCCATACCTAGCAGGACAGTGGTTACTATCCCAGAAGAAGGGGACAATGACGACCTTCGGAGAAAAATGAAACACATGGAGGAGACCATCCAATCTCTAAGGGGCATAGGCTCCCTGGGCAGGGTTAATTATTCGGATCCTATGTGTTTTTCCCCGGAGCCAGATATCCAGAAAAGTTCAAAGTTCCCGAGTTTGAAAAATACAATGGAAAGGGAGACCCCTATACACACTTGAAAATATACATTGGAGGAACTCGGGTCTTATGCTGAAGACGAGGGGTTAAGAATGCAACTATTCCAGAAAAGCTTAACAGGGGAGGCAAGAATCTGGTATGCCCGCCTCGACAACGCCCGAATCCACAACTGGGAGGAGTTGGCCCATACCTTCTTAACCCAATACAGCTTTTTCCAGGCCCAGATGGCCCCTGACAGGTACCAAAATGACAAAGGTTAAGAAAACAGCCTAGGGAATCCTTCAGGGAATATGCACAACGGTGGAGGGGCATGGGCCGCACAGGTGACCCCCCCAATGAACGAATCAGAGATGGTGATGACCTTTGTAGACATCCAGGAGGCACCGTATTATGAGAGGGTCATCTCGGGGATTGGAAGACCTTTTGCTGAAATGATTAAACATGGAGAGATGGTAGACATGGGGTTGAAGTCGGGTAAAATCCGGGATCTTACTGCTTTAGAAACTGCTGCCGAGCAAATACAGAATGGAAACTATGGCAGCACTTCCCGGAGGGTCCAAAAGAAGAAGGAAGAGGATGTTTCCCTCATCTTACAGGGGTCATCCAGAAAAACAGAAAGTCATCTTCCGGTTCAGGTACAGAGGGGAGGGCCATCCCGTCAGCCAAACTTCACAGATCAAAGGACAGAGGGGCGAAGAAGATATGAGGCCTCGCAAAACCGAGTGTTCACCCCGCTCGGGGAGCCGCTTGAACGAGTATTAGCGGTGTTAGTATCCCAAAAGAAGATTGTTGGTCTGGCACCACCGAGTGACCCAAAGGGTAGAAGGTTTGACCCGAGTAAACGATGTGCATACCACTCCAGTTCCCCTGGCCATGATACACAAGATTGCTGGACGTTGAAACATCGAATCCAAAACATGATAGACAGTGGGGAAATTGTGGTGGAACAACCGGACTCCCCGAATGTTAAAGCAAATCCCCTGCCAAGACATGATGGAGGGGGAGTTAATGCGACGGAGGCAAGTGAGGCTGGGGGGCCGCCAAGGTTGAACTATGTGCAGAAAGTTGAGGAGATGATCAACATGATACATGATCATGGGGATGCACGGGGAACGCCCATCAGGTTGATAGGGGTAAGTACGAATAACATAGAGGGACCTGTCAAGCTGACAGCCCCGAGGCCCATCATCCTTGCAGCAAGGCCGCAACTCCCTATCAGTAGTCTGAAGACTGTACCCTGGAATTATGGGGGAATACCAGAGGAGGCGGCCAGTTGTGCTTCTGTGACGACCAAGGGGAACCCCTTATATCTTCCCGGGCGAGTCCTTGAGAGCCAAAAGAGAAAAAATGAAGAGGTTTCTGAGGAAAGGGCCATAGAGTTTTTGAAAAGGATGGATCACCCAGAAACGAGGGGGATCCAGATTTTAAATGAGGAATCAACCCTAACATCAGTCATGGACTTGGTGTTGTCATCCAGTGAGCATTGCAAAACCCTGATGAAGGTTCTGGAGGAGGCATTTGTGTCCAAAGAAATTAGTGAGGATGGTTTCGGCCAGCTGGTAGGCCACTTATTGGAAACCGATGCAATATCCTTTACGGATGAGGACATTCCCAAAGAGGGAAGGGGGCACCGAAAACCGCTACACATCGCGGTAATCTCCTCAGGATATGTCATGAATGGGGTGCTGATCGACGGGGGATCGGCATTGAATATATGTCCTCTCAGCACGCTGAAGAAAATGAACATCAGTCCCAAGCGCCTACGGGCCAGTCATGTGGTGGTTCGGGCTTTTGACGGCTCCCGGAGGGATACCATTGGGGAAATAGAATTGCCAGTGGAGATAGGGCCCTGTACTTTTGATATCTCCTTCCAAGTCCTAGATATTACGGCAAGCTACAACCTACTGTTAGGGAGGCCGTGGATACACATGGCCGGGGCAGTTCCTTCCACGCTCCACCAACAAATCAAGTTGATCATCGATGGGAATCTGGTAACAATCTCGGCCGAATGTGATGACCCTTCTCCTCCCAGGAGTGGCCTACCAGTAATCAATGTGGATGAGTCAGCGGCGCCTGCCAGCTTTCAAGCACTAGAGATTAGCACTCCCCATTATAGATGCCTGGGAGCTCCAGCTGTGAAACCAAGGGTCTCTCCGGAACTCACCTTTGTGGCCAGGGAAATGATTAAAATGAACTTCCAACCTGGACAGGGACTAGGGAAAAGCAGTCAGGGAATCACCAAGCCCATCCACCTACCACAGCAGATAGGCAAGGCAGGATTGGGATACCATGTAGGCGCAGTACGGGGACACCGTCAGGGTGCGACTCCGTTTCGACTAGTCGGCAGCCCAGTGACCAAAGTCGACAATGAGCAGGGGATCAACGGACCTGTGATTGGGGCAGGGAATGAAGAGTTAACCCCCACACGTAATGAGTCGGCCCGGAGGGAAAGTTTCCTGCAGGAGGTCGCAAAAGAGTTTGAAACCAAATGCTATATCCCCGGACAATCAACAAGCAGTAAGGAGGGGACGAGTGTTATCACACCACCGGGAGCCCAACAAGTTGTGCCTGTCATCGATTGGGCAGGACTGATCATTCCTGGAGAAGATATGGAGAAGGACTCAGGCGACGTATCCGTAATCATCGGGGAGGTGTCCGATGTGAGGCCCTCCTTTATCCAGCGCATTTCATCTGACCTGACCATCGATAATTGGACCAAGAAACCAGTGATATCCAAACAAGGGTAAAGCTCGACGTCAGGGTGGTTAACCCTAGAGGATGGGGGAATGAAGAAGTTTTATTTTGTTGTTGTTTTATTCCTGCATAATTGTGTCGTTTCTTCGTGTTATTTGAAATTGCGATCGTCGTGAAAAATGATTTATATATGACAAGTACTTTGTTTTATGTCAGGTATACCCATTTGAGTAATCCTTGCCTAACAAAGGGTCTTTCAAATTTGAATGATGATTATGATTTTGACATTGAGCTGGATTTCGATTTAATGGGCATTGAGCAAGACGAGACAGATTACGACGACGCACCTGATGAGATCAAAGGATGGGTCGAAGATAAACCCAAACCCAATTTGGACCAAACCATCACTATAGATATCGGAACCCCTGACAATCCAAAAGAGCTCAAGATAGGGACAGACCTTACCCCCAGCCAAAAAGCAGAAATAATTGAGTTACTAAGCCAATATGAGGATGTCTTCGCCTGGTCGCACGAGGATATGATCGGATTGTCCACCGACATTGTGGTGCACCGGTTACCCATCAAGGAGGGTTTCAAGCCTGTCAAACAAAAATTAAGGAAATTGAAACCGGAGTGGAGCTTAAAAGTGAAGGAAGAGATCATCAAGCAGTTCAGGGCGGGAATCATTATGGTGTCCACTTACCCGGAATGGCTATCCAATGTGGTCCCAGTGGCTAAACCTGGAGGAAAGGTGAGGGTATGCGTGGACTACAGAGATCTAAACAAGGCCAGTCTCAAGGACAACTTCCCGGTGCCTTTCGTACACATCCTGGTGGATAACACAGCCCAGTACGAAATGTATTCTTTTGTGGATTGCTTTGCGGGGTATCATCAGATAATGGTGGCAGAGGAGGATCGGGAAAAGACCGCATTCATCACCCCCTGGGGCACTTTCTGCTACAGACGACTGGCTTTCGGGCTCACAAATGCAGGGGCTACTTATCAGAGAGCCATGATGGCCTTGTTCCACGATATGATGCACAAGGAGATAGAAGTCTACGTGGATGACATTATTGTGAAATCGAAGGTAGAATCTGATCATATAACCCATCTCAAAAAGCTATTCGATCGGCTCAGAAAGTATAATTTGAAACTCAATCCAGCCAAGTGCGCTTTCGGAGTACAGTCGGGCAAGCTCTTGGGTTTCCTGGTTAGTGATCGAGGCATTGAGTTGGATCCAGCAAAGATTAAGGCCATTGTGGATATGCCAGCACCCCACACAGAGAAGGAGATAAGAGGATTCCTGGGGAGAATAAACTTCATCAGCCGTTTTATATCTCACTTGACGACTACATGTGAGCCGATTTTTAAATTGTTAAGAAAGGGTGCTTCCCAAGAATGGAATGAGCAGTGTCAGAGGGCTTTTCAGATCATTAAGAAACAACTGACGGAGGCACCAGTGCTGGTACCCCCGAAGGATGGGATTCCCTTTGTTTATGTATATATCCGTCAACACCATCGCGATGGGATGTATGTTGGGACAGAAAAATGAGGCGGGTAAAGAGCAGGCCATCTATTACCTCAGCAAAAGATTTAGCCAATGTGAGCAGAATTACACTCCCATCGAGAAGACTTGTTGTGCTCTGGCCTGGGCCGCAGGGAGATTACAGCACTACCTCCATGGGCATACAACGTACCTGATATCAAGAATGGATCCCCTAAAGTATATTTTTTGAAAGGCCCATGCTGAATTGTCGATTATCCAGATGGCAGTTAATCTTACAACAGTTTGACATGGTGTACGTGGCCCAGAAGGCCATGAAAGGGCAGGGAATTGCAGGATCAGTTGGCAGAAACCCCGACAGGAGGGATGGAGCCGTTAGAAACTCCTCTCCCGGGCGAGGATATATTTTGGGTATCGCGCGAGAAATGTGATGACGAGGGACAATTTTGGAAGCTGTATTTTGATGGTGCCATGAATGCCGGGGGGGCAGGAGCCGGAGCGGTCCTAGTCTCTGTCACCGGAGAACAATACCCCGTGGCCACTAAACTTCGTTTCAGCAATTCGAACAACACCGCTGAATACGAGGGGTGTATCTTGGGACTCCGATTGGCCCGTGACATGGGAGTAAAAAGACTAGCGGTGTTTGGGGATTCGGAGTTGGTAATCAGACAGGCAATCGGGGTGTACAACACTAAGGAGCTTCGATTACTTCCATACCATCGTTGTGTCACCCAGCTTATGCAAGAGTTCGAAGATATCGCCTTCCGCCATATTCCTCGGGGACGAAATGATTTTGCCGATGCATTGGCGACTTTGGCTTCCTTAATCCACGTGATCAAGAGTAGGGACAGTCCACAGATTGAGATCACCGTACAGAATGCCCCGGCATATGAGGAAAATGTGGCAGTGTTATCAAACGAGGTGGTGTTGACAAGGCAGCCCTGGTATCACGACATCAGGGAATATCTGAGAGACAGATCCCTTCCCGATCAGGCCAATCGGACTGAAAGGATGAGAATTCAAAAGATGGCGATGAAGTTTTACCTGAGTGGCGATTCACTTTACAAAAGGGATGCCGGGTTGGGACTGTTGCAATGCGTAGACGAAACGCAATCCCAAAGGATTATGAATGAAATCCATGGCGGGGTGTGTGGACCACACATGAGTGGACCGATGTTGGCCAAAAAGATCTTGAGGACAGGGCATTATTGGTTAACGCTGAAAGCCGATTGCGATGATCATGTCAAACGGTGTTATCAATGCCAGGCGCACGGTAATGTGATCCATATACCTCCCAATGAACTGCACTGTATGACCTCCCCATGGCCATTTTCAATGTGGGGAATGGATGTAATCGGACCAATAGAGCCCAAAGCGAGCAACGGGCACCGGTTCATTTTCGTCATGATCGATTATTTCACCAAATGGGTAGAGGCAGCTTCTTTCCCTAAAGTAACTCAGGAGGTCATCGTCAGCTTCATCAGGAATAATGTCATTTGCCGATATGGGCAACCTGAGGTTGTGGTCTCCGACAATGCCAAGAATTTAAAACAACGCCCTCATGAAGGGACTGTGTGACCAGTTCAAGATTAAGCATCTCAATTCCGTCATTTACCGTCCTAAGATGAATGGGGCAGTGGATGGCTGCAAATAAAAACATCAAGAAGATCATGGCGAAAATGTCCGCTAATCATCGGGGATGGCCGGATTCTGTTACCCCTCACCCTGCTGGCATACCGAACATCAACGCGTACTTCTACAGGGGCAACCCCTTACGCTTTGGTGTATGGAATGGAGGCTGTTCTACCAGTTGAGGTTGAGATGGCGTCCCTCAGAATAGTGATCGACGCTCAGATAAGCGAAGAGGATTGGATGCTAAGTCGATATGACCAATTGGCCCTGATTGATGAAAGGAGAGTGGCTGCCGTTTGGCATGGTCAGCTATATCAACAGAGGATCTCTCGATCGTACGATAAAAAGATAAGACTTCGGAAGTTCAAGGAAAATGATTTGGTGTTGAAAAGAATCATGCCTTGTCAAGACGAAGCCAAGGGGAAGTTTGCCCCAAGCTGGGAAGGGCCATTTGTGATCAAGAAAGTGCTATCCGGAGGAGCCCTCATATTGCAAGAAATGGATGGTGAGGTATTTCCACAACCCCTCAATGCTGACTCGGTGAAGCGGTTCTACGCTTAAATCATCAGTTCTTTTTTCCTTTGGGAGCGAACTACGTAGGACCTGATCTCCCAACTTGTGGGGGTACGTAGGCAGCCATCATGGCGCGGTCCGATCCTTTAAAAAGATAATCCTTTCCCTAACCAAAACCAATTTTCGATAGCCATATAAAACCTTCCTACACCCTCAAAACCTTCCCGAAACCAACTGCCTAACCAGTTTCATCCCAGAACACATACCCTGATCCAACCCAAACAGTTATCCAAAATCTGAGATTCAATCCGACGAAATCAAAAGGTGTGCGGCAATATCTGTCAAATCTCCATCAAGTCTTGAGAAAAGAAAGAAGGCGAAATGTCAAAATCATGGTCAATTGGATAAAATGATGATCCAATGGAGGGCAATGATACGACAAAAGGGGAAAATGACTAAATTTAAATGCATGTCTATATATATAAGTCGTTTTATTACAAGATTTCTCTTTCAATAACTGATGAAACCAACATAGTCTATGCAGGAAATAAAATAATCTACAAATCTGAAACTAGCCGAAGCAGGATGGACAGGGTGGTGGATAGATCTGAAGCATCAGCATCTCCTGCAATCTGCTGCCCCATCATATCAATACGATCCAGTAAAGCAGTAGCTCGGCTGACAGCCCCAAAATGAGCATCTACCACTGCCCTGGTCTGAAGTACAATGGCCTCTCTGTCGGCAATGGCAGCGTCTCTAGCCCGAATGGCCTCATCTCTCTCGACAAGGGCGGCATCCCTCTCGGCTTCAGTAGCAATCAGGGCCAGGCGGAGTTGGGAATCCTCAGTAGCCCGACTCGGGGCAGAATCGGCTGAAATGGAATGGTCTGTGGTATCTTCTGTGAAAATCACTCCAGAGTCATCAAAGGCCCCAGTCCGACTCAAACTAGCCGAATCCAGGTCTCCACGCAACCACTGTACGTAGGCAAATGTCTGGATGTGACAGCTCGCACTATATTCGGCAGAGATCCTGCGATCCCAAAGCTCGTATACCTGCAATAGATCCCTCTCTGTACAGGATGATATAAGGAATCGGTATGCGGCTGCACCCGCGAAGGGGTGTAAATCCTGTGTCTGATCAAACTGCCCCATAACCGCCAGGGGATGATAGGTCGTCACGCCCCTTAACCCAGCAATGGGAATGAAGTCCATGCCAGGCACATGAGTCAAGAAGCTCATGAAGGAGCAATGGCCCGAGTAAACCAATAGATGAAAGGGGTCCTCAATGATAGACAAAAATGATGTCCAGGAGGCCACATCAGTACAACTCGCGGGACAAAGCGAAAACTGCGTGGTTATGTCATGGCTGAAGCAAAACCCTTGGCGACGGAAATGGCCGATGGGACTAAGATGACTCATGAACCACATATACAATAAGGTCGAACTCCCTCTGAAGAATCTCCCTCGGAAGGACTGGCAATATGTGGCCGACATATAGGTATCCGCCAATATCATGGGGAGAATGGTGTGATCCTCCTGAAGGGCCCTAACGGCCGCAACAATCCGCATGTCCAAATGATCGGATCCTGCAGGCAAATACAAAACTGAGATGACACAGGCCATCAGAACGCCCACTCTCAAGGCATCCCAGCGCTCCTCGGACACGGAAAAATCACCGAGGAAAAGACGAAAACTGTCAGGTGAGCCAAATCGGTCAATCAAGAATTGAAGAGGAACCATATGGTCTGATGTGATTACCGGTAATAAGACAGCCCTCCGCAAACCGGTTGTAGAAAGTCAAGAATTGACGGCGCATGGAACCAACGGTAACCCTAGCACAGGGACCATCCAACGGCAAGCCGGTGAAGCGAGCATATTCCTCAAGGGTGGGGGTCAGCTCTACTGTCCCAAACCTAAACACCTGACGGGCAGGGGCCCAATAGCTCAGAAGACCATCCACAAAGCCCGCTGGCACCCGGAAGGTTAATAAGGACCAAGAATGTCCCAAAAGACCATCTACGATAACCCTATCTGCTGGCAGTAGACTGTCCAACCAGCGGAAGAGGCTGCCAACCAACCCTGTGGGAGGAGTGGAATCCAAACGAACCACGGCATCTGAGGACGACATCTGTGAAAAAATAGTATCAAAAAAGACTGTACAGGGGTCATTCTCTACCCATAAATAAAAAGCATGCATCATACAGTTAATAATAAAGCAGGTGAATCCCATAAAGATGAAGAGAAAACTGTGCATAAATAAATAAATGAGTTCAGTACATAGTGCATAAATGAAAAAGAAATCTAAGCAGGTGCCGATACAAAAGGCCCTATCCTATCCTGGTCTAAATAAAATCAGTATCATCTATGAAAGCAGGATCCTCGAACTGATCCCCTGGAGTCGTCGAGCTCGGAGGACCAAAGTTCATATCAGGGATGTAGGGATGCGCTGTGTGGCATCAGATGAACTCGGGCCTGCATCATAACCTGCACCGTCAGGATCATAGGTGTAAGCCTCCTCCGGGGCCCGGCCCAACCCCCGAATAAACAGCGACAACTGATTCTACCTGACGGGTCAATGAGGCGATCTGCTCAGCGTGGGTAGGGGTCCGAACACAGGCAGCCCAATCGGTCATCGTCACCGAGCCTGGAACCATATCTCCAAGAAAGAAAGTGGCCCGAGTCTGAGGACCGATGGTACGGGGCACCCACCATGTACGGAATGCATCACTCGTAGTGGGACCCGTGGAAAGCATCCGACCATCCTCTCCGGCGAGCATGATCTCCGAGGGCTGAGAATCCAGCGGCCAGAAAGTAGTGAAAGAAAGGGAGTGCGGGATGCGGATCTCTCCAGTGACGCATCTGAATGCGCGCTCTCCCAGATACATCACCCAGCCTCCAACACTCTGCAAAGTGAGGCGACGGGTGGAAAGCTCGAACTCCGGGCCGGAAGGATGCCCGTCAGCAAACCCCACAGTCAGATGATCGGAGAGGTAGGGAATCCAGACGACGTCGGCAGCCCGTGATCAACTCCAGCTGAATACGACAATGTGCAAAGCTGCCCGACACGGGGACCTCCTCCAGAGTACTGTGATGCCATCGCCGACCCCGAGGATAAGTGTCCGGGCCCAGAGTAGTGATAGGCCTCAGACATGGCAGCCGCTCGTAAGCCCAGAACTGTGAATAGAAACAAGGCAAGGCATGAGTCACTATCAAATACAGAAAAGAGATGAAAGGAAAAGAAATACAGTAAGAGAGAGGAGGAGGGGACTCACCAACAGAAAGTGGTAGAAAGCCGAGCCAGGCATCAGTCTGTCCCTCTGAGCGTAGACGCATGCCATGGAGGAAATAGGCAAAGGTGAATGACCCCCAGTCATAGTCACCGATGCGGTCCACATCTCTGACCGCTCCTACGACGCTGAAAATGAATGGTGGAGGAGTTGTTCCCCAGAAAACAACCCCTCATGATGGTCAGGAACAAGCGTCGGAGTAGAAATGTCGCGGGTACCCTGATCTGCTGGAATATAGGCAGCGCATAGAGACCCCCGACGACTGCATCGACAGCCAAGGCACCAGATCGGATACTGCGGGCCTTAAAGACCCGGTCCTCAGCAGCGAAGCCCAGCAAAGCTCGAACCTCCACAGGAGTGATATCAAGATCCAAGGGGACGCGGGACCCGGTAAACTCAATGCCGGTAATGTACCTCCAGTCCCATGGGGTCAACACGACCTCGCAGTCGAGGAGATGAAGAGACTGCGTCTGGTGGAACCATCGCTCGGAATAAAGCCCTCATGTAACCCCAGGGGCACTGACGGGGAATGATAGTGAAGAAATGTCGGAAACCCCAAGAGTCCACCATCGCCCGATAATCACTGTGCAGGGCCGCGTTAAAGGGATAGTAGATGTTGAAACCAGTTGCCCCTCGGCTGGGGTAAACTCGGGTACCTGGGGCAATCACCAAGGGGTCAGTCCGGATAAAAAAGAGAATGGAGAAAATTGAGAGTAAAATCAGAATAGAACTGAAATATACCTCGTTAGCCACGAGAGATGCTGAAGTGGTGGCGACTGAGATCCCGACCCAAAAGATCGGGTATCTGCCACAGAGGCGCCAGAAAGAAGCCTGATGAGTAGATGGAGCCGGTGTGCTGGGTGGATGGCCCCTCTGCCGCGACCTCCGGAGGGACAGCCTCCACAAACGTCCGAATGACCAGGGGACGAATGACAGGCCTCCGTCAAACGACGAGCCTGACGGGTTCCGAGGAGGAACAGGATGAGTGGGTGCAGCCCTTACGACGGCGAACACCCGAAGTCCGAGAGGCGGAGGAGCTACTGGGCGCATCACGATCCATAGCTGGAATAGAACGGGCGAGGAAAGAAGGTAAGTTTCCTTTTAAAATTTATGTAATGAACATTCTAAATTTCTAGCCTCATCATATGATTAATGCAACATGATGCATGTAAAAAAAAAAAAAAAAAAAAAAAAAAAAAAAAAAATATCGGCATGAGTTCCGTTTGTAAATTGAAACATCCCAGGCATAAGCCAAACGTTGTTTTCCATCAATCAAAGCCTCAAACAGATTTAAATTGCATTCATATGTGTAATTACATCATGTAATGCATGTTTCTCTTGCAGAAAAGGAGTAACAATATGTGGGACCGCCTCATGAACATAAAATAGGACTCACATAGTTGTTACATAGCATGTATATATGATGGTACATTACATAGCATTGTAAAGCATACATTTTATCTCTAAAACGTGCAAATAGTCAAATGTATAGCAAAACATTGACGAAATTGAAAAGTGACCGGTCAAAGTGTTACCTGTAGCGCGTAGATCGATCCTACCGGAACAGTTTTTGCAGGAAAGTTGGAAAATCGACAAAAAAGCCCTTGCGAACAAGCAAAAATCGCGAGGAATATGTGTGAGTTGGAAGTTGAAAGTGACAGATCTGGAAGCGGGACGCGGCTTATAAGCCTGATCTTGCCGCAGATGTATCTGCGGCTGGCCGCAGATCCATCTGCGGCTGGCCTTGGTGGGCCCCACCTTGCTCCCTTGAAGCCATTTGACGTGTTGAAGTGAAAAGTTTACGCGATGGGTGACCGGCGACGATATCCGGCACCGACATGACGATCGACCGGCGACGATAACCGGCAATCACGAGATGGATGACCGGCGACGATAACCGGCTCCGACAGATAACCAACCGGCGACGATAACCGGGGGGTTACGCGATGGGTGACCGGCGACGATACCCCGGCCCCGACAATGACGATCGACCGGGCGACGATAACCGGCGATCACGAGATGGATGACTGGCGACGATAACCGGCTCCGACAAGATAACCAACCGGCGCGACGATAACCGGGGGTTACGCGATGGGTGACCGGCGACGATATCCGGCCCCCGACATGACGATCGACCGGCGACGATAACCGGCGATCACGAGATGGATGACCTGCGACGATAACCCGCAACGACAACATAACCAACCGGCTACGATAACCGGGGGTTACGCGATGGGTGACCGGCGACGTGACCCGGCCGCGACATGACGATCGACCGGCGACGATAACCGGCGATCACGAGATGGATGACCGTGGCGACGATAACCGGCTCCGACAAAGATAACCTACCGGCGACGATAACCGGGGTTTACGCGATGGGTGACCGGCGACGATAACCGGCCCCCCGACATGACGATCGACCGGGCGACGATTAACCCGGCGATCACGAGATGGATGACCGGCGACGATAACCGGCTCCCGACAAGATAACCAACCGGCGACGATAACCGGGGGTTACGCGAAGGGTGGGTGACCGGCGATGATACCCTACCCGGCCCCGACATGACGATCGACCGGCGACGATAACCGGCGATCACGAGATGGATGACCGGCGACGATAACCCGGCTCCGACAAGATAAACCCAACCGGCGACGATAACCGGGGGTTACGCGTATGGGTGACCGGCGACGATACCCGGCCCCCGACATGGACGATCGACCGGCGACGATAACCGGCGATCACGAGAATGGATGACCGGCGACGATAACCGGCTCCGACAAGATAACCAACCGCGACGATAACCGGGGGTTACGCGATGGGTGACCGGCGACGATACCCGGCCCCGACGAGACGATCGACCGGCGCGACGATAACCGGCGATCATGAGATAGATGTCCGGCGACGATAACCGGCTCCGACAAGATAACCAACCGGCGACGATAACCGGGGGTTTACGCGATGGGTGACCGGCGACGATACCCGGCCCCGACGAGACCGGTCGACCGGCGACGATAACCGGCGATCATGAGATGGATGTCCGGCGACGATAACCGGCTCTCCGACAAGATACCAACCGGCGACGATAAACCGGGGGTTACGCGATGGGTGACCGGCGACGATACCCGGCCACCGAACGAGACGATAGATTGAAAGAGTGAACCCAAAGACTAACAAACACGGTCAAGGGGTTGATACATTGACACTCTTACGAATGTCTTGCATGCATTACATCTTATGTTTGCATCATAAGGCTATATGTGTGGCATCATGTATGTACTGTCGTTCTTACGCACTGTCATTCATGCATCGAGTGTCCTATTCTTTATCCTGTTCATTTCCTTTTATCATTTCATAAACATGATAAAGAGGGGCAGCTGTAGACACCCAAATTTTGCGTTTCCTTCTACTAACCATGACAGGAGGGCGAAATCGTCAATTGAAACCAGCTTGCGGGAGCAAAGAAGCGGGCACAAGGGCGAGCGCCCGGACAACCCGCCGCAATGTTTTGGGCAACCCAAGTTTACGTGACAATAAAGCCGTCCGAAAGCAGGCACTTCCCGAATGAGGTGGCACGTCTCCCGGAAATTCCCGGACTGCAGAACACGAGCCTGTCAACGAAAACCCGACGTTGCGGCCACGAAAATCGAGGCGTGGCACGAAAATCGAGAAAAGTCAAGCCCGCCAGCCGCGGATAGATCTGCGGCCAAGTGGGTGTGCGCCAGCACGGAAGGAAACCAGGAAATCAGCACTACCTAGTTGAGTGCGATGGGAGGCGTGCTAGCTGGCCAGCCGCAGATCCATCTGCGGCCAGCCGCAGATAGATCTGCGGCTGGCTCTGGCCAGCCTATTTAAGGCCGCTTCGGGCAGCATTACACAGGAGGTTCAGCAAGTTCAGCAATTGTGGAGAAGAAGGAAATTCCGCCGAGCTAGCAGCAAGCCAACATAAGCACGGAAATAGAGAGAAAAATAGTGAGATTTTGCTACAAAAATAGGAGAGAAAGTGAGAAAAAAAGAGAGGAATATTATTCTTGTGATTTGATTGTATCACATAATACTTTCTTCTTCTATTCAATACACAAGTTCACATCCATTTGGATATCAATTGGCAAGGTGAAAATCTCTTTTAATTATACCAATTCCTATTATGTCATTTGATTGAATTAAATGTAGATTTCATGTAAATTATTGTGGAACAATGGATTAGGAATTATTAGAGAGGGTTCCCATCGGAACAAAGTTCTTCCTAATAATCCGATGATATCCATTGGGTGAGGTGTTGCTCGTTCATATCGATATATACATTAGATGGAATTGATCTATGTAGATTGTTAATTTTGGATCCTTGTGGGGCGTTAAGCAATCCGTTGTTAGTTATGTTATTGTATCTATTTGATGTTTGTGATAAATTGTGGATGTGAGCCTAGGAGCGTGACACCATGGTCCGCATCCGATGATGGACAAATTTTGACGTATGTATTTAGGAACAATGTAATCCTTCGTTGTAAACATGTAACCGCCGGGCCTTAAAATGACGCTAAGGCGAGAATCGTGCTTAAGGCCCTGAAATAGTGGAATTTGTGATTGTTGGTGTTCGGGGACATTTTGATGGCTTACATGCCCATGAATAGCCCCGACGCGTGTTTATGCTTGACTTGATTTATGACACGAAAATTGGTTTTCAAAGCTAAATGATAAGATTTTCATAAAATCAATCAAAGTAGGATATTAGAATCACGAGGTTAAAAGTTGAGAAATGTTAATGAATGTCGATTCCTATCTAACGAGAAAGCTTAAAGAAAGATCGTTTTCCAAAACATCACACAAAATGGATTTTATAAATAAAATGACGTTTTACTAAACCTTAATACATAGGGCGAAAGAGATTCTAGAAATTGCCCATCATTTTATGAAAGCAACGTATAGATCTCGATTCCTATTTAGACGAAGGTTTTAAAACTCTTGTTTGGCCAAAACGACACTTAATGAAAAAATCTCATAGTTTTGGACAATTAAAACCAAACCTTTCTCATAAAGAAATAAAGCTTTCTCGTGTGTATACCGAAAAGATATTCCGAAGCGTTCTCAAATTAAAACAAAACACGACGATTTTCCCTAAAATCCAAATGATTCTTTCATACAAAACTCACCACAACATTCATTTAGGCACACACACACACACGCACGCATATACGTTTTGATGAATTAAAGGATAGGAAAAAGCATCAAGATTGCTTGGCGGTAACCGTGTTTCACGGAAGTCGAGGGGTGCCTAACACCTTCCCCTCACTTAAGCAAGCCCCTGAACTTTATGAATCTCGATTCGCAGACCAATTAATTCGGAGTCACACATGAGCCAGCGATTCATAAAAAACGAAAACTCGGATGAGTTGGTACATCCATTTCAAATATACCAACTGGCGACTCTGGTTAAATGGCTCATCATAAAAAACGATCTTTCAAAACCCCGTCGACATCAATGCCGACCTTTTCCAAAAAAATCATCTAAATCAAAAGGCTAAAATTGGAAAAGACTAAAAGAACACGCGAGAAGAAAACCCGGCGTCGACATGGAGTTTACAAATTGAACAATACTTGTACTTTTACTGATCTTCACAAATACTCAAGATAGTCTAGCACGCTTAGAGAGAACTTAAAAAAATTTAGAGAGTGGAAGGAAGTATAAACAAGGAAGTTTTGAATTTTCTTATGTTAAGCCTTCCTATTTATAGCAAAAATCCACCACATTTAATATATAATATTCCTCCATTATCAATACTTAATTAAAAAGAATAATCTATTATCATTATTTATTTAAAAGATAAACTATTATCAAAAGATAAATTATTATTTATTCAAAAGATAATTCTTTATCAATATTTATTTAAAAGATAAATCATTATTTATTCAAAAGATAAATCATTATTTATTCAAAAGATAAATCATTATCTTTATTTATTCAAAAGATAAATCATTATTTACTCAAAAGATAAATTATTATCAAAAGATAATTCATTCTTTATTCAAAAGATAAATTATTACCAAAAGATAAAACCATTCTTTATTCAAAAGATAAGTATTAACAATATTTATTCAAAAACTAAACCATTATTTATTCAAAAGATTATTCCATTTCAAAAAGATTATTCCATTAGCATTATTTATAATTTTTACCTTTCATAAAAAAGTATCTTTGATCTACCACATATTAATCATCTCACATATTAATCATTTACATTTTACTATTCACAATTATTATTATATTATCTTTCTTTTTCGTTATTGACTTAATGTATTACTATCACATATATTTCTTCAAATAATGAGTAAATCTAACAGTTTAATACCCATGACTTCCATTTATGCAACTTTTCATTACTACCCTTACTACAATGTCAATTATTGTGACAATAGTATGGAATATCGTGACAATTATTGAATCAATAATATAAAATATTGTGCAAATGTTACTGTAACAATTATTGAGTTATATGAAATTGCTACTATAACAATTATTGAATCAATAATATAAAATACTATGCAATACCGTGTGACACTGTGTGACACTGTGGAATGTCGTGTGCCACTGTGTGATACTGCATTCTACTTTTACCACAGGGTATTTTAACAGTTAAAAATGATAGTACTGTTGACAATTTTTATTCAAAAAGGTTATTTCTGTCGTTTTCGGTATCCGATAATTAGTCGTTATGGGGCCCACTAATGATTGGTTATTTCGGCGCCGTCGTACTTTATCGAATATAATATTCTCCGACAGAACGAATATTATCCGACTGAAGAAATATTCCCCCGACATACTTTAGAATACAATTTGCACATCTTACCCGTAACTTTATCATTTTATTAATTTAATACCTTACTATTTAGAATAATAATTATAAGAAAATTAAATTATCTTTATTAAAATTCAAGGTATTACTTTACACATGTGGGGTCTATAAAAGGCTTTGGAAGGGAATTTTTCCCTCCAAATCCACATAATGAAGGTCACGTGGGATAATTCTTCACACAAACTTTTTTTTATAAGTCAACTGCTTATGCGTATGTTTTCGTTTAAAGTCAAAAGACTTAATGATTTATAAGAAAAATAAAATTAGTTAATTGACCGTAAGTTGACCTACAGCAGGCGATAAAATGTTGATTATATTCGTATAAATATTTTCAAGGTTTCTTAGTGAAGTCAACTAAAACGAAAGCCGGCCAAATACTATGTTTGATTCTGTACAAATTGCAAATTTTCACTTGCGGGCGGCGTCAATGATCCCCACACCCATCCGATCTGACCAACCTTAATTGCTCTTCCCTCTCTTCCCAGGAGAGGGAGGGTGACAACCAATTCTGCAATTTGTCTCACAATGCTATTAAAATTCAAATCCATCAATTCCATTGCAATCACAATAATGTTGGGTTTTGCCCTTTTGATCCTCTTCTTCTCTGGCTTCCTTGATTTCCCAACTGCCTCTCCTTCAATCCCATCTGCTGAACACCCATTATTGAACTCCAAATCTGGTCCAGACCCATTTAAGGACTTGTTTGGTGCCTACAAAAAGTGGGATTCACAAGTGGGTTGTTCTCAGTTCAGGCAAAAGCATCTAGGGTTGATGAAAAATGGGTCAATTTTATCTTCTTTGCAAGATGTTGATGGCGAATTGGAGTGTAGTGAATTGAAGATGAATCATGTGGGTGTTTTGGTTAAAGGGTGGACTTGGATTCCTGATAATTTGGATAATTTGTATGCTTGTCGATGTGGGTTGAGCTGTTTGTGGACAAAGTCTTCTGTTCTTGTTGATAAGCCTGATGCTTTGTTGTTCGAAACCACAACTCCTCCATTTCAGGTACTTTTGCTCAGCAATTTACAGTGCACTTAAATATTCAATTTTATAATAAAGTTGATTTGTTAGTGCACTTACGTAGATTGTTCTGAAATTATTGAAAAATGCTTAATGTCTTTTATATGTCAATTGGAAAGTATCTTATTATATATATATATATATATATATATATATATATATATATATATATATTTGCTTAAAGGTAATAGTGGATTTAAGTTTGCTAGATTGGACGAAGACATAAATGCAGATGCTGTTATATGAGCATCTACTTTTTAATTTATTTGTTTATGTAAGTTAACTTTTTACAGAGATTTATTTGATAGAATATTGAGTAAAATAATTTTAATGCCTTTTAAAATAGTTAGGTATAATATTTAATTCTAATGTTATGATTTTATTATAATGTTTTATTTAATTTGTTTTTTTACCTATATATGCGTGTTATACATATACATTCTTCGTTTGTCTTATAGCTTTCTCTAATCTGGCACAAAGCTATATAATCTGATGTTATTTACTGATTGACTATATAGAATAAAGAAGTAAAGATATAGTAGAAGACGTAAGTAAAGATACATTATCTATCTTCTTGCTTATTTAATGTCAGATAGAAGTAAAGATACAGTAGATCTCTTATTGCCGCGTAAATAAAGAAGTAAAAGTAAAGATATAGTAGAAGACACCACCCCATGTTCAACAACGAAAAAGATCTCTTCTTGCTTTTCTATATATAGCAAAGATTTCCCCAACACTATTGATATCAGCATTTACCTATTTTTTCACTTTTTGTCCAAAGAGACAAGTGGTGTTTTTTTAACACCTGTAGTTTCTAGGCATGTAATAGGAAGATTAACTTCGTCCTCTGTAAAGCTTAGTCGACATACTTCCTCTTTAAGAAGACGCAAGCAATCTTTCTGGGAACAATGGACCCTTTCAGATTGAAGGATTTCGATCCTATTACCCTTATTGTGCATCTTTAGTTATCTTAGACTTATGTTGCATCATAGCATGACACTAGCACTCATTCTCAATCTGCATTAACTGGAGAGACTGTATATGCTATCAACGGAGTGAATTAATTTTTTGGAGGGCTAGGATATTCTCTAGAATGAAATAATGGGCTCAAAAATTGACTTTATTATCTCATGATTGTGTTTAATGTTTCTTTTAAAGAAACAACGATTATGTTGAATGGAAAATTGCGGATTTTTCCATGTACACAACGGGAACTGTTGAGAACGAAGATAGTGGATTAGAGGTTGCACCATTACCACAGCTTGTCAAAGGAGTTGGTAATGTGTAGAGAGAGAAGGTTGCAGGAATTTATTTGCATTCTTGGTGAGGATACTTTCCGTACAGGGTAGCAGGATTGTTCGAGGTGGAAAGGCTGCGATTGTCCTGTTCTCAGCAAAATTTTATTACCAGCAGCTGAATGGAGGAGCTAGTGCAGAATTATTCCCTGGGAAGGCATTTGGAAGACTGGGCGCGAGCTAAGATCAGATTGTCTGTGTGGACTGCTTCTTGAGGGGCTATTCTTACCCTTGATAACTTGTGAACTAAAGGGAAAACTATTGCTAATTGGTGCTGCTTATGTGAAAAAGGTTGCCAAGTCTGCTGATCACCTTCTTATCCACCATGAGTAGATTAAGGACAATTGGAGTATGATTTGTCTTTCAGAAAATTGATTGGGTTATGCCTTGTCCTACTAAAGATTTAATGGCATTTTGGAAACGGATTAGAATGAGGAGAGCTTTGATGAAGAAATGGGTACTAGCCCCTCATTGCATAACAAGAGGAACTTTGAAAGAGTTGAAAATTCGACTTGTACTAGCTTCTTTTGTAGGGGGCATGTTCCCTGTAGGAAGGTTTTTTTGAGGACTTGTAGGGGGCACGTTTCCTTGTGTGTCTTATGTCTATTTTGCATTCCTCAAATAAATTCCTAGTAAACTTAAGGTACAGTCTTTCCTACTCATGATGGGCGTTGGAGGCTAGAGCCCCTTTGGGTACATCTAATAAAATTGGAACGATACGATGTAACGATCGCGGATCGTGGGTAGCTTTGTAACGCGAGCCTATGAATTTTATTGAATAAATTGAACTTTTATTAATATTATTCCGCGTTATGTGTTTGAATATTTTATTACTACATATGATGTGTATGTGATAATTTTTGATTGTTATTATTTTTATTGGAGGTGATTAAATCATTAGAGAATAGCGCTAAAGCGCTATTCACGCCAAGACGCCTTTTTCGATTTTATGACTTTTCATAATTTCGCCAAAGCGTTAATGAGAGGAGTTAATAATTCAAGTGTGGGATTTTATTTGAGCCCGATTGAATTTTTATTAGAAGCCCAATTGGTATTAAATTTGGAGTCCAAGAGAAGCCCAAAAGGTTATTAAGTGAAGCCCAAAACCCATGGACCTAATCCATGAACCAAACCCACCATCTATGACCCAAACCCATGACCCATGAAGGGAAATGGGTTATAACAATCAGCTGGTCACAATTGGAGAAGGGAGAAGAGTACGGGAGAAGAGTGAAGAAGAGAGGAGAAGAGGAGGAAGAACGTGGTGCTTTTGGGGAGGAGGAAAATCTGCATTTGGTGAAGCAAGGAAGGAATAAAGCAATTGGGGAGAAGGGAGGGGGATTACCCGGGCATGGGGAGGAGCAAAGCTCACTCTCCCAGCCATGGGGAGCTGCCATGTATAGCACGCTCACCTCCTCTACCCAGCCATGAAGCTCTGATCACTTCCCCTATATATACTCATGCCATTGCAAGCCTTCCATCCCTTTCTTGTTGCTAAGTGTTGAAACTGAATACTTAGAGAGTGAGAAGAGTGAGTTCGGGTGAATTGAGGAAGAAGAAGGAGTGTGGTAGTAGCTGCTATTTGATTCATTAACACCTTAGAACAAGCTCAAGAGGTATGCAATATAGAGCTTAGCTCATTTCCACATTCTTTCCAAGTTTCTAGTTTTGCTATGATTGCTTGTTGGAGTAATGTTGCTGAAATTGCTTGGTTGTTCATGAACGTGTGTATATGTTGTTAGCTCTGTATAAAGCTTGTTAATAATGTGTGAAAGTGGAACAATGAATGAGAATCAAACCTATGCTTAAGGAATCAAGAAATGGACTAAAATGGACATTAGTGGACTGTTATTCTTATGTTGTTAATAATGAAGTTGTAATCATCTTGGTTTGGTTATGTGCATTGGTTGTGTATTGTTGGTATATGTCCAGAAGCTATGGGAGTTGATTTCATATGTGAAGTCAATGGTAACCATGTAATGATAGGCTATGAGTTATGAACTCTAAAGCCATGCCCACCAACTATTTGGTTTAATGTCTAAGAGAATGATTTCTCTAAGGAGTCTTTAGAATTAGAGATGATTAATTGATTAAATGATGTTATGATGCATAGCTCAGTTGTAAATGTATGTTTTGAGTCATATAGACATGTTGTATAATGGCTAAGAAGCAAATGGGACGGAATCAAGAGTTTGGATTTTTGGGTTCTGCAGTAGCAGAACTTGAAAGTCCCTGGATGCAGAGTGGCGCAGCTGCGCCACTCCCAAACATAGCACCTGCGCTGGGTTGCAGAGCTGGAAGTCCCTGATGCAGAGTGGCGCAGCTGCGCCACTCCCAAGTACAAGACCTGCGCAGCTGCGCCGGTCTGCAGAACTGCCAAGCTTAGTTGTTTTGTGTTATTGATTTGATGCATATTTACATAGGCCTAACATGTTATAAGTACCCCAAGACATATGCATGATATGTTAGTGTAATAGTTGGATGACCCCAAGCATGAAATGATTAAGTCACGTGGGATTTGCTTAAATGAAATGAATAGCATAGTTACAATTTTCGTTTGGCTTTCAGGGGGCACTGCCCCCTACTCCCCCGCCAGCTCACCGGCGAGCTGGGCAGCCGCTCGCTCACCGGGGAGCGAGACCCCCGTTTGGGTAGTCGTAGTGGCAATCAATGTTCGTAATGATTATAATGTCTTGATTAATGTAAGCCAATGTTTGGTGATTATTGTGAGACTAATTGGTATGTGAATATGTGTCTAAATGCGTAGGACATATTTGAAGGACGATTAACGTCAAGTAGTAGCAAGCGCTTAAGGCAAGTTTCCTAAACCCTTGTCTAACCCTTGTGTTGGGCAAGTTATCTAGCTTCATTCATTTTCAGTATTGAATGCAAGTTTCATATCTTATACAAAAGACGTATATTGTGCAAGTTTATTTGATTCATTTGATTATATTCTCTTGACTCTCATGCGGTGTTTGAAGTTCCGATTTACGCAATACATATATGGTTGTGTGAATTCCTTACTTATGTAAATCTTTTAGTATTTGCACAAGTATTCGAGCTATGTTATGACATAAATTGTTGAAGCTTTCAAGTTCACGTATATATGAACTGTTATAGAGAACGTCGATGCCATTTGTTTCGGCTAGACAGATATTGAGATATTTTATTGATTTGATAATAAATCCTTGAAATGTTATTGATGATTAAGTAGAGCTATCCAACCGAATTGTTTTGGTTAGGATTCCGAGACATGAATGAGATGAACAACCCTAATATTAGGGGCAGTTTTTAGTCAGTTATTCTGACAAGGCATCGAGCGCCTAAACAAACACATATAGTCGTTTCCAGCTAGAGTGTTGATCAACATAGAGTACAATAGGCTGATCACCTAGAAGTGCTCGTAAGTCAGACGGTTTGCAGTTATAATGCTGTGTACCTTTTCAAGAAAGCAAAAGAAAGTTCAAGGTCTTATGACCACTCAATGTCGTTTCGAAAATATATTTTTAAAACGAAAGCAAAGTATGATTCCTGTTTATTCAGAATATTTCACAACTATTGTTCAGTTGTCGAAGAGAAATGATATAATTGATGATATTGTTGTTATTCAACTGTTATACTTGCTGGGCAATTGAATGCTCATTCTTGCTTTATATTAAACATTGCAGCTAAGTCCGAGCGGGCCGACGAACAGGTAAAGACAAGGGAAAGGGCAAGATGAACGTCTAGATGGCGTCATAGTTTATTTGTATTAGTAATGCTGTAATACTAAGACTTATTATGTATTTGGATTGATGTTATGGTAATAGAACCTGGGATTGAGAGTAAGACGTGTTGTAATAATATAGTAATTACATTCATGTCTATTATGTTGTATGGAATGGGATGTACCGTGTAGCACCGGATTCGGGTTTGAGGTACCCGGATTTGGGGGCGTCACATACGAGAAGATTAGCATGGCCACTGTGCAATGATGACACACAAATCGAGAAAAGATGGCCATGGACTTCGGGGTTTCCTGAAGCAGGATTTTTGTATTAGCAGTTCAACACTGCTGCCAAGTCTTGTAACCTCGCAGGTAGGATCTTGGATTGTTTGGTTGTGCATGTTCTCAATGGTAATCGAGGGACCTTTTATAAGAAAATCAACATTTTTTAGGGGTAGAGTTACCTATGGAAGTTTAACTAACCTCCCTATACATCATCATCTTACCTGTGAAACGGTTGCCAAAGTGGTTGAGCCAATACAGACCGATAATGATATTTGTAAGTGTTTAGAAGAGGGAAAGATGGACTATTTAATATCATAGGAGTCCAGTACTTTGGTGATTCCGTGTTCTTTTACCAAGGTGCTATGCCTGTGGATTTTGCTGAAGAGAATTTGTAATAAAGAAAAAGGATTTTTTATTTTTTATTTTATTTTTTATTTTTGGCTGAAGATCCATTGGCCTAAATTAAATAAATGGAACTAACATAGGAACTAGGTTCAACACAACATCTTTGGAATTAATCGCTTATCTTTATTGCATATTTGATATATATAAGTTATTGGATCCCATTTTGAACTAATCTCTTCTGCTAGATACTCTCATTTGCTTTTATGTTACAGAACCGTGTCTTTGGAATTAATCGCATATCTTTATTGCAAGATTTGATATGAATCAGTGCTCTAAAAACTACTAGGTGGACCTAGGCGGCGGAGGAGGCGCCTAGCGCCTAGACCACCTAGGCGGTGCCTAGGTGTTTTCCTAGGCAGACTAGGCATTTTCTTAGGTGGTCTCATTTATTTAGTTTTCTATTGTATATACTTGATACAATATATAAAACATATAAGAGATGTAATTTTTAAAATTTTACATGAAAAATGACCAAAAATGGTTAACAAATTAATTTCAAGTATTGTAGAGTTTCAAAGTCTTTATTAAATCAATGAGGTAGAGGTCTGATTCCACTTAGCGAGCTTGGGCGTCCAAACAAATCTGGGCGGTAGAGGACCTGCCTAGCTCCTAGGCGGGGATTAAGCGGATCTAAGTAGAGATTTTTAGAACACCGATATGGATTAGTTATTGGATCCCATTTTGAACTGATCTATTCTGGCAGATGCTCTTCATATGCTTTTATGTTGCAGGACTCTGACTTTTTTATTTTACCATCTCAGTTTGCATCTATTAACTTGTAAAAATTCTTTGTGCTCCAACTTTAGCAGTGTATCAGACTGAAAAAGGAAAAATCTTTAGCAGTATATGGCTATGCAGATCTTTATGCATTTTGGCTTTTGTCCTCCTATAGGATGCTTACCCTTCTCTATTCTTCCAACACAATAGGACTTTGACTCATGGGTCAGAACTTCTTTGATCCTTTTGGCGTCCCTTATTTCTTTCTTGGTGAAGTCTTTTTAGTTTTTCCTCTTTATGATTTTTATTTCCACCCTCTCAGCAGAAAGCTCGACCCTTATATAAACCTTTTTTGTGATTTTACATCAGGAAAGTCAACTAGTATATCTATATCAATTAGACAATGTTCTGAGTGGTAGATTGTTTATGTTTCTCTCAACAGTTACTTTTGTTCTTATTTTTTCAAATTCTCAAAATTCATTGGGAACCTTTTTTCCAGACCTTACCCTAGCATATTGTTGCATTCCAATAGCTGACATTACAACCAAGTCAGTTTTTGGTTTCCCAAGATGGTCATTGATACTGTAATGTGAACTATATATGGCATTAAAGTGTCTTGACAAAGGCGATTACCCATACAGAAGTCTCTATGTGAAAGTTGAAAAGGCATGGTACCAATAGTTGAAAAACATTTCCGCTTCCCATAAAAATGTACATTCCGAGACATCCTTCCATGGGTTTCTTTTCTCCTTCCACTTTCCTGAAAGTGATCAACTAATTTGCCTTGGGCCTTTATTTTTCTGGAATTAATGAATGAAAAAACTACCTCTTTTAGCAAATTAACTTTCAATCTGAAATTACAATGCTTAAATGATCCTCTCTACTTTCTCATAAGGTTTTGAATTTCTCATAAGGATATCTAATTTTGTTTGCAGCAAAACTGAGTAACATTAGATTTATCCACCGCGGTATCATATTCTTATATTATTTTCCTTTGCAATTTCATATTGTATGGTCTTCTTTATGTATGCTAGAGACGCAATGGAGATCCTCTTCGTGTATACATGGATCTTGAAGCTGGCAGAAAGCGGTCAGGTGTAGAGGATATTTTCATCAGCTATCATGCCAAAGATGATGTTCAGACAACTTATGCTGGTGGACTTTTTCATAACAACCGCAATTATCGTTTGTCTTCTTATAAAAACAATGTATGTACTTCCTAACAACCTCACATTTCTCTCTTTCATTTATGCTCTTTTATGTGGCTCATTTTCTCTCTTTCGGAAACTGCGGACTTCCTAAGATTACCAATTAGCGCATTAAGATGGAGTAAAAAGGTTTAGATTTTCCATAGCGCATTAGGTTGTTTATGTAACTTTTACAACATTATGAAAGAATGGTTAAAAAAAGAACTTTTCAAAGAGGACTCTAGTTTGGAAAATAGCAAAACCGAAATGTAACTATAACACGAGACTGTCAAATTAATCATTTTAAGATCTCCGAAATTTTCAGGATACTCTTGTTTACTGGTCTTCATCGCGCTGTCTTCCTAAAAGAAACCAACTTGCTAAAAGTCTACTCAAATTGTTGCCTCATCACTCATTTGGCAAGTGCTTAAACAATGTCGGGGGACTAGACATGGCACTCACTCTCTACCCAGAATGTGTGAAAGATCCGAACGAACCCCCTAAATGGTGGGATCATTTACACTGTGCCATGTCTCACTACAAGTTTGTCCTTGCAATTGAAAACACCATGACAGAGAGTTACGTGACAGAGAAGTTGTTTTACGCATTAGATTCTGGAGCAGTTCCAATATATTTTGGTGCTCCGAACGTTTGGGACTTTGTACCTCCACGTTCGATCATAGATGGGACTAAATTTGGGTCCATGGAGGAACTGGCTTCTTATGTGAAGGCCCTGGCTAATGATCCGGTAGCCTATGCAGAATATCATGCATGGAGAAGGTGCGGCGTTCTGGGTAACTATGGAAAGACTCGTGCAGCGAGCATAGATACATTACCGTGTCGTCTATGTGAGGCTGTGAGTAAAATGGATGGGAGAAATGCAAGAGCCTTGTGAAGAATTCACTTCTCAGATTTTATTCCACATAACGATGCTGTCGATATTTCTGGATTTTTTTTCGTTGCTGATACCAGTAATCAATCCTCTCTCCCTTCCTCTCTAATGTATGAGCTATTGGTAAGACTGTATATGAGACATGTAGAAAGAATCAAATGCAAACAGATCATAGTGAGCATTTTTTAAATCAAACTTGAACATAGCAGAAATAGACTTTTCACATTTTCTAAACACCCCTTATATGTTTCCCCTCCTGATTTAAGGTTTTTAAGCTTTTGCATATGGAGATTGCAGAGTTTGTGAAATACTACTCTTTTCATCCTCAAAAAGTATTCCATCTAATCCAAATTAGAGATATTATTTTTTTTTTAGTCTGTTTCAGAAATAGAGATACATTTTTAATTTTAAACTATAAAATGACAAAAGGTTACATCATCCCTTCAAGCTGTTAACGCAATTTTGGACTTGATTCGATAAATACTTGACTCACTACTCGAGTTGAGTTCGATCACTTGGTTTTTGTAGCGTGATTTGGTTGCCATTGTAGTCTCTGCTGTAATTGGGCTGGTGGGTATACTATGATCCTTGACCCGGTAAGTTCATTACTTGCTTCAGTTGCCCTAAATGTCATACTCCATCTGTTTCAAAACATAAAATTATTATTAATTTTTTATACTTAATTTAAGATATTTTTAAACTTAAAAATTAAGACAGGTTCCTTTATTTTTAATCAATAAAGTGATAAGTAAAAAGTATTAATCATAATTTTTAATGAATCATTTTAATTTGGAGTTTAAAACATATCAAATTGACTTGCAAAATTTAATAATAGTATTATAATTTGGAATGGAGAAAGTACTCATTAATCTAAAAGTTGCATTTATACTTTTCATTAGAAAATATTGGCAATTTTTTGCTCGTTTGCTTGTCGGCTTGATACTCGATATAATTAATACTCCTACTTTTTACTTGTATATATACTTTTATTTATTTATTTTTTCTATTTTATTTATATAACTAATTTAATATAGTAAAAATATATATAAGATATTTTAAAATCAAATAAAAGAACTTGATAATTACACAGTAGGCGATTCATATTCGATAATGTTTCGAACTACTCGCGAGCTGATTGACTCTACTCGACTCGATAAGTGTTGAGTTGCGTCAAATACTTGATTCAGATTCAACAATTTTTACAACGAGTTGAGCTTGATTACTCAATACTCGACTCGATTACTATCCTATAATTACTTATGTTCTAGATATATTGAATATTATTATGTCACTATTGCTTATATTTTTAGTAAATGTTAGGGAAGATATATTTGAACAAATAAATATTTGGTTGAAAATCGTGGTCTCTGATACTATCTTTCAAATAAGCACTTGAACTTGAGAAAAAAGATGGAACCCTACCTCAGGAATTGAAGTGGGAGGATTATACAGATTAAACTTCCTCCTCTTCTCCATTAACAAGATTATTCAAAAGACTTGAGGGCACCTCTTCTCCATTGACAAGATTATTCAAAAGACTTGAGGCCAAAATATGAAAGATATAACAAATAAAAAGGCCAAAATATGAAAGATATAACAAATAAAAAGGCCAAAATTTAAAACAACCAATTAGATAGATCATGCATATGTATTAGGGATTAATTTAAGACCTTTCAAACGCATTTATAGGCAATTTTCATGTAGTAATGAAAAAAGGATAAACAACATAACAATTTAATGTATTTTAATCAAACTTGACTACGTTCACGATCATCAAACTTCTAACTTAAGAAACTTATTATCGACTCCATGAATGATTTGCCTCATTCACATTCAATTATAAAAGCCTTTGTAAATTGTATTTCGAACATCTTAAGATCCTAGTTTCTCTTACATTCACTAAGAGTTTTCGGTTAGATGTGCCTTAAAATAATTTTGGATCTCCCGATGGTTACCATAATACGGTAACATGATAGTCAATTACTTTGTTATAAACATTTTAAAATATGATATATTTTCATTCTGAACATCAAATGTGGTGATTTAATTTTTTTTTTCTCTTATTTACTTAAATTTTTATCGCACAAATATGATTACAACTTTATTTATGATTTACGAATGAGGACTATCCTCTTATATATTGGACTATACAACTAATGACTAAAATTAAATCTCACGAAAGATTATGATCCACTATCTAGAATCATCCTTAAAAATATCTAAGATATATTTACAAGTATAATAAGGAAAATGATATATTTTGTGACTTTATATAATGATTTTTTTGTTGCGAATTAAACTATTGTTGATAATATTTTAAATATATATGTAATGAGAATAAATTATATACGGATAACCTGTAAAATTAGAGTTTTACATCTTCTAATAATAACATGCCACGTAGGAAATTTGAGAGAAAATCAAGGAATTTGGAATTCAATATGATTAGTAAAACAGTTTTATCATTGTAAATAGTAAATACAAAATTTATTAACGTAATTAAAATTTCTTGATTTTTTTCTAAATTTCTTACGTGGCATATTGTTATTAGAGGGTGTAAAACTCTAGGTTTACGGGTCATCTGTATACAATTTATTCTCATATGTAATATAGTGTGTCAATCTTATAATTCTACCTATTCTCATGTATTAATGTATGTCGTAATTGTATGTCGAGAGAAACTTTCGCAATACATAACATGACTCATATAATATATAATTACATGAGTAAATTGAGAGCGCTCTATTAAAGCGCTAATATATAAAAGAAGATTATAGGAAACACAATCTAATGTAATCAACCGAAGGCTTTGTACATGTAAAGTAATTGATGAGATGGCATAATCTCGTTGAAATTATACTTATTGTGACACTACACTTTTAAGCACTCAAGGACCTACCAAAAACTCATAATGTGGTACGTGTAGTACGAAAACGAAAAACGTACCCCACTACACTTATAATGTGCTTGTGGTTGAATGTAGTATCCCTTGATTCATCATAGTTTCCCTAACAAAAACTACTAAGTTTTTATTCAAATCATTATTTGAGGCCAAAGGGAAGTTTACGAGTTTGCCAAGTACTGGAGAGGTTTCAATCTCTTCTACTACTGAAATTTAGGTCTAATTTCATTCATCATTCTTTATGAATTAAGCATTTCATCTTTATTTTTCCCACAATAAAGGGTGCTCCTAGGTAGTGGATATGAGAGATGTTCATTGAGTGATTAGAAAATTTTGTATGTTCATTGAGTGATTAGAAAATTTTATATTGATTTGATTTTTGTTGCAGGTAGATACATTAGTTAATTACTCATATTTTAAAGTTAATTTATCGAATATGCTATTATATCTACTTGCAATAAGAATTGAACATATTTTTATCGTAATATATAGAAAAACGGTTGAGTAATTAAGATATCATTTAATCTGATTAGTTATTCCATCCCTAAAGACAAATTGGTCATGATCAAGTCATTACTTTTATCACTACTAGGAAAACATAATTTAACAACATATTTTTATCTTAATAACACAAATTAGATTAGTAATTTGTTGAAACATATATGAATTTTAAAATTAACTGAAGAAAAATAATATATATGTCGACAAATATCTGACGAAGTTGGATTGAGACCAACGTGGAAGTATATGCGATAAAATAAAATAAATTAAAGTGAGAACATTCTTAATTCTTACCTATCTCATGTACGCATATATATCGCAATCATAATTCGGCTGAAAATTTTCGCAATGTATAGCAAGACTCTTTAACTAAATAACATTAAAAATATATAAAAATTTAACTTCATAACACTATCCAACATATTAATTTCAGGAGTAATTTTAAAAGAGAAATGTGACAAAAAACAGTTCCAAAGTCTCTTACAATTACAGAACTACTGAATAGTAATTAAACAACATATATTTATGCTTAATATTTAAAGGATTCATCATCGTCTTCTTTATGGAACTACCATACGGTAGCCATTATACCGCTATTCGTAGAACTTTTACATTTTCCAGCTCTTTTTTTCACCTGCAATAACAAAATTGAAGCAGCCATTTTTAAACAAAATTAATAATAACAAGCTATATAAGAAATTTGTATTTATTATGATATTGAGTTTTCCAACATAATTAAGTGCACACATATGTACCATAGTTATATCTGAGTATTTTAATGTTAAATAATTTAAGAGCAACACACTAGATTGTGCATTTGCTGATGTGTAAAATCATGTCCTCTTTTAAGTTGTATAATCATAGGGCTTGAATTGTATCTAAGTTTAAAAATACTCTTCACAATTTAATCAGGAAAAATGATATATATTACAACTTTACATGATAAATTTAATTGGTAATATTTTTACGATATATTTGATATAGTGGGTCAACTTTATAATTTTATCAAATCTCATGTATTAATATATATCGCAATCGTAATTCGACAGAAATCTTTTGTAATATATAGCAGTGACTCTTTAATCAGAGGGTGTCCAAATTAAGTGCACTTAGCAATTTTCAAAAATAAATTCTTTCAGTTGAATTTTAGTTTTTTTTTAATAGTTTTTATTGGCTCTCCTGCCCAAAATCTTACTTATTCTGTGTCAAAATATAAGACCTATTTTGACATTTAAAATCAAATTAATTAACGTATTTTTAAGTTAAAAATTTATAATATTAATTCATATAATTGTAGACAATACAAGTACAAAAATTAAAACTATCATGAAAACAATACTTATTGCGAGATTTATTGTTTTTAAAAATTAAATGAATTATATTAACCTTGAATTTAAAAATATCTGAAATTAACTTTAAAAAGTAAAATTTTGATCTTATATTTATATTTGATTTTGGACATCTTATAATTTCCTTACGGAAATGCAACTAATAACAGAAAATACATTCGGAAAGAGATTTCCAAAATCAAATTGTCTTACTCTTTTGCTGGTTTCACATTTTTCGGCGCTTACGGTCTTCAAGTGGTTGGGTTTGTTCCTCAAATACTTCTTCAATTCTTGATCATCCATCTTTTCTATCATAGTAATCTGCAAATTAATTGGAAATTATAATTAATGTGACCATAGAAAATTGAAATTAATCGGAAATTCGATAATATATATGTATAGCAATATATATTGAAAATAAATTGAATGATCCATAACAAATGTGTGTGAATTTAAATCTAACTATGCATTGGAGAAATAATTCATATTTAAATTTTTTAACCCTTCCGTCACTATTAGTAATATATATATATATATATATATATATATATATATATATATATATATATGTGGTAAAAAATTGATATGGAAGTTGGGACAAGTAATATAATATAATGCATGAATCATGATCAACAGTTCGATAATTTTTTATTTTTGTTGTTGCTTGACAAACAAAATAATAATTTTGAATTGTTAATGATATTGAAGCTCAAAGTAATGGTATACACACTATGGTAATAATTGTTTATACAGCCAAAAAAGGGACATAGACTGTCTATACTGGATCTTAGGGTGGTCAAATTAAAAGTTAAATATATGTGTCAAACAAAATACCATATTATTTAATGTTTTAAGAAAGCAAAAGAAAACACCATCAAATTTTAAATATTATATCCCAAAAATAGAATCCACTTCTTTTCTTTCTTTCTTTCTTTTTTTTTTATTTTAAAAATGTTAAATTTTGTTTAGTTTCCAAGTTAGACATAATTGTACATATGTTTAGCATCTCCTTACAAAAACAATAAAAATTATAAATAAAAAAATCACACACACAGACACACACACACACACACACACGTATATATATATGAGTAAGGATCAGGTTCGGACTCCCGGACCTGATTAAAATGCGGTATAACACTGTTTGTTATATGTATTCAAATCACACCAAAAACACTGTATTATGAAATATTTTCAGTACCAAAAATTATTATACATTTTTTATTAGTTGTTTTGAAAAAAAATAATATATATATATATATATATATATATATATATATATATATATATATATATATATATATATACACACACACACACACATACCCATTTGCTTTGCTCTTCAATCTCTTTTTCTATAGCATCTTCTTCCTTATCAGCAAGTGCCTTCTTCTCTTGCCATGTTAGAACAACCTGTTTCATTGCCTTGTCTCCTTTCATTTTCCCTGACATTATTAATTATTTCCCTTCTAACCACAAAACAAAACTATGGAAATTAAATGAATAACAAAAGTTTAGATTTATAAATAGAACAAAATGTAACTGATATCTAAAAATATTACCTTTTTCTTGAAAAAATTAATAGCATGTGTTAACTAACGTGAATCGTAGTTAAGAGCAACTATATATATACATAAATCTCAGAAAGTCAATGTAACCGCTGTGCAAATGGACACTAATTGTTGCATAATGTATATTAATAATTAAATTTAAAATGATTGATATTCATATTCTACCACACATGTAAAAATAGAATGTAGAAACGTAACGGAATAATAATAATAATAATAATAATAATAATAATAATAATAATTTATTACTATTTATAATAAAGCAATTGGAGAACTTATCAAAATTAACTAAGTTTCAGTTAATACCAAGTTAGTCCCAAGTTTATCATCTCTGTTGATACAATGTATGTCATGTTCATAATTATACCAAACTTTTCGTATCATTTGTTGTATTATTCTAAAGATGTACATACATGTGTTAAAAACATATAAAATGATTTTGATACATAAAAATCCGATCAAATATTATACCACATGACCACCCAAGTTAACTCGTCAATTAAAATGAGTTAATTCAAGTGGTCATGAGTTAACTTGATCGGATGGTCAATATTATATTTAATAGAATAATTAATAATTGTAATTAATTACAATTAATTTTTCTTGAATCATGGAGGAAGAATATGAAAAGTTTCTTCTTAAAATACTAAAAATCAATGTAATTAATTTTAATCAAATAAATGTAATTAATTTCCCTCAAATTGTGAACGTAGAAATATTAAAAGTTCCACATGAATTTATTATTTTTAATCATTAAGTAATAAAAGCAATTTAACTCTTTTTAATTGTGGTATAATATATTGATCCAAATTATCTTTAACCTCATATATGTATTATGTTAATAAAAAATAATAAATTTATGTCAATAAAAAATTATCAAATATTTATATAAAAAAAAGTACATGATATAAACTAGCCTGTGGCTGGGGCTATCAAACTTGTAACAATAATAGCATGATTATTTATAATCTTTATAGAGCGGTTTCGAATATTTGGGGTTCAATCACACATGAAAAAACAAGCACGTAACGTTACGTTTCAGTGGTTAGAGAGTAGAGGAGGACAAATAAAGGAAAAGGATTATTGACAGTTAATAAAGCAATATTAGCAATCCCAATTTTATGAAGAAAGCAAAAATACCGTTCATATTTTGTAGTTAATACAATTTCTAAATACCAATACCAATTATATGAAAAGGTTAAAAATACCATTCATATGTTATAGTGTTTCTTCACATCTATATATTACACATATTTGCACAAAAACAACACTCCCTTTACAACTACGATCATTACAAAACGATATATGTGACAAACACTATTTGTGAGAGTTGATTTAGACTCATGTTATATGCCATTGTTCTAACAAAATCTTATAGACAAACGGAAGATATGTTAGTTAAATTATTTCCAAAAAGGTTGTAAATTAAGATGTTGTGATAAATCTTTTAGTTTGCATGTAATTAAACATACTTTAAGAAAATAATTATTAATTTATCACAAAAGTATTTTAACACCCAAAACCTCAAATCATTAAAATTGCTTTTATTATGTTACATAAATTTGGGTTTTGTAAAATTGTCACACTCTTGACCATATATATGTTTATATTTTTTTATTGTATTTGTTATTTGCAAAAATTGTATCTATTGTTTTTATCATTTAACACTCTTTTTGTACGCGTAAGGAGGAAAAAAACCCACAAACTTAAAAATGGTCAAGGATGCGACTGAAGTTTTTTTTTTTTTTTAAACATGAGAAAAATAAAAAAGAAACAAGTTAATCAAAATAAAGTAAAAGGATCGATTTTAGTTTCTTTGAAAATGGAAAGTTTATCTAATTTCAATAGATTTTCGGCGTCACATCTGTGCAATCAAATTTGTTACTTTGTTGAGTCGTCTTGGAAAAAAAAATTAAGTGCATGAGGCAAACAGGGCAAGACAATCGGATTTGTATTCTAAAACTTCCCAACAGTAACACATAATTGCATTACAGCTTTAACATTATAAAATAATACAAAAAAAATAAGGAATATAACTCTATATTACACAAATGCAATGTTAAAAAGTGGTCGAGGTCCTGAGGATAAAAAAAAGGAGAAGCACTAATTAAAAGAATGAAGATTGTATTGGCATGTGATACTCATTGATTGTAACAGAACAGAACCGATCGAACTCCTGAGTGGGAAGTGGGAAGTGGGAAGTGGGAAGTGGGAAGTGCAGGCTTTCTTCCACATTCCCACTTCTTCCATGCATGTGCGTAGGGATCTTTGCTCAACCAAAAGTACAACAACTTTCTTAATGGTACATACGGTCAAATAAATAAATAAATAAATATTTCTCTTATATAACTTTATTTTGTTTTTTCTCTCTTTATATATCCTTGACGTATAATTATTCCACCACAATAAATATTTCTACTTCACATAATCTTATCCCTCTTGATATGGGGATGGGAGGCACACTTTTCTAAGTTCAATGTATATCATGCATGCATAGTTAAAACCAACTAGAACTAGAACTAGTTATAACTAGATCCATCAGTCTCTTTGCCTCCTCATCATTGAGATTCAGTTTAGTACTTTAGGTGGTTTTTGTTTTTTTCTTGAAGAGTACATAATTAATTAAGATGAGGATAATTTGTATCCCCACATATTATTTGGATCATCCAGCTAGCTGGCTAGCTAGCCAGTGTTTGATTTAAGAATGGAGGGATTGAAAGCTGAAAATGAGTATGGGTACTGTTGTATTCAAAGCTAGAAGAGAAGTTTTTCCTTGGAATAGTGGCTTCCAATTAGGTCCCCATTCTAGTGCCCAGGGATATATATATCCTCATTTTATCAAGTACAAGAAAGTTGAGAGATATCCGTAACATATTTGAGTCGTCTGGCTTCGTCTAGTGTGTCCGAATCTTTTAATTGTCTTGCTTGTTTAACTGTCACGTACTCTTTATTTCAGTTACTTAACAAATAATATTCATAATTAATAGTAAATTAGTAAGGATCACACCAAGGTAAGTAGGTGACAAATAATTAGAATGTAACTGTAACATCGTGCTGACTCGTACTTGGATTAAGTCTTAAATTTACAGTCCCAAGATTACTATTGAGTCATCATCACATCATCACCATTGACCACACGCCCACCCTAAAAATTGTGACACTAAAACCGTTGGGAATAAACTTAAGTCTTATATACATCACAATATATCTCATATAGTTCGTTGTAAGAGTAATTGGTGAAGTCTTCATCAGAATAAGTCAAATCACAAACTGTGGATCGAAATCACAATTTTTGGGGAATGAGTGGGCTCTAGATGCATCACATTATAAAAAGTTATTGATCTGATATCATATGTAACAGTCCGATTGGGCTCGAATCCAAATTTATTGTCCTTAATTAGAGTATCATTGGGTAATCAACCAAGTCTACCCAAAAGGTCACATGCATCTTCATAACTATACTAAAGTAAAAGAGTACTTCTATATATTGTTACAAAAATATGTGATCTTATAAGCAGAAACAATGACATAATTTGTAAATTAATACAAGTACATGAATAATTGATTAATACGTATTCTCGTAAGAAAAATCAATATGTTTTTATCGCATTACCAATCTTTTTTACTAAGGTAAATATCTTGATTACACTATCGATGGGTAGCGCGCAAGGAGACTTGAGCCCTAACCACCAATGTTACGATGGTTTCGTCTCCCTTACTAGGCCAAGCCTTTTATCCCCTAAATTTTCCTTTTATTTGTGATTATTTGCGGTTGAACTTTTCTCTTTTTCGGTCTACTTCATGAGATTTTAATTTTTTTTTTGTTTTTTCCCCCTTTGTTTGGTCTACTTCACTTTACTATGTTGGCATTGCAACTTGCATCAAATAATTGTTCATAATTAGAATATGATATAACTAGCTTGCAACTATAGGGAACAAGTATTTAAAAAACGGAGTGGAGCCAATTAAGCTGCAGGAGATAGAGGGATAGAGAGTTGTGGGGTTTCCCATTTGCACCGCCCCTTGTGATTCCGTACTGTGGAGTGAGAAGGGTGCTCAAGTAAGTACTCGTCATCCAAATTGACCATTTCTCTGTTGGGATATATATACACTAGTACTATCATATCTTTTTAGTTGATTTATATCTAACTAATTAGTGGAGCCAAGTATGGAAGGTTTTGTTGTTGACTTTCTGACACCATGTGCCCACAACACCACAAACCCTAGTAGTTTCACTTACACTTGTACTCAATCAATTCCCCCCACCCCCTCTTTTCTCCTCTTTTCTTTTCGGATACAGTGAAGTTGTCATTCAACTATATCATTTGTCAATAATGTGTAGCGTTCAGATGAGATCCTGATTCTAAACAATCTAAAATAAACTGTTCATATGAATAGTTAATCAAAATAAGTTGTATTTGTATAGTAAAAAGTTATAATTATATAACAAAGAACATACGTCTGCTAAACTAATTAATGCAACTTGTTTTTATACACTATCTATTTTAAACTGTCTGAAATCAAGATTCATGTATTCTGTATAGAAGAAAGTTGCATTCTGTGGACCTTTGATTATTTTTGTTATCATATTGCAACTATCTGATTATACATACGTGCAACTCATTTCTATGTGACTGACAGATGGTAAGTTAAAAGATAACTTCAGCAAAACCAAATCTTGAATTTTTGCATGTACATGAGGGCTTGATTCCTCCACGTTATGGTCAAATTCTGGCACTCTCATTCCACTACATACCTTATCTTTCATGATAAATCAAGGCACACTCCTCGAGCACAATATATAGAACATTTTTTGCAATCTCTTTCACTTGCAAAACATGCCTTACTCCACAATTCTTTAAGCTATTTCTCGCATTCCCAAAATTCTCCATAAATTGTAATTTCTTCTATATAAAGTAATGCCAAAGAAAGTAGAGGTTTTTGAAGGGAGAAAAAGAGCCCCCAAGGGTCACTTTGTGGTGTACGTAGGTAATGAAATGACAAGGTTTGTTGTTCCAACATCTTACTTGAAGAATCCACTATTTCAACAGCTTCTAAATAAGGCTGCAGAAGAGTATGGCTTTGATAATCAAACGAAAATTGTTCTTCCTTGTGATGAATCTGCCTTTCGAAGGCTCACCGCCGTCTTGGCCAAGCACTAGAGATTGCGATTTTGTACTTAAGCAGAATGTAAGTAGTAATGATTTAACCAAAAAAAATAGCTTTGTGTTCGGTTTGCTTTGTTTACGGTGTTTCTAGCAATAGCATTTAGTGCATTTGGGACTCAAACGTAACATATCAAAATTAACCAATTTTAATGCATTGCATTTGAGTCTCAAATGTTGAGCTTGAGTTAAATAAGTTGAATTTTAAATAAACTGCTCGTAAACGAACAACATTCTAATTAAATGCGTTCGGATCTCCAAACACACCAAATGTTGCATAGACTAATAAACGAGCCAACACTACATAGATTGATCACCAGATAAAATGACTGCAGCTAGAACATTACTAAGCCACTAATGTAAGTGATATTTGATTGCTCCAAAAAAAATCAAAAACTTACAATAGTGTTATATATTGGGAGTCTTTAACAGCTAGGTCTTCCCTTTCTACTCTTGCACAAGTTGTCATTGTGCCATAAATGTACCCGTACGTGTCAACGTATGCATGCATAACCCATGAATGTAATTCACCATACTATTGAGCCGTATATATAACATGCATGCATGTCTCACAAGGATATTAATATTTACAACATGGTTTAATTTCATAAACTTAAATAATTAATTCTCTCCCTTGGACAAATATTAATAGTTATAACTAGCTATATAACGATAATTAATATGCAAAAAAAGGGTCCTATTTGTAAAAGAAATTTATTCAATTAAAAAAAATCATCTTTTTGCTGATGGTTCATGGCCGTACAAAATGGTACCATTTTCTTAAATTGGTCATCATAATTTTAATATCATCTCACCACTACTACGTTAACAATTTTTTATTTTCAAGAGTAAAATAGAATGAAATTACGTACTTAACATTTACAAACTTATGAATAAAACTATTTTTGTTGAATGAAGAGAGTTTTATTTTAATTCTTGATATCATCTGAGAGTGATATAGTTTTAGGTATAGTGGAAATAAGAAAAGAAAAATATTAATTTAAAAAAAAAAAAAAGGGGGCTTGTTGATAAGATTGACTAAATGAAGTAGCTGATTTGCCCTGTGGCCCAACACCACTTCCAAATAGAAATCAACATCGCACAAGTAGGAAGGTTATATATTTCTCCAATTGCACATGCCCATCTGTCTATGTACATAGTGGCTATGTTACCTTGAGAGAAGATGGGGGGGGGGGGGGGGAGGAATCTAGAGTTCCTCTGGCAAAACTAATTACAAATATTGCTCAACTGTATAAACAACCACTAATCTTACAAAGTAAGCTACTACCTACCTACTAAAAAAAGTTTCATTTGATTTTAGTGCTGATTAATTTATAAAATTTTAAAATTCAAATTGTGGTGTAAATTTGAATTAGTTTTCGAATAGCAATTTAATTTAAAAAATTGATATTTTCACAAGTAAAATTTTGATATTTTCATATGAATGTGAGACTTATTTCCTATTCATGTGAGAGAAAACTTATGAAACTATCACTTTTACTTGTGGAAATATCAATTCTCTTAATATATACTAAAGAATAGTAGTAGTTTTTAGACAATTTACAATAAAATCAGACTATATACACAGATGATGTTAAATTTGTTTGCGTAAAACTTCTATGAATTAGAAATTATTTAAAAAATTAAAATTTCGCATACTGTCAGTATATGCTAAACTAAAGTAGTAAAAATGAATGAACACACTCAACAAAAAAGGATTTATTCTTCGAGTTTAAAATCATGACACGCTATTAATGAAAATATTTATGTTGTGTAAAATTATTCTTATTCTGATGACGTCATTAACACCACTTGGGAGTATCAAATTTTCTTATAATAATTTCAACAACTTTTGAATCTCTCAACATCTCACAATCTCACAATAAAGAAAAAACAAAGTCTCACAACAACAAAAAAAGTACATAGCAAGAATTAAACGTACAATTTATTAATTATAACGTCTCAGTTACAACCATCAGACTAATACATCATTGACATAAATACACTTAAGTCGAAATACTTATTGATGTCAAAATTTGTTCACAAATGCACTTGAGTCCAATTAGGCAAGTTTAGGATCCAAGTCAATTAGCATGCGACTTCAAGAGTAAATGATATATTTTGTTGCGACTTTTTATTATTAATTACATGATTGATTATTAGTGATAATTTTGTTAATAAAATATATATAATATGATGGATTAATCTTATAATTTTATTTAAACTCATATATTATATACATTGTAATTATAATTTCGTGGAAAAGTTTCTCAATAGAAGGCAGGACTCGTGAAATCACATATGAACCTCAAGGTCAAAAATAAAATGGAAAACAATTCCTTTCTTTTTGTGCTGTGGAGGGAACAGCCCAAGTATGCTCAAGTTTATATTCCTATGGCCCATTCAAGGTTGCCTGATCTTGAATACCACGTTGAAGTGATCATTTAAGATTACCCCATGAAAGTAGAGCTATAATTTTGGAAAAGACTTATTATTTTATATGATACTTTTTCTCTCCTACAGAAGAATCACATCTAAAATTTTTACAAATTATAAACATATTTTTATTTTTCATTTGACCCTTTTAAGTGTTCAATTTAGTAATCATAAAATAATAGTTAAATCGTAGTAATAAATTTTAGAGCACTGGGTCATTTAATTTTATTATAAAAATGAGATTCAATTTTTGAAATTTTACTTTTAATAAATACTACTTTTTTGTTGACCGTGAAAAATATTATATAACTACAAGAACATGACACTCTCCATAAACTGTATTTTATTTTATTATTATTATTGTAGTTAAAGTACATGTTGAAAACGTTTTTTCTATATATACCCATATAGGTATCCAAACCTTTTGGGGAGGGGGAATAGACCCTACAGAATTTTGAGGGGTTAATTTTTTAATTTTTTTAATATAGTGTTAGTCGAAATATGAAATTTACCGGTTCAGTGTGATTGGCCCATCACTCAATAAAGGCGTTCTTCTAGCACCATCCATTAGTCAGAGGAGGAAAAAATTATAAAATGTCTCAAATTTTTATTCCCACTCTGTTCGTTTGCATTGTTTAGTAACTTAATTACTCCCTCTATTTGATTATACTAGTTCAATTCCAGTGCAAGACACGAGCTATTTTAATAATAACATTGCTTAATATGTATCTTATTTTTTATTATAACTTATTTAATAAGATAATTATAAATTAAAAAAATTTATAAGGAATATAAATCATTCCAAAGAAATTAAAGTTTTACCTTAAGATATACAATTAATTAGTAACGTTCTTTGTTGGGAAAAATGATATAACCTTCGTAAAATCTCTAAAAATTATTTGAACTTTTTAAAAAATAAAACTATTACTTCTAAGTTTTTTAATTAATAACTAATATCGTTTAAAAAGAAAATGTAACTATATATGGATTTAATATAATGAAGTCATATATGAAGTATTTAATTTCTACTTCTTTCTCTATCCATTACTTTTTGGAGTTTTACTCACAATACCTCTTTTACGTTACTTCTTTAAAAGTTTGAAGTAGTTTTCTTTTAATTGTTTTGAACACTTAATTTACCATTGTTAATTTCTTTATAAAGAGAATGTTTTTACCCTTGCTCATTTCTAAATTGTCTAGGTTTGTTATTTGTCTTGCTACTTTATAATTCATAGTTCACAGTTGATTTATGTATTTTATTTTAATGATGATAACATATTTTTGTATGGAGATGCTTTGTAATTTTTAGGTTGATCATAATGGCTGCAAAATAAGTTCGAAATTTCAAGAGGCCCATCGTGGAGAAAAAGTCTTAGAAACACTACTGGTTTATGTTTCTAAGAAATTACTTAGGAAAACAATGTAAGAATATCTAGCTTGAGCTATTAATTGCAAGACAATTTCGTTTTGTTGGAAATATCTTTAAAACGTTTTCATAAATTTAAAATTCAAATTCATATCAGATTGGAAACTAAATCAGTTGAGTATATTTTCAGTTATGATCTCTAAAGATTTATCTAAATCAGGATCTTTCCAAAACAATTGGTTGTGCTGATTTTGCTGAAATCATATCAAATCATATCCTAATTTCAAGCTTGTCTATTTTCAAATTCAAAATCCTTTCCTTAACAGTTTGAAATTATCTTTCTTTGGGTTTGCTGAATTTTAGTAATCTGTTCCAACGTATTTATCTTTGTCGTTTGACTTCATCTCTATATATATTCCTATCGGCTAAAACTTCAGAGGGTGGGACAAACAAAAAGAAAAACAAGACAGTGCTTTCACAAAAAAAATTTCTAGCAAATTATTTTTGTCTTGTTCTTAAATTCTTATTCTTGGAAATTCATAGTTATATCTTGCAATAATATTCGTTCTTGTTAAAAACGTGTGTACAAGCGTAGTTTGATTTGTGATTGATCCAATTATGGATAGGACTGTATAAAAGAAGCTCTAACAGTTGCAGTGATGCAAACAGTTACAAAGGTGCAAGAAGTTGCAGTTGTACAAAGGGGCAGTTGTGTCCAACAAAGTTCTAAGCTTATTTGTACACTGAGTTTTGTAATTAATTGAATAGTTTATAAATAAAAAGAGTCTCCAATACCAGTTGATATTGGACGTGAATTAGGCCACTAGATTAAAGGGTAGAGGTCAAACCACGTAAAAATATTAGTATTTATGGTTTGTTGATTTTCTAGTTTGTTGTGTTTAATTCTACATTAGAACTCTATATATTCATTTGCATTGTTGAAACCAAAGTAACATAAAGAAATTTCTGCATAACAGGTTCATTCAAATATCTAAGCAAACAAGTCCTATTTGTCTGGATTAGTTTTGTAGTTATAACAGTATAGTATAAATATCAAAGCAGACATGTTATATCTGTCTGGATAGCTTCTGTAACAGAAAATTTAAAATTGTTATTTTTATCATATACACCTATTCAACCCTCCCCCCCCCCCCCATCCTCTAGATGTGCACACACACTGAATTTCACTTACTTCTTGTCTTCACATGTAATATCATTTTATGCAAATTAAAGTTAGACCTAAAATATCAAGTTAAATAAATATAAAAAATTGTAATATTAATGTTAAAATATAGTATACGACATATGATAGCGTAACATCCATGATCTCGCTCATAATATATATATATATATATATATATATATATATATATATATATAACTATTACAATAAAATCATATAACACCTTAAATAATTATTCAATTAAACAATGGAATGAATAAATTAAAAATATCACATTAGTATTTAAATAATGAACAACAACAAAATCACAACCATTCCAAAGAAACAAAGATTTTAAACTGTAGATTAACCGTTAAGTAATCCGTATATGTATAAATTATTAAGCAATAGAAAATAACGTGCATAAGTGAAGATACATATATATATATATATATATATATATATATATATATAGGGCATTGATCCATAGCAAACGTTAGCCACAGACACTGTTTGAGCTAACCCAGATCTAGTCGTTGAAAATAAGATCCAATGGTCGGATTTATGCACGCCCGTTACTGGGAGTAGCGGGCAGGGAAAATTAAAAAAAAAAATAAAAGTGCCCGCTAGTGGGAGTAGCGGGCGCCTAAACGGCGTCGTTTAGGCCGCCCGCTACGCCCACTAGCGGACACTTTTATTTATATTTTTTTTTTGCTGCACACGCCGTCGTTTTGGTTGAGTGAATTTAAAAAAAATACAGCGTCCGCTAGTGGGAGTAGCGGGCGCCTAAACGACGTCGTTTATGCTAACGCTACTCCCACTAGCGGGCGCTGTATTTTTTTTAAATTCCCTCAACCACAACGACGGCGTTTGCAGCAAAAAAAAAAAAAAAATTTAAAGTGCCCGCTAGTGGGAGTAGCGGGCGGCCTAAACGACGCCGTTTAGGCGCCCGCTACTCCCACTAGCGGGCACCTTAAATTTTTTTTTTTTTTTTTGTAAGGGCATTTTGGAGAATTATTGATGGTCCGTAAGAGCCCTAATAGCCCGCAGCCGACTGATCTCAGTACCATTTTGCTTCTTCTCAAAAATTTAGCTGCAGAACAAAAGAGCTTCCTACTCAGAAGAATTGGCTCATCCCTGAAAGGATTTTTGGTAAGTCTTCAACCATGGATTCCATGTCTGCTACAAAAATATTTATATCTAGTTCTTCTGAATCTCTGAGTAGTTTAGATTGTAGATATGAATCAGAGTTTGTTCATGATGTTGAAAGTAGTAAAGAAGTAATGATTCCTTATGTTGGGCAATTATTTGGTAAATTGGAAGAAGCTGAAAATTTTTATAGATCATATGCCCAACAAAATGGATTTGAGATAAAGATTGCTACGAGTCGGAAACATGCTCACAGTAATGAATTGACGTCGAGGTTATATGTATGTAAAAAAGCCGGTAGACCAACAGGTGTACAGGTATCATTGGATGATGAATGTGGTAATGCTAAGAAAATAAGACAACGAGACTCAATAGGACGAACATTATGCAAGGCTAGAATGTATGTACTCCTTCCTGAGTTGTATATAATCGACAGCCGCAAACAACGGTTCCAATGGCTGTCTTAAACCATCATGCCTTTCTGCGGGGGAAGGAATCCCTTGTACATACCCATACTGTCTCATGATCCGATCGGGCATCTGGTACTCGACACAATCAAAATGAATCAATGGGACCCGAGCGGATCCTGCCAGTCTAGCCTCATAATTGTAGAACCTCCAATCATCATCCCATTGACGGTATGGTCGCCATACAACCTCCCATTTAGGTTGCCTATCAAATTCGCCCCGATAGAAAGATAGATGGTGATTGGGATCCGTAGAACGCCTCTCACCATATGGATGTTTGGCGGAGTATGCCCAAGCCAGTGCTCTAGGGAACCAATTCACAGAATTTGCCCTGGGGTTAGGCCTTCCAACCAGAAACCGTTCGTGAGCCCATACTTGCAACAAAGTAACACAACCATTGACATGATGACTACCCCTCCTAGTTGTTGTGTACAAACCCCGATATAAATATGCCAAACACGCGGCACCCCATGCATATGTGGCAATCTGAGGTGAATCAACAATAAAATACATATATCTAGGGTATACAATATTTTTTGACCTTGTGGGAAATAAGACCGCCCCACATAGCCAAAGGAGGTATGCCTTTGTATATGTACCAACAACAGCCTTTGGAGCATTATCTGGGACCTTCGAGAAATTTTGATGCAACCAAACCAGGGAAATACCACGTCTTTTGTTGATATTTTTCCACTCCCCAACCCACTCATCTCCAAATATTGCCCTAAAATATCTCAATGGGGTATCAAATGCAGCACAACTTAAGGGCTTACCCAATACCGGTAACTGAAAAATGAAGTGCACATCCTCCAAGGTTACTGTTGCTTCACCGAATTTCATATGGAAGGTATTTGTCTCCGGCCGCCATCTCTCAATAAGGGCCGATATAAGAGTAGCATCCGTTCTCGTTACTACTGCTGGATAACTAAACCCCCCAAATCCCCAGTCTTTCAGTAGTTTTTTTTGCAAGCTGGTCAATTCCCATTTATCATATATCGTTGAAGTTGTTTGAGTCGACAACAGTGTACCCCTTTCAACTCCATTCCATACATCCTCTGAAACATGATTTTCTTGATCATACAGGACGCTCAGATCAATGGGTCCAGGCAGCCAGTTGTCCATATTTACCCTATAATATCAACAATAATAAATATCAACAACAATATTTAACCAAGAACAGCAAAATACATGTTTCAGACAACAATGATAAATATATGCATCGCCAATAAATGACAATTTATACATACATATCAACAAAATTTATACATACATAATAACAATGAGAAGTATATGCATTTAGTCCCAAAATATTGAGGGTAAACAATACAATTCCTATCAACTTATACTTTCTAACTCAATGAAAAATAATACATACATAATAACAACAAAACAGTTAACCTAATTTATACATACATAATACCAAATTGAAAATTGACTAACTACCCAATTTATACACCTTATTTCTATACATAGAACACCAAAACAATAATACTACTTTATTTATTTATTTATTTATTTTTTCCTAATAAACAATCATACTATTAATTTTACCATACATAATATTCACCGCTCAATATACATACATATCACTTAATTTTATACAGCCATACTATAAAATTCTTAGTTTTCACACTATTGCACTCCAAGCTATAATATACCATGATTTAAAGAATAAATATACAAAAAAAAAAAAAAAAACTTGCTGGACTTACTTTATTTTACGGGTATTACCGGCCGGAGAAATTCTTTAGCTTGGTAGCAGCAGCGGCAACAAGGGATGAGGAGAGATGGGGCAGCAGCGGCGATGAGAGAGGAGGATGAAAAGAAAATAAATGATTTAGGGTTAGATAGTGCCCGCTAGTGGGAGTAGCGGGAGCCTAAACGGCGTCGTTTAGGCCGCCCGCTACTCCCACTAGTGGGCACTTTAAATTTTTTTTTTTTTTTTTGCTGCAAACGCCGTCGTTTTGGTTGAGGGAATTTAAAAAAAATACAGCGCCCGCTAGTGGGAGTAGCGTTAGCATAAACGACGTCGTTTAGGCGCCCGCTACTCCCACTAGCGGGCGCTGTATTTTTTTTAAATTCCCTCAACCAAAACGATGGCGTTTGCAGCAAAAAAAAAATATAAATAAAAGTGCCCGCTAGTGGGAGTAGCGGGCGCCCTAAACGACTCCGTTAAGGCGCCCGCTACTCCCACTAGCGGGCACTTTTATTTTTTTTTTAATTTTCCCTGCCCACTACTGGGAGTAGCGGGCGTGCCTAAATCCGACCATTGGATCTTATTTTCAACGGCTAGATCTGGGTTAGCTCAAACAGTGCTTGTGGCTAACGTTTGCTATGGATCAATGCCCATATATATATATATATATATATATATATATATATATATATATATTTTTATATATATATATATATGTATCTATATACATACATACATTCGCTTGATAAAGAATTTATATGGCATTATAATTTCGTTGTCATGGTGTCACTATTAATCTGACAAATTATTATTATTATTAATTAGGCATAAACATAGAACCTGTTAGAATTTGAGCCAAATGTGAAATGGGTTTCATTAATTATTTGAAATAATATATCAATGTGTTCAACTCCATGAGTAGATTAAATTAAGTATTTGGAAGCTCAAATCCATGAAGTAATGAATGAGAAATTAACTCCAAAAGATCACCATTTAAAATGATAATAAATACTAATGGGAAGCCAAGTCCAACGATTAAGAACTAAAGTATTAATTGGTTTATATACAAGAAAATAGCTCTTGGCTTTGAGCCCCAAGGGGTACCCCACTTTTGTGGAAGGGAGAGGACCTAGTCAAGGCTTGGTTTGAACCCACACGCGCGCGCCGCCGCCGACCAGCCGGTCGGTCGGGCCTGGCTCGAGGCTCGTGGGTCTGGATCATTGTATATAATTTTTTAAGCAAAATTTATTTATTTAAATTTTGTTTTATTTAGTTCTATTATCAAAATTGTGTCGTTTTGAAAAGCATTTTATTATCAAGCGCTTAAACTGCATCATTTTGGGAACCGTTTGTCTGAACGAAAGCGCCCTTTCTAGCAAGCCCAAAACTACGTCGTTTTGTAGCCCGAACAGACGCGCTCATTCTGCCATGGGCGAACAGACGCATCTCATATCCTTTTAAATGGATGTGTCCCATCTGATGGGTCACTAACCACTGCTATAAATAGGCTAGAGGGAGGTCATTTCATTCATTCATTTTCACAAGCAATCAAGTATTATAAAGTCATTCATTCGAGTCTTCTGTTTATAATTCATTCAGAGTCGTTTTAGAGAGAGAGTCAGTGCATTTATTTTAGTTTGTTGTGTATACTATTTGTAGTGTTGCTATAGTATACGTGTCATTGTATCTTGGGAGACAAGTGCTATCAAGTCTAAGTACTATAAGGAGGGCATAATTGTCTTAAGGACATAGTATCGAGTACTAGCTTTGACATACTGAATTTCTACATTTCAAGTTTGGTATATTTAAGATAAATTTATATTATATATATATATATATATATATTCTCAGTTTCTTTTAATTCCTAAGTTGCAAATATATATTATTAAATATATATCTTCCCTAACAATCTTAAGACAATTAATAGTATTATTTTAATTTATATTTGTAATAAATATGACAACCGAAACTATAGTTGGTTCTTCTTCTTCTACATCTATGATTCCAAATGTTCCTATGAACCATGGTGAAAAACTAAAAAAGTTTAATGGAACAGAGTTTAAAAGATGGCAACAACAGATGTTGTTTTATCTCACTACTTTAAACTTGGCGAAATTTCTTCATGAAGATCCTCCTGTGCTTAGTAAGAATGAAACAGACATGCAAATAGTTGTTGTAGTTAATGCATGGAAACATGCTGATTTTTTGTGCCGAAACTATATTCTCAACGGATTGGACAACACATTATATAATGTGTATAGTTCTCTCAAGTGAGCAAGAGAACTATGAGATTCCTTGGATAAGAAATATAAAATAGAAGATACTGGCACGAAAAAGTTCATAGTTGGCAGATTTTTGGACTTTAAGATGGTGGATTCCAAGGCAGTCATCAATCAAGTCCAAGAACTTCAAGTAATCTTGCATGAAATACATGCAAAAGGTATGTCTTTAAGTGAATCTTTCCAAGTTGCTGCTATTATTGAAAAACTACCACCAATTTGGAAAGATTTTAAGAACTATCTCAAGCATAAATGCAAAGAGATGAAACTTAAAGACTTAATCGTTAGATTAAGTATAAAAGAGGACAATCATGCTTCTAAGAAGAAAACAGGAAGGACATTTGTGGAGCATAAAGCCGACGTGGTGGAACAAGGTCAAAAGTATAAAAAGAGAACGCACTCAGGCAATGGGACTCAACAGGGAACCAATAAAAAGTTCCAAGGAAAGTGTTATGTTTGTGACAAGCCATGACACAGGGCAAAGGATTGTCGTAAACGCAAAGTCCAGAACAAGAAGTTTGCACAAGCCAATGTAACGGAAGTGGATGGACTTCTATCAGCGGTTGTTTCTGAAGTAAACATGATTGAAAATCCCAAGGAATGGTGGATAGATACTGGAGCAACCCGCCATGTGTATTCTGACAAGAAGATGTTCTCCACATATCAATAAATTGAGAATAGAGAACAATTATTCATGGAAAATTCTTCAATATCCAAAGTTGCAGGGCAAGGAAAGATGGTTCTAAAGATGACATCTGGTAAGGAACTCACCCTCAATAACGTGCTCCATGTGCCCGATATTAGGAAGAATTTAGTGTCAGGATATCTTCTTAGTCAAAAGGGATCCAAATTAGTCTTTGATCAGACAAGTTTGTCCTAACTGAAAATGAGATGTATGTGGGGAAGGGATATATGAGCGATGGGCTCTTTAAAATGAATGTAATGACAATTGTATCTTCCAATATTAATAAAATTATATCTTCTGCTTATATGATTGAGTCTTCTAATTTATGGCATGGTAGATTAAGATATGTTAATTATAATATTATACGTAGATTAGTTAATATGGAATGTTTGCCAAAATGTGAGATTAACTCCAATCATAAATGTGAAGTTTGCGCTGAGGCAAAACTTAAGAAATCTTCTTTTAAATCAATTGAAAGAAGTACGATCCTCTTGAATTAGTACATACAGATATTTGTGATTTAAAGTATATACAAACAAGAGGGGTAAGAAATATTTTCTTACTTTTATTGATGATTATACAAGTTATTGTTATGTTTACTTATTGAGAAGTGAAGATGAGGCTTTGAAAATGTTTACACATTACAAGAATGAAGTTGAGAATCAACTTGAAAAAAAGATCAAAATAATTAGAAGTGATAGAAGTGGGGAATATGAATTTCCTTCTGTTGAAATTTGTTCTCAACATGGTATAATACATCAAACAACTGCACCATATTCACCACAACAAAATGGTGTTGCTGAAAGAAAGAATAGAACTTTAAAAGAAATGATGAATGCATTATTATTAAGTTCTGGATTACCTCAAAATTTGCCGGGGGAAATAATTCTTTCAGCAAATTATATTCTCAACCGAATATCTCAAAAAAAGTCTAATGCATCACCTTATAAGTTATAGAAAGGACGAAAACCGTCTTATAAACACTTAAAAGTGTGGGGGTGCTTAGCAAAGGTAATGGTTCCTCCACCCAAAAAGGTGAAGATGGGACCAAAGACAATAGATTGTATATTCATTGGTTATGCTAATAATAGCAGTGCATATAGATTTTTGGTTAATAAATCAAAATAGAGAAAATAAATGAAAATATTATTATTGAGTCAAAAGATGCTGAATTTTTTGAAACAGTATTTCCTAATAATAAGTCACAAGAGCCAAGTTTTAATGAACACGAAATAAGTTCAAACAAAAGAACTTATGATACTGTTAGAGACAGTGATCATGGATTAGAAGATATTGATGAACCTAGACGTAGTAAACGTGCTAGAATATCAAAATCTTATGGTCTAGATTTTCTAACTTATTTGTTAGAAAATGAGCCTCAAACTTATAAAGAAACAGTATCAAGTCCTGAAGCTCCATATTGGAAAGAGGATATAAATAGTGAAGTAAAATCTATACTGCACAATCATACGTGGGAATTAGTAGATCTTCCACCAGATTCTAAACCTTTTGGATATAAGTGGATATTCAAGAAGAAAATGAAAGTAGATATATCTATAGATAAATATAAAGCAAGACTTGTAATCAAAGGATACGAGCAAAAGGAGGGTTTGGATTATTTTGATATTTATTCTCCTGTGACAAGAATATCTTCAATTAGGATATTAATAGCCATTGCAGCTATATACGATTAAGAGATACATCAAATTGATGTGAAAACAGCCTTCTTGAATGGTAATATTGAAGAAGAAATATACATGGAATAACCAGGGGGTTTATAGTTTCAGGACAAGAAAAGAAAGTTTGTAGGCTTTGTGAAATCCCTTTATGGATTAAAACAAGCACCTAAACAATGGCATGAGAAATTTGACAGTGTAATGATGTCAAATGGCTTCAAAATAAATAAGTGTGACAAATGTGTATATGTCAAGGACACTGAGAAAGGGTTTGTCATAATTTGTCTTTATGTAGGTGATATGCTCATCATGAGTAATAATAATGAAATCATTAAAACTACTAAGAGAATGTTAAATAATGTATTTGACATTAAAGACATGGGTGTTGCCGATGTAATATTAGGAATTAAAATTTCTAAAACATCGGATGGGTTAGTATTATCACAATCACATTATATTGAGAAAATACTCAAGAAATTCATCAATACGATTGCAATCCCGTGGGAACATCAGTAGATATAAATCTACATTTGTCTAAAAATAAAAGAGAGAGCATACCACAACCTCAGTATGCACAAATAATTGGAAGTCTTATGTATTTAATGAATTGTACACGTCCTGACATAGCACATGTTGTTAATAAATTGAGTAGATTTACAAGTAATCCAGGAAAAGATCACTGGACAGCGATCATAAGAGTTTTAAAGTATTTAAAATATACTCAAAACTTTGGATTACACTATTCGAAATATCTAACAGTACTTGAAGGATACTGTGATGCGAACTTGATCTCAGATACAAAAGACTCTAAATTCACAAGTGGTTTTGTGTTTACACTAGGTGGGGGAGCAGTATCATGAAAATCTTCTAAACAAACATGCATTGCTCGATCAACGATGGAATCTAAGTTTATTGCATTGGATAAGGCTAGAGAAGAAGCTGAGTGACTTCGTCATTTTCTAAAAGATATTCCTATGTGGTCTAAAGTTGTGCCTGCTATTTGTGTCCATTGTGATAGTCAATCAGCAATTGGAAGGGTACAGAGTCATATGTATAATGGTAAGTCTAGACATATTCGTCCTAGACATAATACCATAAAATAATTGCTCTCTAATAGCATTATGTCTATTGAGTACATAAAGTCAAAAGAAAATTTAGCAAATTCGTTAACTAAAGGTTTGACTAGAGAGCAAGTAAAAATAACATCGAGGGGAATGGGTTTAAAGCCTATAAATAAGGATCATCATGATGGAAACCCAACCTAGTTAACTGGAGATCCCAAGAAAGGGACAACTAAGTTGTGAACGATTCAACCAAATCACTATGAAGAAATTAATTTCTTCTATCCATTCCTATGATTCGAGATAGTGATACCTGCAGCGATTTCAGGATAAGCAATGCTTTTAATGATTTTTAAATCTTAATAAAAAAGTGGGGTATGGCAGGATACTCTTATTAAGAATCACTTATGTGAGTGTGAACTGGGTCAATTTTATGAGAATGATAAAATGCTATACTTCTCTAGAGCACTCATAAATTCAGGATTGTTCAAGGCCAAAATGAACAAAATCATGAGAACCAAATAATGTCTAGAAAGATTCTGTGTGAATTTCTATTGTCTTAGTTTACTCAAACGATTGGACAGTTCAAGACATCACGTTCACTAGACAACCAGTAAATCCGATAGTCTTTCACAAGGGAAGGTTCAAAGCCAAAAACTACCTCTCTCTATACATATGATTTTTAATTTTGTCTCTCTCAGAGTCTGCATAACATTTGTATAAGGCTAGCAGTCAATTTCATTCATGTGGGGGATTGTTAGAATTTGAGCCAAATGTGAAGTGGGTTTCATTAATTATTTGAAATAAATTCACATATCAATGTGTTCTTCTCCATGAGTAGATTAAATTAAGTATTTAGAAGCTCAAATCCATGGAGTAATGAATGAGAAATTAACTCCCAAAGATCACCCTTTGAGATGATAATAAATACTTGTGGAAAGCCAAGTCCTACATCAGTTAAGAACTAAAGTATTAATTGGTTTATATACAAGAAAGTAGCTCTTGGATTTGGGCCCCAAGGGGCACCCCACTTTTGTGGAAGGGAGAGGACCTAGCCAAGGCTTGGTTTGAACCCACACGCGCGCCGCCGCCGCCGACCGACCGGTCGGGCCGAGCTCGGGCTCGTGGCTCTGGGTCATTGTATATAATTATTTGGGCAAAATTTATTTATTTAAATTTTGTTTTATTTAGTTCTATTATCAAAACTGTGTTGTTTTGAAAAGCATTTTATTATCATACTGCGTCGCGCTATACTACGTCGTTTTGGGAATCACTTAAACTGCGTCGTTTTGGGAAGTGTCTGCCTAAACGGAAGTGCCCTTTCTGACAAGCCCAAAACTACGTCGTTTTGTAGCCCGAACAGACACACCCATTCTGTCATGGGTGAACAGACGCATCTCATATCCTTTCAAATGGATGTGTCTCATCTGATGGGTCACTAACCCCTGCTATAAATAGGCTAGGGGGCGGTCATTTCATTCATTCATTTTCACAAGCAATCAAGTATTATAAAGTCATTCATTCGAGTCTTCTGTTTATAATTCATTAAGAGTCGTTTTAGAGAGAGACAATGCATTTATTTTGGTTCGTTGTATATACTATTTGTAGTGCTGCTATAGTATACGTGTCATTGTATCTTGGGAGACAAGTGCTATCAACTCTAAGAACCGTAAGGAGGGCATAATTGTCTTAAGGACATAGTACCGAGTATAACCTTGACATACTGAATTTCTGCATTTCAAGTTTAGTATATTTAAGATACGTTTATATAGTGTGTGTGTGTGTGTGTGTGTGTATATATATATATATATATATATATATATATATATATATATATATATATATATTCCCTAACAGAACCAAAATGCATCTTTAAATTTTGTAAAATTTAAAAATATGACTCTTATCGTGAAATTGAAGAAATAAGTGACAAATAAATTTGAGGTAAACCAAAATAATAACATATATTTAACTGATCTTCAACTATTGTACTAAATTTAATTCTACACTACTTGTGTGTGAAATACTTGAATAGCATATAAACTATTTAAAGTGATTGGTATTATAAAACTGCTGAGGAATTAAAAATAAGAAAAACTTTGAAATTTACCTAAAAATGCTTGTAGATCATGTGATAAAAGAACCGTTCAAACAATTATAAATTCAACTAAACGATACAATTTTATAAAATAAATAATAATTTTCACAATCAAAACTCAAAAAGGGAAACTCCTTCAAACATAAAGTCAAAATTAAAAAAATAAATAAAATTATGCATATCAGAATAACATAGTACTCCCAAATGTAAACAAAAGAAACTATAATTATAAAAACACACATTCAATTCAAAGTCATGAATAAATACCTCGAAGACATTACATTAATGTAATTATGTTACTTTAGTACTAAAGTAATAAGAATAGTTTTCATGAATAATTATATGAAAGAAACATGATGTAAATCGATGAAATGATATGTCAATGACCTTACAATGACTATATACTTCCTTCTTTTCAAATTATAAAGATCCTAATTGATTTTTAAAAGTTATTTTAAGATATTTTAAAATCGAAAACTGAAATAATTCATTAAAAATTATAAATAATTTTTTACTCAATGAGTAATGCTTTTTAAAAAGTTTACAATTGTCATCATTAGATTGACTAAAACAAAAACAAAAACAAAAACTGATTTCCAGTTTCAACTTTCAAGGAATTTTTCTATAGAATTTAATATTCCTTTCATTCCACAAAAAAATAAAAAAAAATCTTATTCATAAATTACACAAAACAAATAATATTTTTATTGACGATAGCATAAAAATTTAATTTTCACTTTTGAATCAATTTTATATATTTTTAAATTCAAAATTAATAAGAATTAATTTACTTTTAATTAATATAATTATGCAAATTTGTAAAAAAATATCCAAATAATAATACTAATTGCAAGATTCAATCGTTTTCAAATAAACGGATCACATTAAATTTGTATTTAAAAATATTTTATACTGACTTTGAAAGAGAATTAGTAAGAAGAGCAATAATTAGCCCCTAATAAAAATAATAAACTCCTTGAACTCAAATAAAAAATTTATACAATTAGAATCAAATCAAAAGAGGAAAAAAAATACTTGAAAGAAAAGAGAGAAAAAACTCCTTCAAACTTTTCACTGCTCGTAGCGAAAGCAAAATAAGAGACGTGAGAAAAAAATATATAAGAAAATCGTAGGAGAAAGGTAAGAAACGTGAGAAAAAAATAAGAGAGAGCATAATTGTGTTTCGGGTCTATAAAACTTTTTAAGGATAAATATGTTAGGTGTAGGAGTCTTGATTATAATTTTATTGGTGATTATTTTTAATAATATTAATTTATCTTTAGTTATTTTAAAGATTTATTAGTGACTGTTTTTAATAATATTAATCTCTCTTCAGTTATCTTTAAGAGTTGGACTCTTTAAGAATGATTTTGTGAGAGGGAACATAGGATCTTCTTCTTCCTTATTTTTTAGTACCGATCCTTATAAATTAATGATTTGTTTTCTTCTAAATTTTATGTCTAAATAACAATAAAAGTCCTACTTCTACTCAAAACTATAATTATACACATTAATAATATTAACATTAATAGTTATTAATATTGTGTACACTAATTTATAGGTGGTAGATTTTTTAGTATTTTTGAACTCTACATAAAATGGAAAGATAAGATGAAAAAGAAGAAATTTATTACATTAAGTATGTTTTATTATTATTTTTTATTATTGGTGCACGATATTTGAATAATAGTAACATTGGTTGTTTAGTACATTGTTTAATTTAAATTAAAAAAAGAGGGAATTTAATTTGAGAAAACATTTAAAAAAAGAACATATATTTATTAGAAATTTAATATAGAAAAAATGGAGATTTAACTTAAGGAAAAGTAAATTAGATATTCATCTAATTAAAAGCAATAGGTTTGTACGGGTTTATAATATTTATTTATTTAGTTTAATATTGGAATTTGTTTAGTATTTTGTTTAATTTTAATTTATTTTATTTTTAAAAAAAGAAAGATATTTAGTTTGAAAAAAAATTTAAAAGAAGAATATATAGTTATTAGGTTTACTTTTTATTGAAATTATACTAATTGGTTGATTTGGACTTCTTTTTAGGAGGAGACGTGAGAATAAGAGTAGGTTTAGGTCTCTTTTTTTGTTTGTTCTTTTTTTTGGCTAATTAATAGTTATTTTAGTAGGTTTTTGGATTATTTTGTTCTAGTTATCATGAATGGAATTTTTTATTTTTTAATTCTAAAGATGTGATGAGAGTAAAGATTAAAAAAATAATAATAAAAAGTCAATTAGGTTTTGGATTTATTTTTTCTATTGATAGAAGAAGTTTAAAAATATTATAATTTTAATTAAAAAAGAAACATATATTTATTAGATTTACTTTTTATTAGGAGAAGAAATTTAAAAATATTGGAGATTATGAGAATACTCTATTTTGTGAGGGGAGACTATGAAAGATTCTAACTTGTGAGAAGAATTCTCCGAGTTACTATTTTTATATATTACGGGTATAAAACTCGTGCCTTACTAGTCTATAAATTATTTTTGTTATTTTATCCTAGATTAAACAAATATTGATGAATATAATGTGATATTTCAACTTAATCAATTTAATTCAGAATAATTTAATTTAATATATGTTCAAACTTGTATTAGTAGTTGATAGTTTATAATTTTCACAAATTTCACAATTTTGTTATAGAACCAAATTAATTCATATTAATTTTGTATTGAAACTTGTTAGGGACCAAAGAATAGTTCGAGAAGTGGGGAAGGTTTATGTTTTGAAGATTTAAAAAAAAAACATAATAGTTTGACCTTCATAAACAATTTAGAGTATTCATAAATTAAATAGAGAGAATTAAAAATATGAATAAAAGCATAATCAATAATTTTTTAAGTCAGAAGACTCAGAACTAACACGCACAATTGTCAAAGCCAAAAGTAACAATAAATTTCCTTCTAATTTCATTTTTTTTTACTTTATACTATTTTTGAAAAACCTCGTATAACATTCAAAGATACTCCCACTGCTTCAAAAATTATGATGAATACTGACTTCTAAAGTCAATTTGAAATAATTTAAAATTAATATAATTTTATTTAGTTTTCATCAATACAATTATAAAAATTATAGATTATCTAAAATGTAATTCTAATTATAAGTTTTGTTGTTTTCAAAAAGTAAAAGAATCAAATTAATTTTAAATTTAGAAATATCTTATATGACCTTAATTAATATTAAGAACTCAAACTTAATATTAGTATTAAAAACGCAGATTCATACAAATATTTGCTAAAAACATCCATGAATCAGGATTTAGATATTTATATTAATGGTAATCAAGTTAAAAATTAAACAAAAATATAAAAGGAGTTCAGAATGAAGAGAGTTAAAAGACATTAAAACTACAACTATTGTGATTATAAAGTACCAATACTATATACACCACTCGCGTTCCCATGCACTTACTTATATTCTCTAAAAACTATTTTCAGTACAAATAAAATTTCATAAATCTATTGATCTAGTAGATTATGTTTTACCTCTGTAAAAGACTATTATTTAGGTAATCTGTATTTATATTTGTGACGCGACACTCTATTAGAATTGCAAAACAACAACGATAAACGAATTAAAGCCATAAATTACAATAAGCTAATTATATAAGGAACAAATATACAATCATTCATAAATGAATGAATCATCCACCAAAAAGTATAAACTTCTAGGGACTTTTGTAGTTTTAAATTATTTTTTTAGTTATTTAAATATATCAGATTTTATGAGAGCTCTTTATTTCGTGAGATAGAATGTATGAGTTCTCTTTTTACGACTATTTAAATAATTAAAAATCTCAATTAATTAATAAAAAATTAAGTAGTATGTTAGAAACCACAAACTCGTGAAAATAAAGTTTAAAAAATATGTTGCAAATAAATTTTAATACAATTTTTTTTATTGAAGAGTACAAATATTATTAAAACTTATACTTTGCTTTAGTTTTTAATAATTTTGCAATATCTATATATATATTAGTTTATATATAGATGTTGATTATTCATGTGCCAATAATTATATATTACTTTTTGATGTATAGTATTTTATATTATTCACAATATAATATAATTAAAACTAAATGCCCAAATATAAAAATTAGTGCGAACTAATACTAATTACGGTGAGTAATTAGTTTTTAATAATTTTCTTTTTGTGTAATTAAAAGAAAGCTACTTTAAACTTTTAACGTGAAAGATTGATGTGAATAAGACTCCAAAAATAAGTCACGGAGAAAGAAGTAGAAATTAAATACTTTACAAATGACTTCATTCTATTAAATCCATACATAGTTACCTTTTCTTTTTAAACGAAATTAGTTATTAATTAGAAAACTTAGAAATAATAGTTTTGTTTTTTTTGAATTTCAAAAAGTTAAAATAATTTTTAGAAATTTTACGAAAGTTATATTATTTTTTCCCCACAAATAACATTACTAATTAATTGTATATCTTAAGGTAAATATTTAATTTCTTTTGAACGTATTTATATTTCTTAATAATTTTTTAAATTATACTATACCCTAGAAAGCATCAAATAATCACATACCCGAAACAATGTAAACAATGTAGTATGCATGATTTAAAAAATAGTTAGCTTTAATATAAAACTAATTATTTGGATATTTTTACGTATAATGTAAAAATAACAATATTGTTCTATGACTCTTTTAATTTTAATATAATAGTTTGCGTGTGCGTCTATGTAAATACCCAAATATTGGTAGATAATTATATTAAGAATTTATTAGTAAAGTTTTTAATGTTTTTGGACTCTACCTACATACATAATATGGAAAGATAAAGATAAAAAATATATATATTATATTTAAGTATGTTTTATTATTATTATTATTATTAATAAAAGATAAAATAGAACCCTCTTATAATCTCCAATATTTTTAAACTTCTCCTATCTTTATATATCATATAGATATAAATTTGACGTTTTAACTTATTTTATATATTCTAAAATAATTGCAGCTTGTATATGTCAAGGATAATCTTAAAATTTTTTTCTTATAATACCTATATTTATATCCCCTTATCAAGGATACATAGTACAATTAAACAACAACTCTTCTTTCTCTCTTTTTCCCAATAAAAGATAATAGTTTTTTTTTTCTTCTTAAAACTAATGTATTAATTGTTATCCTTAACAAGTGTGCAGATTCTTTTAATGACAGATATATGAAATGGAGGGAGTATATTGAATATAATATTTTTGTAACTATAGAAAACGAGGCTATCATTATAACAATTTCAAGCAATAAATCTCAAAAAAATATTATTGTAAATAATAATTTAGTAATGTTATTTAATGTTACAATTTATTTTCTTATATTTTATTTTTTTTCATGGATTGTTTTTTCAAAAATTTGACTCTACTTGGATCGGCCCGTGTATAGACCTCCTAAATTGAAAAAGGCCAGAGGGAGTTGTCGCACGAGACAAATTAGGATAATAGCATGTGTAATGCATGACGAAATATAATAACATAATCACCTATTTTATTTTGTTAAATGAAATAATAGAATATAATATTGAAACAACGCGATTCACGATAATTTTTTGTAAACAATAATGTGTACTAATACGTACTACCTAAAATTTTTATTTTTTATTTTTGGCCATGAAAATGACCTCTTTTTATTTTTGGTAATACATGAAAATGACCTAACAATGGCTTATATGCCAAAAAAAGGGCCCTTTTCACGTATCTTGTTTCCTTTGCCGAAAGTCAAACCTCTCTCTCATGTAGATATGTAGACAAAAATTCCATAATTAGGGATTGGATATTTGGATATCCAAATGGATAGGATTTCCACATCATCCTGCTATTCAAAATAATTATTAATGACATTCTTGGGAAGATATTAATTTGATTAGTTAATTTATCTAATTTTTATTATATATATTCTATAGTTAAAACTTTAAAAAAAAAAAAGTTAGTGTGCAGTTGGTTTAGAGTTTTTAGAATTTTTGGACTCTAAACGTGCTAGAAAATATCATTTGTCTAAATACTATTTATTTAAACCACAAATTTTTAAATGTAACTTTTAACTCTCATATACGTTTGGAGTTTAATAATCCGTCCAAATGTATTTTTTTTAATGCCCCATCACATCAAAATAAACAAATTTTTAATTTAAAACGTAATGTTAGAGATACCAATTATACATAAAAAATTGTACATACACAGTATAATTGAATTTTTTACACATTTTCATTTATAAGCAATATATGAATTCTACTCTTAGTGCATAACTTTTTATGTAAATTGATACAGATAGTATTATCGTAATTTAAATCACTAAGTTTATTTGTGTCATTGAACACGTTGACTCGATTATCAAAACTATATTTACTCAAGAAATTTTTAATAATTATCTTCTTAAATTTCTTATCACCTTTGTCGAATAAAACTGCATTACAGTCTCCTGCATTAACCTAAAGAACGCAATAAATTATTAGTTTTATACAAGTTATTCTTTTATTTATTTTTTTCAATTTTTGGTGGTTATTATCATCTTTTAAGAGATTTTGCTTTCTTCATTTGGGAGATTTTATTTTTTCCGTTTGAGAGATTTTTTTTTTCGTGAGACTTTTTCAGTGCAAGAATTGTTGAAGACGGATTATTCAGATTTGGATGTGGCACTTACATTGCAGTTTGTTCTTCCATTGTCACGCTGAAGGTTCGAATCTGCGTATTCTATTATTATTTTGGGGATATGACTATATTTCAAGAGTTTATTTGGTGTTCACTAGTGTTGTTGCTACGATTGACATAATCCTCCAACTTTACTAATTGATTTTGTGTTTGATAGAATTAGAGAGAACTAGTCAGTAGGTCGTGCAATGCACGGCTAGTTGGAATAACGGATTGTATAATTTATTAAAATTACGATGAGATTTTTATTTTTGTAATAAGTTATTTTCATTTAAACTTTTTAATTCATTTTTGCATGACATATCATTTACATTTGTAGCTCACAATTTCATATTAAGTAATGAATTCAGTCAAATATTAGAGAAAACAATTGTTTCATATTAAGTAATGAGTTCAGTCAAATATTTAAGAAAATAATTGAAGAGAGATTCATAGCTTGAACATCCCCTCAAGTTTAATATTAAATTAACTGCCACACATCCAATTGTTTCAAATTCTGCAGGTGCACAACTACAATCCAAAAGAAAGAAACACAGAGCATAAATTATCGTTGTATAAATTAACAAACCTTATCTTTCAACATATGAAGAAACAACATAAGAAGAAAAAAGGAAAGAAAAAGTGATCATGTCATTCCTAAAGTTACATTACAAAATTAAATCATGTATATGACTTTAACCACTCTCACATAAAAATTGGAAACTTTATTTGCATTAGAGCCCAAGAAGCACATATGGATATGTTATTTTTCATCCAATTCCACATGAAATATTAAATTAGCATTCATAAATGACACTCATAAAAGTGTATTCAAGGAATATTAGCAAACATAATGAGTGAGAATAAATTGAAAATTCATCGATACAAAGCTGGATTGCAATTCGATTTAATAAGTAAGAATTAGGGGTTGTGAAGAGGGAAAAATTTACTACACTTACAAATATATCTTCATTTGTGGCATTTTAACAAACATCTATGTAAAAGATCTTTTGAATGGGAAGTCACCTCAAGTTCAATCAATCCTAATAAATTGGTGTGAAAGACAACCATGTAAATATCAGTACAATCTGAGAAATTACTAAACAAAATAAGAGCTCAAAGTTAATAGCAACAGTTACCGAGTAACATAAAATGATAAAGTGATTCAAGGAGTCGGAAGTTAAAGCGATTGAAGGAGTCGGAAGTTAAAGCCGAATAGAAGAATCTGAAGTGGAGAGGAAGACCAAGAGAGAGGATTCAACGAGGAAACGGAAGAGGAAGAGGAAGAGGGTTGATCGATTTTGAAGAAGAAGAGAAGATGAATTGACGAACAGAATAAACAAAAACCAAATGTAATGAGTTAACTCAATGAGTTTTCAAATTAAAAGGAACGATTTTTCAAATTGGATCCGAGACAATTTTCAAATTGATTAAAGATATGATCGATTGTCCTGCTTTTATAGAATTTCTACAATTGTGCATATATAGTCTTATCATCAAATATAAGCTTTATATGCATGTTGCTGTTTGGAAGATGAAACAAAAGACAGTTAATTTATTGTATATAAATGTATCCACATGATGATTTTGAGAATTTAAATAGTTAATTTTTAATTGATAATTGATAGGGGACACTAAATAACCAATCTTATTTTCAGCACTTGTTTTCTCTCCTAATTTTTTATTCTATTGAACAGTGAAAATGAGTTTCAGAGTTGATAATGAAGATGTGAGAGGTCTGCAGAAGCCATTTTTGCACACAGTTAGTTGGTATCTAATGGGTTCAAGGCAGTGGAGTACGATGGATGTTTGGAATATAAAACAAAAGTATGTGAATATAAGTTGTATATGCATGTTGGTGTTTGGAATATGAAACAAAAGGCAATTAATTTATCATGAGTGTTTGGAATATGAAACAAAAGTATGTGAATATAAGTTGTATATGCATGTTGGTATTTGGAATATGAAACAAAAGGAAGTTAATTATGATGAGTGTTTGGAAGATGAAACAAAAGACAGTTAATTTGTTGTATATAAATGTATCCACATGATAGTTTTGAGAATTTAAATCGAGTTAATTGACAATTAAACCGAGTTAATTGACAATTGAACCGAGTCAATTTGTAAATTAACCGAGTTAATTGACAATTGAACCGAGTCAATTTCTAAATTGATTCCAAATTGATTTCAATTGATTTCAAATTAAAAGTGGATAAGATAACTTGTCCTGCTTTTATATATAATAGTAGATAGTAGATGTGTAATAGAGCTAAAAAAAACGAGTTAGTGTGTATTTGGTTTAGAGTTTTTAGAATTTTTTGGACTTGAAACGTGCTAGAAAATATTATTTGTCTAAATACTACTTATTTAAACCGCAGATTTTTAAATGCAACTTTTAACTCTCATATACGTTGGGAGCTTAATAATCCGCCCAAATGTATTTTTTAACTCCCCAAACACATCAAAATAAACAAATTCTTAATTTAAAAAGTAGTGTTAGAAATATCAATTATACACAAAAAGTTGTACACACACAGTATAAAAAAAATAATAAGTAAGACTTATAATTGAATTTTTTTACACATTTTCATTGGTAATCAATACATGAGTCTTACTTTTGGTACATAATTTTTTTATGTACAATTGAGACACATAATATTATCTTAATTTAAATCACTAAATTTATTTGTGTCATTGAACACATTGACTCGATTATCAAAACTATATTTACTCAAGAAATTTTTAATAATTATCTTCTTAAATTTCTTATCACCTTTGTCGAATAAAACTACATTACATTTGTTGCAAGTATTAGTTTTATACTAGTTATTCTTTTATTATTATTTTTAATTTTTGGTTGTTATTATCATCTCTTGAGAGATTTTATTTTTTTCGTTTGGGAGATTTCATTTTCTTTGTTTGGAAGATTTTTTATTGTTCATGAGACTTTTTTTAATACATGAATTGTTGAAGACAAATTATTCAGATTTGGATGTGCCGCTTCCATTGCGGCTTGTTCTTCTGTTGCTACGGTGAAAAATGATTCGAATCTACGTATTCTATTATTATATTTAGGGATATCACTGTATTTCAAAAGTTTATTTGGTGTCCACTAGCGTTGTTATTACGATTGCACTTATACAACGCTACGATTGACACTTTTTCCTGATTATCTATTATTTTATTTGAAAAGATTACTCTTTGAATTTGTTTTTTGTAATTCTTTCATCTTTTGTAATATTTTACAGTTATAATATATTTCAATTTTTTGAACTGTTTAATTAAAAAAAAAAAACAAGACTAAACTTGGAGAAAAAATCACAACAATATCGGTTGTGGGGTAAACCACATTTAATTAGATGTTTGCTGGATAAGATTAATTTAAAAATCCAAGTCAGGTCTGATTCAATAACAATAAATAAAATAAAGAAATTAATTTGGAATGCTTCCTCTAACGTAAACACAATTTCCCACGAAAAAATTGATTTTCCAACAACTATATGTATATATACGTACGTAGCAATGACATGGATATCTCATCCTTAACTAAGCCACCTAATTAATTTAATTAATTATTGAACCCTATCGTCACTAAAATTATAACATAATCCTCCAACTTTGCTTGGTTGGATAATATAAACCTTTTATTTAGGATTTGACTCCCATCTATTACATATTTCATCTAATTTCATTCAATACACCAATTATTTGAATTTAATAATTTTGTTAATAATGTTCAAATTATGTTAATAGATAGTTGATGGTATTGAGATCAATTATACAAAAAATTAGAATTATAAAAAATATTTTCACCGTTAAAAGTCGGAAATAATTTTCATCCATTGAAATTTTGATGAAAAATTCATACGTTTATTAAACGGTGAAAAAATGTCGGATTACTTTCATTTTTGAAATAATTATATTATTTAATATAATAAATTAGTTGACCATTATTAATTTTAACTATAGTATTCACAATTATAAAAATATGATATATTTGATAAAATTAGAAAGAATGTGTAATGAACGAGATCCAAATCTCTTTGTTTAAAACTGAATTCGATGATAGATAAGTTGCACCCGATCCTCTTTTCAATTACCATTATAAATTTATTTTCATACATTGTTTTACGTACTTACATATCAAAGAGTATACGTCTTTCGATGTCAATTAAAATATAACCGAAATACGTTAATTTACGCATACAACTATATTTATTTAGTGTTAGATACGCTTTTCTTAAAAATTTCAAAGTATAGAAAATGTACAAATATCTATAGCTTTGACCTCCTAATTTTTAGGAAAAAATTGTAATAGTTTTAGAATATGATACCTATCGAATAACACCCAAAGATAAAAAATTAAAAATAAAAAAATAAAAACAAAATATTTCAAGTAGATTTTTTAATTATTAAAAATTATTTTTCTGAGGCGAGTTCCTCTTTCTTTATTCTTTCTTATATTTTTTCTTTTTCTAGATAACAGCATACTAGAATCTAAAATAGGTGGCATCTAAAACTCTATATATAGTATTGTTACCCGCTATGTAAAATGATATAGAACAACAATATTATCGCATAAATGGAATAGTTGATCACTCTTTTCTCAAAACTATATTCGTCCCTAACTTTTACTACACAGGAATTCCAAACACCCTTTTGAATTGATATGTTGAATTGATTCACCCCTTAATTAATATTAGGACTCTTTTCTCTTAATCAGTTGGCCCATTTCATTTGTTAGCTATATAGACAGCCTATAATATATTTATTATATACTTTTTAGATTTTGAAAATATCCGACATATAGCTCCTTTGAGCAAAGAAAAGAAGAGGTTGAGAAAATGGAAAAGATATAATTAGTCAAAAGAAACTGCAAAAAGGAAACCTTTTCCATAAACATGCTCAAGCATATTACCTTTTCATTTCTCCAATATATAATTGGAGCCAACACTTGCCAATGCAACATATATTATCTTAGGCAAATTAATTGTGTAGATAAGTTGACCTAAACAAAGTGTTAGGTTGCTGAAGTTTACTATAGCTTAATTTCTCTTAGATCTAATTTTAAAAGAATTTTGAGTTTTGACATGTGTATATTAAATTATTAATCCGTTAGGGTAGGAGTGGTGAAAAGTCAATGGAGCTACAACAATAATGCCTTTTTTTAACAAATAATATATGTACCAGTACTATAAGGTTGTTACAATATATAGATAAAGTGGAAATTCTTTACATAATCGGTTGCAGCGGGTTTGTCATCCTTTGAGCAATAACATCAATGGTGTAACTCGTCATGGTAGGGGTATAGCCTAATATGTAAAATATATATATATATATATATATATATATTACGAATATTTATATTGATTTATTAATCGTCAGTTAAATAGATAATTATTACTAATAATTATTTTAAAGAGATGTGTAATAAGTGATATTTTTTTATAATTTTATTTGATCACATATATTAATATGTTTCGCAATTATAATTCGACACAAATTTATTGTAACACATGACAAGACTCATGTAAAAATTATTTTTATAATTTGTTTACATCTTAAAGGCTTTGAAAACTAATTTGCACAGATTCTGAAGTTGTTTGGTAAAAAAAGTAATACCCCGTAGCTAGTGCCTCTAAATTGGTAAAAGAGAAAATCAAATTCAGCTATTAAGATCTGCCTCTTAACAAAATTTTAAATTTATGGACACAAATAGCCTCAATAAATATTGTATTCTCCCCATTCCAAATTTTAAGATTATTATTAATTTTTAAAAAATTAATTTGAGATATTTTTAATATTAAAACCAAGATGATTAAAAATTATGAAATAATAAATCTTACAATGAGTATTATTTTTCAATATTCATCATTCAAAAAAATTCATGTCAATTATGAGTTTGAAAATATTTTAAAATTTATTTTATGAAATCAATAATGATCTTATATTTTAAAACGGAGGAAGTATAATTCTTCTCTTAAACTATTACGTAATGTTGTTGTTCTATTAAATTTGACATATTCTTTTATGTAATGTAATAGTTGTCATATTATATATTGTTGTTAATTTTTTTAAGTGATTTGTTTAATATTTATTCACTAGAGTATATAAATATTTTTATATAAATACATTCAACAATATTAGTTACTCTTTTTTTATTAGATTGCATATTAAAAATTATCAAATAAAATTTTTAAACAGTTCAGAGAGTTAAAATGATAAAATAGTGTCATTAAGATATTTTACACCTTTTAGTTACCAAACGATTTTTTATGTTCAAATGTTATTTCACTCAAAAAATTTAATTTATTAAAATATACTATTTATTCAGATCATAATTACTCAATTTTACCGAATACTATCTAAATTTACATAAACTAAAAATGAAACGACAACAATATCGGTCGTGGGGTTAACCACATTTAGTTAGATGTTTGGTGGATAAGATTTACAAAAATAAATAAATAAATAAATAAATAATCCCAAGTCAGGTGTAATTCAGTATCAATTAATAAAATAAAGAAATTAATTTGGAATGCTTCCTTCCACGTAACACATTTTCCCACGAAAATTTTGATTTTCCAACCGCTATATATATGGATATATACGTACGTAGCAATGACATGGATATCTCATCCTTAATTAAGCCACCTAATTAATTTAATTAATTATTGAGCCCTATTGTTACTAAACTTATGACATAATCCTCCAATTTAATTTTGTTGTTTTTATAATATCACCCTTTATTTAACATTTAATTCGGTGATAAATAAGTTGCACCTGTCCGTCCAAATAAATAGAGTAACTCATTTTATCTTTTTTTCTTCTTCTTTTTTTTCGGTTGCAAATCTCATTTTTTATTGTAAATTTATTTTCATCAACGAGAACTTAACAAGGTGTTTGCGACTTCCTTACCTCCGGTCGGATTTGTATTATAAATTTATTTGAAACATTATTTTACAAAAACTTACGTATCAAAGAGTATACATCTTTTGATGTCCGAAAAAATAAATAGAAATATGTTAATTCCAACGCACAATTATATTTATTTAGTATTCGATCTACATTTCTTAAAAATTTCAAAGTATAGAAAATGTACAAATATCTATGACTTTGACGTCCTAATTCTTAGTAAAAAATTCTATTAATATGATACCAAATAACACCCTCAGCCCCAAAAAAAATAAGTAAAATTTTTAATTATTAAAAATTATTTTTCTGTCGGCGAGTTACTCTTCCTTTATTCTCTCTTATATATCTTTTCTTTTTCTAGCTTTAGGTGGAATCTAAAACTCTATATATAGATAGCTCCTTTGAGCAAACAAAGAAAAAAGTAGAGAAAATGGAAAAGATATTGGTCAAAAAAGACTGCAAAAGGGAACCTTTTCATAAACACTCACCAATGCAACATATATCTTAGGCAAATTAATTATGTAGGAGTGGTCAAAAGTCAATGGAGCTACAACAATAATATGCCTTTTTTTTAACAAAAAAAAATATCTGTACTACCATAAAAAGATAAAAAAGCGAGCACAGGTCGAGCTCAGTTCGAGCTCCCTTTTTAAGAACAAATGCAACAAAATACAACAACTCATTATTGTGCGGTTGTGCCAATTGTATAGGAACAGTTTTTATTTAGCACTCGCATTTTTGTTTTTATTTTTGTTATGTCAGTTTTTTTTTGCGTGTGTCTAATGATCTCCTTTATTCTCATGGTGGATCACGTGTAACTATAATGTCTCCGGAGACGGATCTTGGACATCACGATAGGATTGACAACTTAATTTTAAATTATAAAATTAGGTAAAGTATAGAATCAGTTTCAATGTTAAGACTTGAAATTAAGTTGTCAAACCTAGCGTCAAATTCATTTGTGTCAGCAAAGTGTTAGCCATTAAGTCTCCATTATTATGAATTTTTCGGAATTTGAGTATTATTTTTTTTAATCCAAATAGACAATTTTTTTTCTTTTTTTCCATTAAGTCATGCCAATTTGATTAGAACTTGGACATGCCCCTAATCAAAGTCTAAATACCCCGTTTGGTTAAACTCAATAATTGAATAGGTTTTTCATTGGTAGAAATTGTAATTATCAATAAATTAGGGTAGTCAAATAATAATGCATAGGAATGGTCTCATAAAGTTACAAGAAACCAGCCACTCATGAAGCATACAACCAAGAATTTAAGATTTATATATCTAAACTTGCAATATGAAGCCGGTATGTCTAGGCGGACCGGCCAATTGGACCGAAAAATTGGACCGGTCCCCTAGTTTACCCATGTTCCCTTGTTTTTTTTTTAATTTTTTTTTTTGGTATATATCCAAACATATTTATACTATGGATTTATAAAAAAAAAAATAAAAAAAACAAAAAAAATTAGGTGTAATTTGGATATATATCAAAAAAATGGTTGTATGCCCATACAACAATTTTTTTGATATATATCCAAATTACACCTATTTTTTTTTGTTTTTTTTTGTTTTTTTTTATAAATCCATAGTATAAATATGTTTGGATATATACCAAAAAAAAAAAACAAAAAAAAATAAGGGAACATAGAAATGTCCAATTTCCATGTCCAAAAAACATGTTCATGTAGAAGCACTCATATGAAGCTATCTTATTTTATTTGGTGTGTTTTTCGATGATCCCGCAAGTAATATATACTATAGTATTCGTGTATAGGCTTTAGGAAATTCACGATTCATGATATATATATATATACACACACACACTAATAAACAAAAATTTAAGATATCAAGGTTTTCTTAATCTTTATAAAAAAAAATGCACTGGTTTATTTATCAAGTAAAGGAGGAGCTTTTGGGAAAGAAAGCATCAAAAGAGTATCCCTCCTGGTTCATGTTTGATTAGCAAGTGTTTAAAGAGTTTAGTACATTCGAAAGTTTAAATACAGTTGAAAATTTTATTATTTTTAAAATATTTTATTTTATATTTAACTTATTTAATTCATAAAAAAATAATAATACATTAAAAATAACATAATATATGTATTTGTACCTCTAAATACAATAAATATTACTGTTGTAAACGTTGTAAATCTTAATAACTGAACAAATCATAAAGAATGAATAGCTGAAATGGTTAACCATTTTTCAAGAATAAGTCAATAGTTTAATATTCTCGAAATGATTAATTTTTTTAAAATTACTCAAATGCATAATAAATTTTAATGTTAAAATAATTACTTTATATTACCTCTATCCCTTATAAATAAATGAAAAGAGAAAAAAAGGAGCTTCATTTTAATCTTTTGAATTCAATTCGTAAAATTTTAAAATTTAAAATTGATGTGATTCATTTAAGTTTTAAAAATAATATATTTATTTTACAATTAGTAGTCTTTGCGTATAGTTTACAATAATCATGATTCTATAAACTAAAATTCTTATCAAATTTGAATTTTAGGATTTCAGAAAATTTAGTTCAAAAAATCAAAATGCGCTCTTTTTGTCGAATAGAGGAAATGATATTTTAAGATAAGAATTAAATTATTATTTATCTTTGCAGTATTGGAGGCATATCAAATATTGTATGGATATTAAAAATTGACTATTGATAATATCTGAGTAATAATTATGATGTTAAAGTAATAAATGACACTAGAAGTTCAAAGTTTTATTAAAATAATTAATTGTAAAAGTGTCGTTAAATGTATATTTATTCTAACAGTGTAAAAATTATTATGACATTATCAATCATCAACAACCTAAAAATATGTAGGAAAATTTTATTAATGAGTTTAGGGATTTCAAAATTTTAATCTCAAATATATTTTAAATGACATGACATTAAATATTTTAATAATAAATTAGACATAGTTAAACACATCAGATCTACTTAATTAATATTATAATAATTAAATCATTTAAAATAATTTTTGAGATAAAAAATTTAACAACCTAACATCACCCGTATGCTTAATTGAGCGTACTTGGAAGTTAGTTACTTAGATTAGGTGCCTGATTAGGTCATACGAACGTCAATAAACTGAATAAAGTAAATATGACCAAGTCAACAATTATAGTTAATAGAATAACAACGTCGTGCAGTTGGGAATAAATATCTCATTCAATTTTCCATTCCAAGAGTAGTACTGTATGACTTTATTGTAACTTTTAACTGGTAAATATTCCCTATAGCCTTTTTTCTTTTCTTTTTTCTTTTTGGGTGAGAAATATTCCTTAGAGCCGTGCATCAAAATGTAGGACCTTGCCAAAATAAATAAATAATATATTAATATATTCTTTTAAATATTCCCTAGAGTCGTGCATCAAAATGTAGGACCTTGTCAAAATAAATAAATAATATATTAATATATTCTTTTGGTATTTTCAATTGTTTTAAAAATAGAAATTTTTTGTTTGTTTAGATAATTTCTTAATTTATATCTACCATGCTAATTTAATTTGTATTTACTTACAAAGTTCAACCAAAAATATGAAATTCAATTAAGATAGGAGAAAGTAGGAATCGATTTCGCAACCGAAATCACGTGCATAATCATAAAAACGCCACTAAAAGAATCACATCAATAATTTCGATGGCATATTGTGAGTTTTTTTAAGAGAAACCGAACCTCTTACAGTTACAGGTGCAGTTTTGGTGCAGAAACCGTACCCTTAAAGGAACTGCACCCGTTTAGAGTTCTAAATTTTTTAATATTTCCTATGTTTTGTATATGTTTTAGGGTTCTAAGCTCTTTAAATTCTATCTAAGCATGGTTGTAATCTTAGTTTTAAAACATGTAATTTTTCATGGTTTAAGACTTTACATTTGAAACAATGGTTGTATTGGAATAGTGTTTGCATATTAAGAAGTTGTATGATACTAAATTTTAACTTTTTAATTTAGGGAATTGGAAGTTTTTTAGTTAATTTGTTATTTAACTTTTTGTAATTGGATATTAGTTACAACAAGCTAGCAATGTTGAGATTCATTGGGAATTTGAGAAGTATGAAAGGTTTGATTTTTTTTTTCAATTGATTTTCGAGCCAGAAGCCCCATTTAAAGCTGCATCGCATTCCTAAAAACTACTCCGCGCCAATCTAACCAGTTTTATATTGGGGTTTTTAATTTAAACAACCATATTAAAGAGGCTTTATGTATGATTTTTGTTTGCAACGGCACCATGCTCACCCTAAACTAAGATGTTAAACAATGCTTAACTAATTGATAATATTAACCTTCCACAAATTGTCATTTACGTTGACATTTTGCTAAGAAAATAAAAGGTTGTTTATCTTTACTTGTTATTCAAATAATAGATTAATTTAGGTAAAAATAATAAATACACTTGTGAGACGAGCACATAAACCCTTTTTTATATAAATATCATATATTTAATAATAATAATAATAATAATAATAATAATAATAATAATAATATCATTAAAGCGTACGCTCTCCATTTTATCAAAAGAATTCTATTTATTGTATAAAAAATTGTTTATTCCATAAAAACAGTAATTGTGTTTTGTCAATCTTACATCATGGATACATAATTGTGATTTTATATTTTGAATAAGAGAATAAATTATATAAGTACTACTCCCTCCTTTCTCCTTCTTTCAAAGGATGTCTAAAATAAATTTTACACATAAATTAAAAAAATATAGGAAAAAGAGAGTAAAAAAAAATTAAATTTTATTTTAGTGGTCCCACAATTTTTTTTATAAAATTATGTGTATTTTATTTTTTTTATATACTAGTGAATCTCACTAAATGACATATTTATCATTTACTTTATATACTTGTTGTCATCCTTTTAAGTACCAAAAAAATTATATCTTAAGTCATCTTTTAGAGAACGGGGAGAGTATATGTTAAAACTATTTTTTCTATTGACCACTAGTAATGTGTCAAGTAGATAATTTGGGAGATGATCAAAGAGTTTGAATTGTATTGACAGATTGTGCAATTATTTATTATAGTAAATTTATTTAATTAATCATATTGAATCTGTAAATATAATTTATCTATATCTATATTATAAAGCGTCTATACGAGGTTTAGTGATTTTGTATTATACTCTTTTTTTTTCCTCTTTTACCCTTACAACTTTAATTATATTATTATCTTGTTCTTTTTATATTAAAATTTTTATATCATTTTACTTAATCCTCTAAATTTTATAAAATTCTTATTTTACACCCGTAATCTATACTCTTATGCTATAGTAAAGTATAAGATGGTTAATTATTATCATCACTATTTTTAGAATGATAGTTATGTTTTGTTTATTCATATTAAAATTACAAATTTCTTGATTGGATAAAAATTGTGGGACTCTTGCATTGGGACAAGGGCAAAAAGTACATGACAAGTTGGTACTGGGGGAAAATCCTATACATACCATTAAAAATAGGGCAACAACAAGTCTTTTAAACTACTCCAACAACCAACTGCAACAGGCAACAGCTAGCTACTGATCAGATTCAGAAGACATCGTCAGAGCCACGTCGTTTTGTCCACGTGGACTCCCCGCAATTTCCTCGTGCTTTCTTCTACGTTTTCCCAAACCCCGTAACTTTCTCTCTCCTCTCGTTGTAAAAGTTACAGTCTGTCACTGGTTACTCCCGGTCATCCGGTTTATTCTACATTAATTTTTTCTCATGTTGGGTTGAGGGTTGACTTTTAAATCCACCTACTTTCCAGCATGCATGGTGACACAAATTTATTTATTTTTTTTTTAAATAAATGAAGAAAGACATAAAGCATGATTATGAAATCGATAAAAATATCATGTGGATTTGGGAAATTTTTAGATTTTGCTCCACGCCATTAGACTTTTCGTTCAATTTCATCAAATATATTAATTATTTAATCTTAATAATTTTATTAGTAATAATTAAAATATGTTAATAGATAATTAATAATTAATAAGATTAAGATCAATTCTGCAAAAAATTAGAATCATAAAAAAAATTCACCTTTAAAAATTTAAAAGAATTTTCACTTTGTTTATCAAATGGTGAAAAAGTATCGGATTACTTTCATTTTTGGAATAATTTGCTATTCAATATAATAAATTAGTTGACCGGTGTTGATTTCAATTATACTATTCACAACTATAAAAATATGGTGTATTTGATGGAATTGGAGAGAAGGTGTAATTGAGAGAATCTAAGTCGTAAATTTTGGAATTCGGTTGAATAACCGAAATTTTTTCTTGTATAATAGTTTTATTGATGATACTTTTTCATCTCTAACATATAAGATTATTATTAATTTTTTAAAATCGACTTAAAATATTTTAAGCATAAAATTAACATGAATTTTAGTTAACGCATTGATAAATATTGTAAACTATCTCAAAAGTATTACTTATTATAATAATTTTTTTTTCATAATTTTTAGTAAATCATCTCAATTTTGAATTTGAATCATTTTATTTGCTGCATGTATATTATTTTTCGATGGAAATTGATATTCCACAAGTGAAATTGTTAATTCCACATGATACTTTCCCACATGAGGGTGGATCCCACTTACTATTCATGTGAGGGGGAGTTTGTGAAAGTATCAAATTTATTTGTGAAAATATCAAAAAAAAAATCGATTGATCGTTAAGATATTAAAACTCTAAGAAGATAATTCTTAGATTTTTATTAACGTAAGTATAAGAAGAGTTTTTAATTACAAGAGAACATGATAGTTTTAAATTGTAAATTCTAGCGATAATAAAGATTAATTGAGATTGATTAGGGCTATTTTAAATCCTATGTAATATATTTTTAATTATAAAAGAAAGATTAACCAAGTTTTTTCTTTAATTACATAAATAAACAAGCTAGCTCATTACCCCAAGCAAGGCTCTAGTTGTATAATTATCATATTGTTGATACTACTTTATTATAATTTTATTGAATAAAGTAATTAAGTTTATTTTTAAACTTAATAATTAATTATACTGTTGGTGATAATTAAATATTTCAAATGTTTCAAGATATATATCAACCTTTTGAAGCCATTTTGTGATTTTTTTTTTATTTCTATATTGATATTAATTCGATCCAAGCCTTAGAAGTAACAAATATGATATTAGTAGTATTTTTCAGTTAATTTATTATAATTATAACTATTTATACTAAAATCAAAAAAATTCATAACAAATTTTAAAGCATTTTCAAATGATGCATACATAATTTTCAGCTAACTGCAAAATTTCCTTTTTCCTTTGTCCAATAGATACAATTCACGAATCTAATTTGAATACGTACTCCTTGTAATAATTTTCAAATGATTCATACATAATTTTCAGGTAACTATAAAATTTTCCTTTTCCTTTGTCCAATAGATACAGTACACGAATCTAATTTGAAAACGTACTCCTGTAATAATATATTTTTTTTAATAAATGTACTAATTGTCTCTAACATTTATTTTATTTTAAAACTATGTAAATATATTTAAAATTTCACTTCTGAATATTTTTTTTCTTTTAATTTCTTGTGTTTATTGTTATTAATATTATTGGGGACATGAGGTTTTCAATGTACACTAAAAAAAGTACCAATGATGAGATTTGATTATAGTCAATCAATTTAATTTAATTCGAGCGGCTACTTTTGTTTCTTTTTGTTATATATGATTATACTCCCTTCTTTCCATTATATAAATTATTTAAGACATAATCATACATATTAAAAAATTATTAATTTTAATATTAAGTTATTAATATTGGTTTAAAATTTTATTACTACTCATACACTAATTAATTACTATTTTTCCTCTCTCTTAATTACTTTATTTTTTTAGGAGTAAAGTAGAAAATGATTAATTTTTTTTCTAGACATATGTAAAATGTCTTATATTATGAATTTTTTTTCCTTCTAAAACGACTTATATAATAGAAAGGAGAAAGTATTATATATTTATATTGCTTAAAGTTAATGGAAGGCATTATGATTGGTTTGTGCTGTGTTTCTTTAGATTGTTGTAAGAAAGATTCTATCTTGAATTTTTATTGAGCCCCTATTTTCTCTTAAAAGAACTTAAATTTCACTATAAATTTTAGCAAAAAACTTGGATCGATCACATGATCATCATTAAATATCAACCTTTCCCCAAAATTCTTTATTTAATATCCAAGGTTAAGACTGTAAAATAAGCAAACAGTTCGGGTTCGGTTCGTACTCGCTCAACTCAAAATATAAATGATTCAAATATGAGTAAATTTTAAAATTCGATAAATTATACGAACCTCCTCAAATTGTAATTTTCTATTGATACTCGTATCATATTCGTTCGAAAAGTTCAAACTGCTCGAGCTCGACTCGGTAACTAAACGAGCCTTAACCAAACCTTATTTTATATTCGATAAATTTTGTGAACCAAATCTGAACAACTCAATATTTGGCTCGACTCGATTTATTTCCACCCTTATCCAAGGTTAGTCATAAAAAAAATACTTAAAAGTTTTTTGTGTATCAATGATTATTGTTGGGTCCTGAGTTCGGGATGCCCGACCCGACATGGTAGACCCGACCCGGTGTGTGGATTCGGGTTTCAGAGAAGTGATCTAGTTAATGAAGTTATTTCCTAACTAAGTTGACTTATATTCAGACTGGAGCATTTATTATGATTTGGTTGATAGGGACATATGCTTTATTCTGTCATGTGAGACCAGGCATAATGATGATAATTAGAGATATATATACATGGCTTCCTTCTTCAGTTCGAAGGTAATGCAAAACTAAACACTAAATTGCAAACCTCCATTGTTATCAAAACCTTGATACAGCCTGTACTAATTCTCACGCCTGAGCTATCCCCCGGCGGCGAAACCGCCCGGAACTCTGAGTGTGATCTCGTTATTGTGCAGGATTAGCGCATTTTTAGTGATTGAAGTGCGCAGACGAATCTTGGCGTTAACATTGGCGCTAGAAGGAGGGCCTTTAGTGTTAGTTCTCAATCACTGTTAAAGCTAGAAAATAGATATGGTGAATACAGCCCATAATGGAGGTGAAGGATCAGCCGATTCTCACACGCTGACGCGCAGGTCGGTGCTAGACCGACTCAGATCGTCGGCCAGGGAGAGGTTGGGGCCAAGGGGCCAGCCTAGGGCTCCTTTGCAAGTCCAGTCTGCCCCGGTTCGTCGTCGTCTGTTTCATACTAACCAACAGACGCCTGAACCGTCAACTCACATGGCTTCCAACCCGCCTCGAACCCTTGTCTATTCAGGCAATAATGCCGATCATGGGGATAAAAGACAATGGATCCTGACCCAACGTAGTACAAAGGATCAGGAAGTAATGGAGGCCTTACGCCAGCAACAATGAGAAATAGCTGAGCATTTGGCAAGGTTGGAAGGACAGGAGGAGGTTTCGTCGAGCCGACTCCCCGGCCGACAGCACACTGATCGGAACCAGTCCAGGACTAATCGTTCGGATGGTTCCTCCCCAGTTCGGAGCAGGCGACAGAGCCGCTCCCCAGTTCGGAGCAGGCGACATAGTCGCTCCCCAATCCGCAGCAGGCATCAAAGTCCTTTGCGCCTGATGAGCAGGCGTCAGAGCCGCTCCCCCGATCGCAGAAGGCACAGAAGCCGCTCGCAGGACCGAAGCAGGCCCAGGAGCCGCACTCCGGATCGGAACAGGCGGGTAGGCCGTTCTCGGCACGGTAATGTTAATGAAGGAAGGGGATCCGGATCGGGTGGCAGGCCTCGGTCGCCACCCCGAAGGAGCGAAACCGATCCCGTTGTTATACGATTGGCTGAGTTAGAAGAAAAACTAGCCGCGGTGGTTCAGGCCAAGGAGTTGCCGAACATATCAAATTCACCTTTCACCAGGGAGATCGAGCAGGTCAAAGCAGACAAGACCAAGAAAATGCCTCCCCTAGACTCTTATGACGGTACTGGCGATCCCTATGATCATACTCACGGATATAATCAAGTGATGAATTATCATGATCACCCGGATGCTGCCAAGTACCACATGTTTGTCACTACTCTGAAGCTCGCAGCTCGGGAATGGATGACGTCCCTTCCCTCGAACTCTATTGGATCGTGGCAAGACCTAAGTGATAAGTTTCATGCGCGATTTGGGAGCAATAAGAAGAGAGGAAAGCTAATCACTGCTCTGACCCAAGTAAAACAGAGATCGGGAGAGAGTTTGGGTGAGTATGTGAAAAGATTCCGCGACATGGCTGGTACTGTGACTAGTTTGAATGTACAGCAAGCAGTCAGGTTCTTCACAACGGGTCTGGATGCCACGAAGTCGAAAAATTTGTGGAAAGATCTCATTCTTAATCCACCAATGGATTTAGCTGAAACCTATGGTCGAGCTGAAGGACTCATCACCATAGAAGAAGCCTACAAAAGCTTAAATCCTCAGGATCGGTATGAGGATAATACAAAACAGAAGGATAGGAACTATATTCCTCGGCCCAGCAACCAGCCGAAAGGCAACTTCTATGGTGGAGCTGGGTCGGGAAATGGTCAGGGAGGGGTTAATTCAGGAGGTGGCAGACCGCCTTTCCCGAAAAAAAATGTGAATAAAGTATATACCCCTCTCACTGAAGATCGGGCGAGGATTCTTGAGGAGATTAGAAATCAACCCTCGTTTGAACCCTGTCCGACCACAACCCGATCCCACCGGGGCAACCCTAACCGTTATTGTGAATATCATCAGACGTCCGGTCATGATACGGAGGATTGCTATAACCTAAAGGATTTGATCGAGAAGAAAATCCAAAATGGTGAACTGGTGCAGTATGTAGTAGGTCGGCAGGATTCCAGTTCGGAAGGCCGAGGAGGGTCAAACCGAGAAAGACGTCTTGAGGCACCACCTCCGCCAAACCCTCCACGAAATTGTGTTAATATCATCACTGGAGGAACGTTCGGGAAGAAGGTCGGGAAGAAGAGGAGGGGGCTGATGGATGCCGTGTTATCGGTTTCGGAACGGCCTTCGGTGAGAGATCGCCCATTTCCCAACACGGTGATATCATTTACCGAGGAGGATTACCCCTCGGAACCAATTGATCCCCATGAAGGGGCGCTAGCCATCACAGCCCAGGTCGGATCCATGGATATGAAGCGAATAATGATCGATAATAGATCTTCGGTCGACATATTGTTTACTCATGCCTACAATAGGTTAGACCTGGGGGGAGCAAAGATGGAGGTGGGTCAGGAATCTCCGTTGTATGGCTTCAGCAACGATCCTGTTCGTGTGGCCGGAACCGTGGAGCTGCCGGTTATCTTCGGCAAGGCACCGAGGCAGGTAGAAGTCAAAGTCAAATTTTTTGTGGTCCAAATAGATTCAGCCTATAACGCCATCTTGGGAAGACCCACTTTGGCAGCACTTCAGGCGATTACCTCAATAGGTCACTTCAAGATGAAGTTCCCAACTTCGGAGGGGGTTGGCAAGGTAAAGGGTGATCTGGACATGGCACGCAGGTGTTACCGGAATTCATTGATATCCTCGGCGGTTGGGGTCAGCAAGCAGAAGCAAACGATGGTTATAGAGGTCGAGCCATTCACTGAGGGAAATTCCGAACCCCTAGCGTTGCCCGCCGAAGAGACAGAGGGAGTAGATCTGATTGTTGGAAAGAGTGATAAGCTGATCAAGATAGGCTCGGGACTGGTAGAGCCATTTCGGACTAATCTAATCGAGCTGCTTCGGGTATATGGGGACATTTTTGCATGGGAGCCTTCTGATATGTCTGGAGTCGATAAATCGGTGGCGGTTCATAAATTGTGTATTGATCCTTCTAAGAAGCCTATCCGTCAGAAGAGGAGGATCTCCGCTCCTGATAGACAAAAGATCATTGACGATGAGATTGCCAAGCTGCTAAAGGCGAATTTCATCTATGAAATTGATTACCCGGAGTGGTTAGCAAATGTTGTGCTGGTGCAGAAGCAGAATGGCAAATGGAGGGTCTGCATAGATTACACAGATCTGAATAAGGCTTGCCCGAAGGATTTTTACCCTCTTCTGCACATCGACCAGTTGATTGATGCAACTTCAGGGTTCGACATGCTTAGCTTCATGGACACCTTCTCTGGATATCACCAGATCTCCATGGATAAGAAGGACATGCCGAAGACGGCGTTCATTACGCATCGAGCAATATATGCTTACAAGAAAATGACGTTTGGATTGCTGAATGCGGGAGATACCTATCAGAGAATGATGAACTATGTGTTCGCCAAGTTATTGGGTCGAAGCATGGAGGTATATGTGGATGACATGATTGTCAAAAGCATGGGAGTTCAGAACCACCTGGATGACTTGGAAAGCTGCTTTGAGATAGTAAGAAAGTACAAGCTTCGGCTGAACCCGACCAAGTGTACTTTTGGCCTTGGTTCGGGTAAATTTCTGGGGTATTTGCTCAGCAAGAGGAGGATTGAAGCTAACCCGGAAAAGATTAAAGCCATTTTAGACATGAAGTCTCCCCAATCTTTTAAGGACGTTCAGCGATTGACCGGTAGGATTGCTGCGCTTCGGAGATTCATGTCAAAATCGGCGGAACGGTGTCTACCCTTCTTTAACACTTTGAAAGGACCAAAGAATGAAAAGACCTTCCAATGGACTTCAGAGTGTGAAGATGCGTTCCAAGTAATCAAAAGGTATCTCTCCTCAGCTCCGCTTCTGGTAAAACCCATTCCTTCGGAACCCCTGTATCTGTATCTGGCGGCAAGTTCATTGGCAGTGGGAGCGGTATTAGTTCGGGAAATAGGGGGCAAGCAGTGCCCCGTCTACTATGTCAGTCATGTGCTTCGGGATGCTGAAACCAGATACCCCAACTTGGAAAAATTCGCCTATGCACTCGTGATAGCTAGCAGGAAGCTAAGGCATTATTTCCAAGGAAGATTGGTGGTAGTGTATACTGATCAACCTTCTGAAGAAGGTCATGAACAAGCCGGATTTGTCGGGACGCCTCTCTGCCTGGGCGATGGAGTTGACTTAGTTCATCATAGAATACCATCCTCGGACTGCCATTAAGGGTCAGGCATTGGCCGACTTCATTGTGGAATGCTCGTTTACCGAACCCGATGCTGATGATAATGACCTAATTGTGAGTTCGGTATTGGGCACTCAGACAGGTCGTACATCGTGGACACTATATGTGGATGGCTCCTCGACTTCGGATGTCAGTGGAGCAGGAGTCATTTTGATTAGCCCGGAGGGATTTAAGGTCCAACAGGCCATTCGCTTTGAATTTAGGGCGACCAACAATGAGGCTGAGTATGAAGCCATTTTGGCCGGATTGCGGTTGGCAAGAAGTCTGGAAGCGAAGCACTTGATCATCTTTAGCGATTCCCAGTTACTGGTTAAACAGATAGTGGGAGAGTATGAAGCCCGTGGGGATAGGATGACGAAGTACTTGGCTGCAGTTAAAGACCGACTGCATTATTTTGAATTGTATAGCGTGCAAGGAGTTGGTCAGGAAAAGAACACCATAGCCGATGCCTTGGCGAAGTTGGCAACGACAGAGACTACCTCTTTTAGCGGGTCGGTGTACCTGGAAGTTCTAGGGGACTCAAGTATTCGAAGGTCAGAAGTGTTCCCGATAGAAAAGATGGATTGTTGGCTCACGCCGTATATTTCCTATCTGGCGGATGGCGTCCTTCCTTCGGATCGGTTAGAAGCTAAGAAAATCAAACATCGAAGTTCGTTCTTCATCTTGATCGATGGAGACTTATACCGAAGGGCGTTTTCTTCTCCATTGCAGAAATGTTTGACCCCTTCCGAAGCGGATTATGCACTTCGGGAAGTCCATGAAGGTATATGTGGAGATCATATGGGCGCTAAGGCATTAGCGTATAAGATTCTGAGACAGGGATACTACTGGCCTACCATCTTCTAGGAAGCTAAGGAATATGTTAAGAAGTGTTCTAAATGTCAACTGAATGGAACGATCCCTCACCAGCCTCCCGAAGAGTTGTTCTCGGTCTTATCACCCATTCCGTTTGCTGTATGGGGAATTGATATTCTAGGACCATTGCCGAAGGCTAAGGGGCAGGTCAGTTTTGTTATTGTGGCAATCGACTATATGACGAAGTAGGTAGAAGTCAAACCTCTTAAAACGATCACAGAGCAGGAGTGTCTTAAATTTCTCAAAGAATTTGTTGTATATCGCTTTGGTATTCCAATGGTGATAGTATCGGACAATGGGGGGCAGTTTGTAGGTGCGAAGTTTGAAGAATTTCTCACAAATCTGGGAATTCAGCACAGGAAGACTTCGGTGGCCCATCCTCAGTCAAACGGTCAAGTAGAAGTCACTAATAGAACTCTCCTCAATGGAATAAAAAGGAGATTGGATGAAGCCAAAGGGAGATGGCCCGAAGAGTTGCTTAGTGTGTTATGGGCATATCGGACAACAACCCGAACGACGACAGGAGATTCGCCTTTTTGTCTCGCTTATGGGACCGATGCCCTTGTTCCTGTTGAGATCGGGTCCCCTTCACTTCGGGTCAGTCAATACCAGGAGCTATATAATGATGAGGGGCTTCGCCTCAACCTTGATCTGTTGGATGAGGTTAGGGAGTCGGCATTGATTAAATTAGCAGCTTATCAGAGAAGGACCGCCAAACACTACAACAAAAGGGTGAATGTTAGGAGATTTGAGGTTGGTGATCTGGTGCTTAGGGAAGCAGCAGCTTCGACTCCCCAGAATTCAGGCAAGCTTATGCCGAACTGGGAGGGGCCGTATGAAGTTATTGAAGTGCCCAAGCCAGGAACTTACCGGCTTCGGACTATAGATGGGTCGGATATTAAGAACACTTGGCATGTAGGGAGATTTAGGAGATATTACCAGTAAGTCATGGTTATTTCTTATTACCGATGATGTAAAATCTTTGTTTATTGGAATAAAATGATATCGGATTGTATAGTCAAAGTTGTTGAATTGTTTCATTAATGTTCATTGATATTACAAGTACCATTTACATTCGAAATAGAAAAGCAGACAAAATTAGAAGTTATTCTATTGGGTCGGCGGCGGAAGTTGTTCTTCGGCTTCTTCCTCATCATCCGATGACTCGAGGATGGAAGTGTCTAGTCCGACCGCCTTCATCTTCTCCTTGATTTTTTTCCTTATGGCTCTGGTATCCTTCAGAAAATTGAAGGATGACCTTGTCCGCTAGCTCGGGAGATGCCTTGTATTCTTCTATTATCTGGAGCTTGACCTCTTCAGTCATTATAGGCCCTTGGCTCTGAAGATCGACGTGATCTTTCTCCAAGGCGTTGTAGGCTTGGATCAGATCTTTCAACTTGAAATGCGCCTTCTCCATCTGTTCTTCGAGGGCGGCTATTGCTTTCTTTTGATCGGAATCGTTTTCCTTCAGTAAGACTCGCTCCTCCATAAGTCTTTTATTCTGTTTCTCATATTCAACAATTTCCGATTGGAGAATACTTATCTGGTTCCGAAGTTGATAATTCTCTCTGCTGGCTTTGGTGAGCTTATTTTGCGTATCGACATGAAGATCCTTCTCCTTCTCCAAGTCGGACTCTAAAGTCCGAATGTCACCCTTCAGGAATTTGTTTTCTGCCTCGATCTCCTTGTTCTTCTTTGTTAATTTAAGCAAGGATGGGAGAGATCGGGCAAACACAGCGTTAGCCTATACAGAACTGTGGGTCAGGTACGAGATCAAATAAAAAATAGCAGGCGATGGGATATGGAGCGAAGTGTTACCTGGAATTGAAGCTTTGTGAAATCCTCCAGATACTGGTCTGGGGAGTGGTTCTTAAACCGATCGTTATCGGCGGGCAGAACGAAGCGTTCGAGGAGGTCGTAGGGGAATGGATCGGACGGACTTTGAGGCCATAAGGTTCGCGGCTTCGGCGTGTTACTGGAGGAAGGGCCTGAAGCTGGGAGTTTGGATGAACGTGCCTCACTTTGATGTGTCTCGACTTGTTGAGTGGAGGCGGGCGGAGGTGCCGAAGAAGAAGAAGCTTCCCTGCGAGGCCTTTTTGTAAGAGGCTCCAGCATGTCATCTTCGGTATCTTCCTCGTCAATAATCCCTAGAGTCCGTTCGGGAGGAGGAGCAGGTATTGTCTTTGGTTTGAGCGAGGCCTTCTTGCGGAGTTGTTTCTTTTTCATCAGCACCATTTTCTCCGATCGGCTCATTTCCAGGGTACTCTTGGTTTGAGTCATGGGAATGGCTGTGATCGGGCGGACGGCTAGAGGCGCTTGGCTTGAAGCTGGAATGCCTTCGGAGTCGGTGAAGTTCGGCTCATTGAGCAGAGGAATTGTTTGGCCGATGTCAGCTGGGGTGACTGGCTTGATGAGAGTTACTGAAAGAAGATGAGCATTAGAGGTCAGTTTGAGTCAAAAGGAATTATAAGCAGTAAAGATATAAATTGAGGTTCGGGAATTAGTTCTTACACCCATGATTGTATAACCAAGTATGGTTGCCGAGAAGTTCGAAGTCCCATTCCTCATCGGGCATCTTGTTGACAAATTGTTTGAATTCGTCTAAACGATCGGCTGGAAAGGCTTCAATGTTGTTCGTGTTTTTGCCGAAGCCGATCCAATCCGATATCAAGCTGGTATCGGGTCCTTTGATATAGAACTATTGGGAATGCCATCCCTTGTTGCTGGTCGGGGTCTTCATTAGAGATTTATTTTTAGCCCCCTTTACTGGTAACTTGCTAATTTGCCGAAATCCTGCCTCTCGCGATCGGATCACGGTGAATAGAGCAAAGAAGAAGTCCATGGTCGGATCAACTTGGCACTCGTGGTAGAAGGCTATGAAGCAGACCAGGTGGATAAAAGAATTAGGTACTAGCTGGGCGAGCCCGACCCCGACGACGCTGAGGAAAGTGAGCATGAAGGGATTGAAGGGGAATCTAAGCCCATATTTTAGGGCTTGGACGGCTACGGCAGTCCAGCCATTGGGGCGTTGGTACATTTTTTCGTTGAGGTCGGCTGTGCGTATCTGGTAAGATATGGGGATCTGGTACAGTTCCCGGATGGCTGTGAGGTCTTTGGTTTGAATAGAAGATCTGGTGTTTATGTGGGTGAAGGATTTATCTGAAGAATATTCCTCCAGCATCTTCATATTTTCGAGTTCGGCTTCGGTTCAAGGTGATGGAGAAGAAAAGGGATTGTCGGGAAAGTCTGAACTGGTGATGAGACCTTGTGACGAGAGGCTGAGACCCAAAGAGGTGGAGCTGGTTCCGACGGTAGTGATAGGAACTGTTGATATGGCAGTGGTGGTGACAGTGGTGGCTTCCGTTGTTATTGCGGTGATAGGAGGTGGGATTTCGTTGGCGGCTGCCGCAGAGGCGCTGGTTTTGGATAGGTTGGAGGAGCTTGATGCGTCGTTGGTTGCCATTGATGAGCAGAAAGTCGAGATGCAGGAATTTGTTGATCGGAAAAGGATGGGGATCGCGGTGGAAGTTGCAGAGAAGAGATTGAAGAATTTGAAATTTAGGGATAAAAGTGGCGGTTGAATTTGGGAGGGGTTTGCCTTTATTGGGGACGACCCTTGAGATCCGGCCCATTTTCCCACTAACGGCACTATTTCAATAAATGTGGTGGGACCGTTATTGGCACGTGGCGACTGGGGGTATTAATGGCTGTGATGATTTAAGGCGGTTATATATTAAGGGGGTGTTTGGTTCATTAATTGGAAATTAAGATTCATTCTTTACACTCTTTTATTATAACTCATTTTTATAATTAAAGAGTAGGGGGCAATGTTGGGTCCTGAGTTCGGGATGCCCGACCCGACATGGTAGACCCGACCCGGTGTGTGGATTCGGGTTTCAGAGAAGTGATCTAGTTAAGGAAGTTATTTCCTAACTAAGTTGACTTATATTCAGACTGGAGCATTTATTATGATTTGGTTGATGGAGACATATGTTTTATTCTGTCATGTGGGACCAGGCATAATGATGATAATTAGAGGTATATATACAGGGCTTCCTTCTTTAGTTCGAAGGTAATGCAAAACTAAACACTAAATTGCAAACCTCCATTGTTATCAAAACCTTGATACAGCCTGTACTAATTCTCACGTCTGAGCTATCTCCCGGCGGCGAAACTGCCCGGAACTCTGAGTGTGATTTCGTTATTGTGCAGGATTAGCGCATTTTTAGTGATTGAAGTGCGCAGACGAATCTTGGCGTTAACAATTATCAAGACAGTTACATGAAAAGGAATACACTTAATTTTTCTTTTGTCATATATATTTAATGATTTCTGGTAATGGGGTTTTAATGAAGGGTGCATGTCCGAAATCGGGGGAATTCAATCTAGCCACAAGTTCCTCTGCAATTACCTTATAATGACTTCACCTTAATTGAAGTCCAGAGTGATAAGAACAAAAGACCTATCCACAACGCCATTTCGCCTCTTTTCGCTTTTTTTTTTTTTTAAATTTTTTTTATTCCTTCTAACTTGCATCCCTTTAATTTGTTGACGACACCTTCCATTGTCCCAAATTTTAAATCAATTTAAAAAGAATATTCAGAAGTCTCGCTTAACGAGCTTCACTTTGTGAAAGTATGTATCATAATAATTTTATTATCAACCTATCAATATTAAAATAATAAATTATTATTTTTTAGACATAAATAAAGAATAGAGTTGTATTCAAAATTCCTTTCTTGATATTTATAAATTTTACAAATGAGATTTTTTTTGAAAACTATCGAAGTTCATTTTCTTTTGAGGATTTGTGAGCCCCTTTCATACATGTCATTTTACAAACTTTATACTTTCAATAGGGATGATGTAACGTATAACTATAAATATACAATTAAAATCTTTATAAGGGGTTTTAAAAAAAAATCTATTTTTTTTTTGCAAAAAAAACATTATTTTTTTGTAAAAAAAACTTTATTTCCAATCGGTACACCCCTCTTATGTATATTTTCTTATGAACTTTTTTTTCTCTCTTTTTGAAAGCAACATTTTTTAAAAAATACAATATAATTTCATAATCAAGTACATCATCATATTATTACAATATCAAGAACCGTGCAAAAACGAGCTAGTTTTGAAATATTTTTTATAATTTTATTTTTATAGGAATTTTTTATATATTTTATGTTTATATTTTTTGTTATGATAATAAATTTTTTTACATTATTTAGTCATTTTATAGTTAATATAATATACTTAGGGGGTGTTTGTTTAGAGCTGAATGGAACTGAATGACTGAATCGGTAAGTGCGTTTGTTTTGGTCTGAATGGCTGAATCGGTCATATGATTAAGTTGAATGACTAAGTCAGATTTTTTTAGCTGAATGACTGAATGAGCAGCTGAATGAGTAAAAAAAATTAAAAAAATTAAAAAATTAAAAAAAATATTAACTATTATATTAAGTAATATTAAATAAATTTACAACAATTTTAATTTTTTTCAGAGGGTAAAATAATAAAATTCTGTCATTCAGATGTTTCAAACATGTCAATTATCAAACAACTTTTTTCATTCATATTCAGATTCAGATTTAGCTCATTCAGATTCAGATTCAGATTCATTTAATTTTTATCAAACACTCCCTTACTCAGTTCCAACATTTAAGATTAATATTAACTTTTTAAAATATAATGTGAGACATTTCTAAACTTAAAGTAAATATAGAGACATTGACTTTTACAGTAAATATAATCATGAAAAATTTAAATTATAAAAAAATACTATTATTTAACAAATGTATTAATTTATAATTTTAAATTTAAAAATATCTAAAATTGATTTTTAAAATTAAAATAATAATTTATATTTGGAAAAGAAGGTAATATATCTTACTATGCGAATGTATATTTAATTTCTCATGTTTTTCATTTGATTTCAAGCATCAAGAAGAAGTCACAAGACGCACATTAAAATTCTTTATCACATAATCCACCGACTCAACTGCTGAATTCATTAAATTTTTTAATATTCATATGCACAATAAACTCACTACAAATAGGAAACAAGCTTATTTAAATTTTTTAATATTATTTTCTCTCTCTAAAAAGTAAATATTTTCTCTCTCTAACCGGCTATACCGGTAACTTTCTTACATGGTTGTTAGATTAGAAAATTCGATAGTGACGGTCCGTTCTACTCTCTTTCTTGTTTCTCTCTCTTATCTTCTTTCACTATATAAACCAGCTCCCGCAGATATGCTCTCTTTTTCCCTTCTTTTCCTTCCAAATCTCCACCTTTTCTTCTCTCCGACCAATCTCCGGCGGAAAATTCGCTGGCCAGTCGCCGTTGTTCCTTGTCGGAATAATTTATCTCCTTCCATTTGATCTCTGCAAGGTCTGCTCACTTTCTCTCTCCTCTCTTATTTTTAAATTAAGCTTTAGATCTGCTTTGTCCGTTACATTATGGTCAAACCTCCCATTTTTTAGCTTCCCAATCAACATTTCATGTCAATTATTGCTCATATGGTTTGATTTTGCAATAAATTAGGGGTTTTCTTTGTGGATCTTGAATTTGTGACGTCATCTTTTGCATTTGTGTGTAGATTCAGAAATGTAGTTTTAAAGATTGTTTCTTTTTTTGCTCCAGTTTTAGAGGGTTTTTCTCTTTTTATTGTGATGATGAACATTAGGTAATTATTTGAATAAAGATATAAATAAATGTTGAGGATTGTATAATTGATTTATTAATGATGGTTGTGGATAAGGACATTTCAGCTATATGGTAAAACTGGCCTGGTTTTGTCTTGCTAATAGGTTTGAATGAAATGTTTATTTCAATTTTTGGGACTTTAAGTTAAAGTTCCTTTCTTTTGTTGTTTTTAAATCTGGGCAAGGGCATATAGCTGAAAAAAATTAATTATTATTTTTTTGATTTTTTTTGGCTTCTTAATTCTTGTGATAAGTTAATATGATTTGGGTAAGTGGCGGATTTTACAATGTAGTTTAAGTTCTAAAATTGTTTCAACTCTATTTCATGGCATGCTCAAATATTATTTAGTTATTATGGTTGACGTTATAGGTACTGATTAATTAATGTCTTATTTCATTTGGTCGTGCAGAGTACTGTTGGATAGGAGAGTTGGGTATGGAGGTTACCAAAGAATATGGACTTAGGAATGTCAGTTCCATTTGCTCCATCTCTGAGATGGATGATTACGATCTCACAAAGCTTCTCGACAAGCCAAGGCTATGCATTAAAAGGGAAAAATCTTTCGATGAGAGGTCACTTAGTGAGCTGTCTATTGGTTTAACAAGAGCACTTGATAATTTTGAGAGCTCTTACTCACCAGGAGGACGGTCAGGATATGATACCCCCGCTTCATCAGCTCGGAACTCTTTCGAGCCTCATCCAATGGTTGCTGAAGCTTGGGAAGCTCTACGGCGATCTTTGGTTTTCTTTCGGGGCCAACCAGTTGGCACCATTGCTGCATATGACCATGCTTCAGAGGAAGTTCTAAATTATGATCAGGTGAAACTTGCACTTAAATAATTTGAGCTATTTGTAGATGCTGATATTTGATTTAAACTTTGATCGGATATATTATTACCAAAAACTGAAAACCAATATATTGTAAAAAATACTGATGCTGAAAGTTGCATTTAATTTGAAGCAAACTCTAATGAAGTGGAAAGTTTTTACCCAATGTTGAAAGCTACTAGATCCGGTGATTATGATGTTAAATTATGTACATATGTTGAAAAGTTGACCAAAACTTTGTTTCATATGTAGGTTTTTGTTCGAGATTTTGTACCTAGTGCACTGGCTTTTCTGATGAATGGTGAGCCTGATATAGTTAAAAACTTCCTATTAAAGACACTTCAGCTTCAAGGGTGGGAAAAAAGAATAGACAGATTCAAGCTGGGGGAAGGGGCGATGCCAGCTAGTTTCAAAGTTCTTCATAATCCAGATCGTAAAACAGATAGTATAGTGGCAGACTTTGGCGAGAGTGCAATTGGAAGAGTTGCTCCAGTTGATTCTGGATTCTGGTGGATTATTTTGCTTCGTGCATATACAAAGTCTACTGGAGATCTAACTTTAGCTGAAACACCAGAGTGCCAAAAGGGCATGAAACTCATACTGAGCCTCTGTTTGTCCGAGGGATTTGATACATTTCCAACTCTTTTATGTGCAGATGGATGCTCCATGATTGATCGAAGAATGGTAAGAAACCTCGTGAGCTTATATATCATCATTTGTGTTTTATCCTTTTATAATTTGTACACTGTGATACTTTGCCTTTTCAAATCTAGTGTTGGAGATGCTTAGTATTGAATATTACTTAAAACATAATATGATAATAAAACTATATGTTTGGAACTGGGCATTTTTCCTAAATTACCATATATTGCTTTTTTGGATGAAAAAAAAGTAATTGTTTGATAATACAATGATCAAAATGCTATTGTTTATTCTTCAAAGGCGTGATGTGGAAATGAATCAATTTTGATATTTAAACTTGAGGGGATAAACAACCTAAATCTTAGGAAGCAGTACCTAGAGCCTGCTTTTAATATTGTAGGCTGAAGGTAGTGAATATGCTCTAAACACTATTTTCTAGACTTTTTCATTTGTAATTCTAATTAGCTGTAGAAGGCCCAATCTTGTGAGTGTACCTACAGCGGTTCATTAATGTTGAGTTGGTAATTGCTTTAATTTACAGTCATGATCTGGAATGAACTGAAGAAATCTGTATGGTAATAGGCACTGAAACTCTAATATATATATATGCTTATAAAAAGATATAAGTTTATCACCATTCCCTATTTGATTTAGGTACAAAATTTTGTGTGTGTGTGTTTGAATTTGTGTTTATGATATTTAGCAACAACAACTGAGAGTTAATTCCATATTGGAATTGCTAAGGAGATAATACAAGTATGTTTTAATTGTAAGCATGGGTGCTTACAATTGCCATTATTATCTTTTAAAACTTTTTCATAATAATAAATTGTTGCCATGTAAGTCTAATATTGAAAATAAAAAACATTTGGTCTAAATGTTTCTTATAAAAACCTAAGTATTCATATAAAAAAGAATTCAACAACAAATTAGGACTTTTTTCTTTTTCTAGAGTGAGGGAATATTTTATAGGTGTACTAATGTTATATTTTGTTTTGCTTATTTATGTAACATACTTTTTTAATGTTGCATAATAAAGATTTAAATAGATAATACTTAATTACTAGATCCGCACCCTGCACCCCCATATATCCATGATAATTTCTTTATAGTACACCCCTCTCATGAGATTGAGATATGTCCCACCTTGTAAGAGGGGTGCTTATGGAACTATTAGAAACACTTGTGAAAATAATGTACCTCTTCATTAAAACTACTTAACCAACATAAGTGCCATAACTCCTCTTGCATCCGCGCTTTTCCACTTGCTCACTTCCATATTTTTAATAACTCAGGAGAACCTCGCTCTCCTGTTCTATGGTTTTTGTTTTGTATTATTATTTATTGATAAGTTCATTCCACTTTCTTGTCTTGTTTTTACTTGTTTTCTAGGTATATATATGTCAGACATAGACGATAAAGCACAATTGTTCGATCTCTTGTTTTATTTGATGGGTCTTATGGCGCATCGGATCTGTTTTCATTGAGTTGACATGTAAATTTTCCATTTCAGATGAACAAATGTTGAGAGTCATTGTCATTACATGAATCTTATCTCCGTCATATACATAAGGTGATTGTGGTTTTGGAGTACTTGATATATTCGTCTAGAATCTAGATCCTTGGTTAATGTGGATAAGATGATGTTGGTGGTTATTATATAGGAGATGAAGAGAGTAACTCTAGAGGTCCCAAATAAGTTCTCAAATTTTGTGTCTCAAACACGTGTCATGTTAAGTAACTAATGTAATAATGAGACATGGATTTGAGATCCAAAACTTGGGAACTCATTTGCCCCCCCTAACATTACTCGCACAATATATTTGGTTCCTATTTAAACGTCTCTTTTAAATGCATATAAATAACTCTGCAGTTTTCTTTGTGTATTGTATAGTAAAAACTTTGTTTTTGATATATAATAACATCACCATGTTTTTGTTTTGCCTCGTGATGACAAGTTGGTCTACTATCCAATGCAAACCAAACTTGATGAATTTGTGCTCATTACCTGACGCTAGTTGAACTGATGAAATGATTTGCTGGAAGTTCTTTATTCCTACACTATTAGCATATAGGCTCTTAGATTTTCAGAATCATGTCCGACACAGAGAGTGGTTTTGTTGAGGCGTTCCTGCTTCTTCGGCTATATGCATCATACTCATACTAATTTGTTAAACAAACCTTCTGCTAATTTCTGGCTACACTTGGTCTCCCCTAGTCTGTTTTTTTGAACCATGATAGAATAATTTTGGTCATGAATAATACTAAATTTAATACCTGTTAGAACCTGTAATGGCCTAGTGGTTATCCATGCTTGTGGAGTACTGATGGAAACATATATCTAATGTTAACTGTGGTTCTGGTTTATATTAACTTGGGGATGAAATTGAAGATAATGCTACATTGCTACCATGAATTATCTTACATCCCACTAGATTGTTGCCGTTCACTCTGATTGAAGTATTAGTTTTTGTTGGCGTCTGTGTAACATATTAATTATATGTGTAAACATGATATTTTTCTTATATTCATCATTGCATGGGTCATCTCCCACACTCTTGTTATGTTTGTCGTCTAGGATCAAATGTATTGGCCTAATTTTAGTGTTCTGGTTTATTTTTCAGGGAATCTATGGTTACCCTATTGAAATCCAGGCACTTTTCTTTATGGCCTTGAAATGCTCTTTGGCAATGCTCAAACATGATACAGAAGGGAAAGAGTTTATGGAGAAAATAGTTAAGCGCTTGCATGCCTTAAATTATCATATGAGAAATTATTTCTGGCTTGACTTTCAACAATTAAATGACATTTACCGGTATAAAACGGAAGAATATTCTCACACTGCTGTAAATAAGTTTAACGTTATTCCCGATTCAATCCCAGACTGGGTATTTGATTTTATGCCAACACGTGGTGGCTACTTTATTGGCAATGTCAGTCCTGCAAGGATGGATTTTCGATGGTTTGCTTTGGGTAACTGCATTGCTATCTTATCTTCTCTTGCCACTCCTGAGCAATCTGCTGCTATTATGGATCTTATTGAGGCACGCTGGGAGGAGCTGGTTGGAGAAATGCCTCTAAAAATTTGTTATCCTGCAATAGAAAGTCATGAATGGCGAATAGTAACTGGTTGCGATCCAAAGAATACCAGATGGAGTTACCACAATGGAGGATCTTGGCCAGGTTCTTCCATTGTTTCTTATTACTTGTTCTTACCTAGTGATTCTTTTTTCTAGTCTTCTATTTCATTACCATTATGACATGGTTGCTATGATTTAGGAGGACAACATTTGCTGCTTTGGTACTGTTATGAACCAGCTTTTGGTGTTTTTAGATGGACCACGAGGCACACAACAAATTTTGTGATGAAAAACAACTGTTAGAAGGATTTATTTAGGAATTTTTAGTTTCCTCCTTTTATGTGGCAGACTTTGTTTGGCCAAGGTCGAAGTGCATAAAATATACTGCCATTTTTTTTTTAAATGAGTCACAGTCCTGGTGGTACAAGGAGTCTTCCAACATAATCCTAAACACTTCATCTAGTCAGTGATGGTACAAGGGAACTTGGTGCAGATTTTAGAATTCATTTTCTGGGTCTATGTTCAATAATAAAATCTAAAAGCTTTACTACCAGTCTATCACAGCATGATTCTGATTCTTTTTGGACTGTACACGTTCTTTGTCTAACTAGCATTTTCTTCGCCAAAGTTATTGCCTGTAGGCCCTGTACATGGTTGACTTTAAGATCCTAGTTTTGTTGAGCTTTCAAGACGCTAGAGCAAAATGGGAAAATTCCAACTTTAATCATGATAGCAACTTGTTTTCAATGTTTGCTAAAAAGGTGCCCAGAAAGCCAAAATAGCACTAGTGCATTAATTAATAAACATATGACCAGCTATTCCGAAATATGAGGTTAAGCAATTTGATGCTAAGAGCATACTTACTATACTCTAGAAACGGGAACATAATATCTAGATGCTAGCGGTGAACTGAATTGATTTTATAGCATATAGTTTGTATTATTTGCTTTTTATATTGTCTTGAATCAGTATACTGGTGGTTGGCACTAATCCTCAAAGCCCAACTGCTAGAAATTCCCGGTATTGGGTGCTAATCTATTTATTACTTCCCGTTCAATTGTAGTTTTGGAATTTATTTAGAATTCAGCACTCTTGTCCTTTTCCTCTGCTCTGTATTGTCACGGAACTTCTGTAGAAATCAGCATATTTGTGGCTTTAACTTCTGCCCTTTATCGTTAAGAACATCCTCATTGAGATTAGCTGATGGTAACCTGCTCATCTTACTCATGGTTGTATATCATTAACAGCATCACTACCTATCACAGGGTATGAAAGCATAGGCCTGATCTATTTTATAGGATAAGCAAGGTCCTAACTCCTAAGAGTGACATAACTTGTAGCTTAAATGGCGGGTCTTGTGAAAATTTTGTTTATTAGGATGTAACCGTGTCACCATATTAATCCGCAAAAGATCTATCATTATTAGGTAAGAAAAATCAAATAAAAAAGGTAAAAGGTATGGGGGGTTGTTAATTGATCAAAGAGCCAGAGTTTATCATATAAAGGTGAGGGTATTAGTGACCTACTTTTTACTTTTACTTACCGAATTTTGATCAACTTTAAAATCATATTAAATCAAGTTAAATTCATTGTCCATGGGTGGATATGCGTCTAAATTTTGAATTCATCAAACCTCTGAATCTCGTCATTTTTTAACTTTATAAGGTTATTGTTGTTAATTGGAAAATTTAATGTTTGAAATGAACACTTGATTCAATCTAAATCATGCATAAAAAGAACATAATTGAGAGTGCTGCTAGCGTTGTTAGATACACTTGCTAGTGACATATCTAAGGAGAATGCTGGGCACAATCTCCCATCGTTGCCCAAATGTCAACTGTTGGGCGCATTTTGAAGAGCCCTGTAATAGAGGTAACTGGTAAATAAATGCTTGACAAGAGAGAGATGCACACTTGCTATATTTACAACTGCTGGAAACTTGTGCAAGTTACAAGACAACTCAACTTACTGTCTATCAAGAATTACACGTTTTTCCAAAAGCTGTTCCTTAAAGTGTTATCATTTGAACTCGATTAGACAATTCCTTCCCTCTTTTTTCTTCATTTCGAGTTTAGACTTGACTTCTCTTCAAAATGTAGCTCAATTTATCTATTTAATGATAGTGAGCATCTGCTTTCGCTACAATCAGTGTTATACTTTTGTTATAATACAAATAAACCTAGCTTCTTGTACAAAGGAAAAATATCATTTGCTTTCTCTGGTGCAACAACTCCTCTATTTTTGATGCAGTGCTTTTGTGGATGTTAACGGCTGCCTGCATCAAAACGGGACGGCCACAAATTGCAAGACGAGCAATCGAACTTGCCGAGAGTCGTATGCTCAAAGATAGCTGGCCGGAATATTATGATGGAAAACTTGGAAGATATGTTGGAAAACAGGCAAGGAAGTACCAAACATGGTCAATTGCAGGATATTTGGTAGCGAAGATGATGCTGGAGGATCCTTCTCACTTGGGGATGATTTCCCTGGAGGAAGATAGGCAAATGAAGCCTATGGTTAAGAGATCCTCCTCATGGACTTGCTGAAGAGTAAAAAGGACATAGCAAGAAAAAGAATAGAGATAAAAAGGAGGTGATATATCTTTTTGTTTCATTATGAAAAACAATATTTGTTGGCAATTTCTGTCCTTGTAGGTTTGATTTGGTTTCTTGTACATTAGCATCTGCTAAGACTTGCATCTTGCTTCTCTAATAAATTAATGTTTGTTGTTTTGAACTTTTGAAAATGACATGCTTCAACTTGTTTGGCTTAGGCAATATAAATAGACAAATAGTGTTTAGAAAATAATCCCTCCATTTCTTTTTAATAGACGTTTTAGGAGACATCACATATAATAAATGAATATTTTGTCTAATTAATTAAATTGGGTATAAAATCTCAATATTATTCTTCTAAAAATTTGTTGGAAAGATGAATAAAAAACAAATTAATGTTTAATATTTAGGGATAATATGGAAATAATTACCATTTTTTTTTGAGATTTACAAACGACAAATAAAGAGCAACTTTTTTCTAGTGGGCAGTATAAAATATGACCTTATTTACTATACTTGTTTGGGTAGAGAGGGTACTGGTGGGTTTCACATTCATGAGTAAAACTAACAAAATAATTAGAAAAATAGCTATTTTCCTTTTTACATGTGTTGTTAATGGGTTATTTTCATTTTGGAAAATTGACTGGCCTTTTTGTTTGCCTTCCTTCAGGGTACTTAAAACAAAACAATACATAAATCTAATATTAGTTGGAACATTTTATTCTCTTGATAAAAGAACTTTCATTTGTGGTGATGATGTAATATTCGGGTCAAATTTTGAATGCGAACCAAATTATATGCATAAAAGTTTAATTTACGGTCTCAATAGTATCTTTTTAAGTTATTTCATAATTGAACTTAGAACTTTGACATCCTTGTTAGGTCCAAATGCATAGTCACACAATGCATAGTCACACAGTCATCGTCTTACTATTGTGGGAGAATATTAGCCGCATTTGAGTCCCCATATGTGACAATTTGGTCAAATGACATGACTCGAATTCTCGAGATTCGGTTCAAGTACCATATGTAATAATTTGTGTCAAATCTCAAATTAAAATAAAATTATAATGTGTCAAATCCCAAGTTAGATTAAAATTATAATGGCTCAAGGCCCAATCTACCATCTCAATAATATCTTATTGGGGTTATCAACGTATCGTCCCAATAATATGTTATAAGGTTATCTGACGTCACCGTATACTCACTCAAAAAGTCATAATTAAAAATACTATCAGTAATAACTTTGTCTTTAAAGTATCATTTACATGTTTCAATGTGAGATTGAGATGTTACAAACTCTTTTTGAAAGTCTTGACATCCTCGTCAAGTTTGCACACCTTGCCCAAAATCTTTTATACCATATATAACAATTTCTATTAAATCTCGATTTCCGATTTCCAAATGCGATTCAAATTATAAAATACTAAAGACTAATATATTGTCTTAATAGTATTTTAGATTATATTAGTCCACCACTAAATTACATAAATAGTAACTTCTATTTTTATATCTCACATCAAAGTATCTCACATCTTATATATGACTGAGGTGCATATGAACATTTGTCGAATTTACAAGTAATGCCCAAGTGGTCAAAAGGGGTGACAACAGTTAAAAACTTCACCCCTTTATGAATGGGGTGGGATGGACTTGGCGAATCCAGTTGAAATTGCTGTACCTAAGTGAAAACTTTTCCTCCAATCAATTGGTATTTTTAAAACAATAAGCATAAAATTAATATTTATGGCAGAAACACTTTTATCCGGAATACAATTTCCAAATTTATCCTTGAAATTGTCAAAACAAAATTAAAAGCTCATACAATACACTTTTATATAATTTAGTCTTTTATTTTTTGAAAAACACTTTTACAATAATGTAATCAAACATTATTTTAACTTTTTAATAAAAATATATTTGTCTGAAATTCTACATTTAAAAGTGTTTTATATTGCAACACCACACAAAGATGGCTTTGCCAATTTGACACTTATTTTATTTATTTATTTATTTTTTTGTGATAAAAAGGCAAAATTTTTATTCATTAGAAAGAAGCATCCCTTACAATTAAAAGAGATAAACTAGGATAGGTATTACCAAGACAAAAGTAAGAAAATCTAAAGATTCGGTGTTTAGAATCGCTTATAAGCACTCAAATCTGCTTATAATCAATTTTAAGAAGTAAAAAGTGTTTGGTAAACTGATTTTAAAACTGCATACAATCACTTTTTATGGAAATAATTAGAAACTCTAATTTGAAGCTTCTAATTATTTGTCAAATCTAATAATCAAGTTTGACTTATTTTTAATTTTTAATTTTTTTTTTGTGATAAAAAGTCTCTCAAAGGCAAAATTTTTATTCATTATAAAGAAGCATTCCTTACAAGCAAATGAGATAAACTAGGATAGATATTACCAAGTCAAAAAAGTAAAATAAAATAAAATTAAGGACTCAAAATGTGCTAATTAATTTTGTCAGACTGTGAACGATAGTATTGGCACTACACCCCACGTTGACAAATCTCATCACATCAAAATGATCTCTCAGAACCAAACAATCGAATCTAAGTAAGAGTTTTCAACTCACAAGAAACTAAACGTTGAATGACTTGATGACAATCACTTTCCATGATAATAGAAATTGCAAATAAAATCGCTGGTTGAATAGCGAGAACTTCAGCACAATCAACCGATAAATTACCAAGCATTCGATATATTAACACCCGCGCCAATCACATTACCCAAGAATCATGAAGTACAAAACCAATTCCAACAAAACTATTACCTCAAATAGAAGCATCACAATTAATTTTGATGTATGAACCAAGAGGTTTGCATCAAGAATGAACAGACTGAACTGGGATTATTTTAATTTTGTAAAATTAAATTTATACATTTAAGTATAATATGAAACCAGAGTATAAGAACCATCATAATGGTTCAGACTAGTCACATAGGTTAATGCTTCTTTGGTTGCTTAGTTTAATATGTTAGAAAAAGTAATTGTATGAGTGATAGAACCGGAAATGATAGATAAAATGACTTTAAGGCACGACCAGATCGCTATCCTTAAGGCTTAATTCACTCCACTAATTGATGCAAAATGGTTCTGGCGAATTTCCTCTAAGAAACAATGAAATCCGTGATATTCTTCAATTTGCAATATTGAAGAATATCCTACAGACAACTCTATGAATATCTGGATTGCTGTTTACTAAATATTGTATTCTGCAGTAATACAATAAGTTAGAAGATCTGCAAAAAAAGAAAGAATAAAGAAATGAATGTTTCCAAATATATTTCTATGGAATGCTACATGTATCCCTTATTTATAATGTTTGAATATGTGTTATTTGATAAGTTACAACCCTCCAAAATCAGTTACAAACAATTACAACTTCTGGCCTGTAACCAACATCCGTTCCAAAAAATAACTACCATTATTGTTGTTTTATCTATGATTACAACAACAATTTCAATGGTTTATTACAACAATATATAGGCCATTTCTATGGCACTTAATATGCGTTTCCTTTTCTCTTTTCAACTTCATATATAAAATACACCCACCCAAAATTTAATTAGAAATTTTGAAAATCATTATCTTAACAATCCCCCACCATTTTCAAAATATTTTGACTCTAAGAAGTAAATTAATCCAGATCTTAACTAGTCCAATGAAGTCAATGCATAGATGAAGAGGTCGTTTAGAATTAAATCTTAAATTAGTGAGAACAAGTCAAAGTTAAGCAAAAAAAAAAATGTGGTAGTATAAACTTTGAACCACAAATCCTATATGTTAACTGGACTTGTATAACACATTGAACTTCTCTTCATAGGACTGTTCAATTATTTGATGACACATTTAATGGCCTTGTGTCTCGTATCTTATGTCATGAGTTGTAACAATTCGGGTAAAATCCCGAGTCCGGAACAAATCTTGGGTCAAATCCCAAGTCCGAATCGAATCAAATCCATCCAAACAAGACCTTAAATTACTGGCCCAATAGTATCTTCTTGGGTCATCTTACCCCACCACAGGCTCACCCAAAAGGTCATGACTGAATGTACTATTGATAGTAACTCAATTTCTTATATACAGACAAACTTTTCCCTTATCTTTCGATGTGGGACAGGGGGTGTTACAATCTCCCTCACTTAAATTTCTGACGTCCCCGTCAGAACCGATCACACACACGGTCCACAGATCTTTGTCTCTCTAGCCATTGTGGGATAATACCGGCTGGCTTCGTGTCCCCACCTCCGGACCTCCTTTTCTCCATTGTGGGATAATACCACCAACCGTCGTGTTCCCACCTCTGGCAACTCGATCGGATGACCCGACCCGAGCTTTCGAGAGTCGGCTCTGATACCATATGTAACAACCCGGGTCAAATCCCGAGTCCGGAACAAATCTTGGGTCAAATCCCAAGTCCGAATCGAATCAAATCCATCCAAATAAGGCCTTAAATTACTGGCCCAATAGTATCTTCTTGGGTCATCTTGGCCCACCACAGGCTCACCCAAAAGGTCATGACTGAAGGTACTATTGATAGTAACTTAATTCCTTATATACAGACAAACTTTTTCCTTATCTTTCGATGTGGGACAGGGGGTGTTACATGAGTGCTCTAAAGTTAAGCCTTTGAACTCGACAGAAGCGACCTCACTTCACACTCACTAGGTAGATTTATCAAGTATGTCCCGTAATTAATATACCAAAGATATATCTTTTATAAGTCTATGAAAAGTATTTGGTGCTTGCCCTCTCCATATCATTACGGCCACCAAGTACCATTTACCTTGCGATGACTATTTTATTTTTATGGTGCTTGCAGTCACAAACTAATGATGTGCTTTAATTCATTGAACTCAAGACTTAGGGTTAGTAAGAGTTGAGTCGAGGTTCCATCATGGGCGATTTTTGTAATAGGCTTGAGACCCATCCCTTGTGACGTTTTAACCACTAGCTCTTGAGCGAGCCTTTGATTAAAAGATCTGCTAAGTTTCCGGCACACCTAACAAATTCTATTGTGATTATACTATCATCAATTAACTACCTCACATAGCTATGTCTTAATTTGATATGTCTCGATTTCCCGTTGTAGACTTTGCTCTAGGCTTTAGCGAGTGTCGACTCGTTATCACACCTAATTGATATAGGGGCCATAGGCTTAGGCCATAAAGGTATTTCAATAATATATTCCTTAGCCATTCAGCTTCTTAAACCCCAAAAGCTAATGCTACAAACTCAAATGCCATAGTAGAATTCACAATATATGTTTGTTTCTTAGATCCCCAAGAAATAACACCCCACCAAGAGTGAATATCTAACCACTAGTAGATGAATAATCCTCGTCTTGATTTGTTATCCAACTCGCATCTGTGTATCCTTCTAAAACTATTGGATACCCTTTATAATATATGCCATAGTTTATAGTCTTTTTCAAATATCTAAAAACTCAATGTACAACATTCCTATGGTCATTACTAGGACAACTAGTAAATCTACTAAGCTTACCAACCGTCAATGCAATATCGGGTCTAGTACAAGTCATGAAATACATTAAACATCCAATTGCTCTAGCATATTCTAATTGAACAATAGATCTACCATCATTTTTTGACAACTTGATACTATTATCAAATGGTATGCTTACAGGTGTGCTTTCTAAATGTCCAAACTTTTTCAACACTTTCTCAATGTAGTGAGATTGTGTTAAGGTTAGACCTTCATCGTCTCTTATAATTTTAATTCCTAAAATTACATCAGCAACACCTATATCTTTCATGTCGAAATTCGCAGAAAGAAATGTTTTAGCATTTTGCACTTGTTCTAGGTCAGTGCCAAATATCAACATGTCATCCACATATAAGCATATGATGGCACCTTTTCCATTAACGAATCGTGTGTACACACATTTGTGTGATTCATTAATTTTAAATCCATTTGAAAGAATAGTTTCGTCAAACTTTTCATGCCATTGCTTTGGAGCTTGTTTAAGCCCATAAAATGATTTGACCAATTTGCAAACTTTATTCTCTTATCCTATGACTATGAAGCCTTCAGGCTGCTTCATGTAAACCTCTTCATCTAATTCTCCATTTAAGAAGACTATTTTTACATCCATTTGATGGATTACAAGCTTGTGTATTGAAGCTAAAGCTATAAGTAATCTAATTGTGGCTATTCTTGCAACTGGTGCATATGTGTTAAAGTAATCAACACATTCCTTTTGGGAAAATCCTTTAGCCATCAATCTTGCCTTAAATTAATTAATTGTTCCATCAACTCTCAACCTCTTTTTGAAGATCCATTTGCAACCAATAAGTTTGTTACCTGGAGGTAAATCTACCAATTTCTAAGTTTTATTCCCACAATAGAGTCCATCTCTTCATTGATTGCTTCTTTCTAAAAAGAAACATCTTGAGATTTCATTGTTTCTTCAAAAGCATGAGGGTCAGATTCTATATTAAAGGCAATTGGAATTGAATTACTTATATTTTCTCTAGTTCCTTCTACTAGGTACATATGAAAATCTGGTCCATACGTTTTTGAAATCCTAGTTCTTTTGCTCCTTCTTAAGTTTGGTTCATCTACCTTCACTTCTGTGGTTAAGCTTTTTGGTTATTCATTTTTAATTGCAATGGTTTTAGGTAGTGAATTGAACCTACTTTCATCAAATAAAGCATCTCGAGATTCAATAATGATATTTATAGAATAGTAACTATTTGTTTCAACCACTAAGAATCTATATGCTTTACTTTGATCCGCATAACCAAGGAATATACACTATATTCCTCTTTCACTGAGGCTCTTCCTTTTGGGTTTAAGAACTCTTACAATAGCTCTACATCCCCAAACTTTGAGATAACTCAAATTTGGTTTTCTTTCTTCCACAATTCATAAGGTGTAACCTTATTTCTTTTTGTAGGAATTCAATTTAATATGTGGCTTGCTGTTAGTAGTGCTTCACCCCAAAATCCTTGTCCAAGACCAGAATTAGATAACATGACATTCAATGTTCGATTTTTTCTTTCTGCTATCCCATTCTGTTGTGGAGTATAATGGGCTGAAAGTTAATGTATTAATCCATTTAATTCAAAATGATGGATCATAATACTCCCCACCCCTATCAATTCTGAGACATTTAATTTTGGAATTGCATTGAAGTTTTACTTTATTTTTATAGATAGAGAAAAAAATGCATTGCTTCATCTTTAGAATTTAGAAGATAAACATAGCAATATCTACTATAATCATGAATAAAAGTCAAAAAATATTTCTTTCCTCCTAAAGATGGTGTAGCGTGAAAATCACATAAATCTCTATGTATTAACTCTAATATATTCGAATTTCTTTCAACACTAGCAAAAGGTTTTCCAGTAATCTTAGTTAACATGCAAGTTCTACATTTATTAATATAATTATCAATTTTAGGAAGTAAATCTAATTTTACCATATCATGCATTCTTCTAGAATTAGCATGTCCTAAACGATTATGCTAAATTGAAGAAGAAGACTCAACAAAATAAGCAGAATTACTTATTTTATTAATAATATTAAGTTTGAATATCCCCTCGTACAAATAACCCTTCCTAATAAATGCACCCCTTTGACAATACAGATTTATCAGCCTCAAATACAAGTTTGAGCCCATTTTGTTTAGAAGACTGCCAAAAACTAAGTTCTTTCGAATTTCAGGAACATAATATACATTAGTGAGAGTAAGGAGTTTTCCAGATGTGAACTCTATTTGCAATTTCCTTTTTCTTGGACTGGAGCAGTAGATGAATTTCTCACGTATAGGACAACACCATTTGATTCTGGTTCATAGGTTTTAGAAAATCTTTTGTCTTTGCATTCATGTTTTGTAGCACCAGAATCTATCCACCATGCATCACTATCTTTAAGAACATTTGCCTTTGAGATAACAACAACCAAATTTTTTAGTTGTTTGTCCTTTTTTCTTAAGAAAACGACAATCTCTCTTTAGACGTCTCAATTTGCCATAATTAAAACAGGGACCTATCTTCTTTTTCTTGTTCTTATTGTTGTGTTTAACTTTCTTGTCATGTTGGGCCGAAGACCTCTTTCTCTTGTGAGAATCCAAAGACATGTTGGCCATATCTTCCTCCATAGCATTAATTTTGGACATTTCTTCCTTGATTTCTTTTCCCAAGTCCTCAATACGTAGATGATTTCCTAACTCCTCAAGAGTAAGGCTCACTTTTTTGTATTTAAGATTATTCCTGAATTTTTTCCAAGTGGGTGGCAATTTGTCTACAATGGATGTGACTATTATTTCCTCATCCATATATAATTTGTGTTGAGTGTATTGATCAAGAATAGTTTTTATTTCATTAAACTGATCCATAATAGTACGAGAGTCAACCATTTTATAATTATTAAATTTGGAAACAATAAATCTCTTACTTGTTGAGTCCTCCTTCATGTACCTCTCATGCAGTTGTGTCCATAATTCTTTGGCAGTCGTCACATTGTGGTATACATAAAAAATGGTATTAGACATTGCATTTAATATGTGCCCTCGACATATATCACACTACAAGAAAAGAGGCCAATTCCAACGGAACATTTTCCTTCGATCTTAATTTATTTCCGACGAAAATGTCCGTCGGACATAATTCCCTCGTACATTAGTCAATCTTGACGGATTTCTGTCAGATATAAGGGGTCTCAGTTGGTGCCAACTTTTCCGCCAACACAAAACTTAAATACGACGGAATAGGCCAGAATTTTGACGGAATGTCCGTCGAAATAATGTTATGTTCAACGGACTTATTTTTGACGGATATTTCGTCAAAAATAAATTTCAAACCTAAAACTTATCAGTTCCTTCTCCCAGCCACCACAGTCTTTTATTTTCTTCTTCTCTCTCTCTCTCTCAACCTCTCATTTCTCTCCCTCCCTCGTTAGTCCTCCTCCTCTTCCTCCCTCCCGTACCTTGGCAATCCTTGGCGGCGCGGTGGGACCTTGGCGGTTCTGTGGGACCTCGTCGGCGCGGTGGTGGGAGAAGCTGAGGCTTGAGTTTGCTCCTTTAATTGTTCATTAGCCAGGTAAGTGGGGATTTACAATATAAATTTTTATTTGGGACTGAATTTTCATTTACAGTATATATTTAAGTTAATTAGTTGATTGAAATTGTTCAATTTGGGACTGAATATGTGTTTTATAAATTGATTTGAGACTAATATGCAATATGAATTTTTGTATTAATTTGGGACTGTATAAATTTCGTATATTTTTTCACTTTACAGTCTGAAATTTCACTCACTGTTGGGATTGTATTATATAAACTGTTGGAATTTGTTTCAAATTTGGGACTGAATATAAATGTTGTACTGAATCCACTCAATTGTTGTGTTGTATTTAGATTTTGGGACTGCCTTATCAAATTTGACATTGATTTTAGGATTGCCTTATATTGTGATTGGTACTTGCCTTTTTATTTCATTTTCTACCTTCTTCTGCATTATGGATGTTAGTACTGTTATACCAATATTATTGTCATCAACTGTAGGCTTATGGATTGACTGTACTGTGTAGTGTTGAATATATAATTATTTCCGACGGAATTTCCGTAGAAGTTATAGATGGTGATAAATAAATCAACAATTAATACAATACAAAAAGAAAAAAAACCCAAAACAAATTAAAATAAAATACCTGAAATAAATAAATAAATTTAAATTAAACTAAATAATGTAAGTTAATTTAATCTAAATTAAAACACTAAAATATAAAATATTTAATATAATATAATATAAAACAAAATAAATTAACAACATAAAATTAAATAAAATGAAATAAATAAAATAAAATAAAACAAATTAACTTAAATTAAATAATAATAAATTAGAATAATAGAAATTAAATCTAATAAATTAAAATAAATTTAATTTAATAAATTAAATTAAATTTAATAAAATAAAATAAATTTAATAAATTATATAATATAATATAATACGCTATAAAATAAAATAATAATAAATTAGAATAACATAAATTAACTCTATTTTTTAAATAATTACAGATGCGCCTCATCGATGAAACCGATGGACTAACCTTGGTATCTTTGGTCGGCCACCAGCTGTTCTACTTACAGTCCCGGTAGATGTCTAGTCTGGACAGTAAGTGTTAATCCATCGTTGTAGTAAAAATTTTAATTGTTCCTATTTAATTTATTGCATGACACAATAGTCGTAACACATTGTTATATTTTTATTGTAGTATACTAGACCCGGTTGCTAAACACATCTTACACGCTATATGTCTGACGCACCTCCCGACCGGGTGCATGCGCTACAGCCAGTACGCACAGTACGATGCCGCCTTTAAGCAGACTGTCTTAAGGGAGTTTTACGTAAGTTAATAAGTTTATATTAGGCGGATATATATATATATATATATATATATATATATATATATATATATATATTAGTACATAGTTTTTGCCTAATAAATTAATTGTTTCTAACTTTTAAACTTTTGTTATAGACTTATTATAGATATGACCCGACCATCTCTCAGATAGTTGGCGACGATGTGATTATTGCACATGTCGCTAAGAATTACTCCGACTGGCTGTTTGAGATGCGACAGAGGGCAGTCCGGGCAGTTGAGGACCAGCCCGGGACCACCATCAGAGATCACCAGCCCCACATAGTCTCTGATTTAGCATGGCAGGCTATGTGTGCGCACTGGGATGATGAGGTCTTCAAAAAGAAGTCTGAGAAGGCAAAGAAAAACCGTGGCCAGCTCCGTATAGTACACACGACTGGCTCGCAGTCTTTTGAGGAGGCAAAGACGGTAAGTGTAATGTATTTAGGTGTTTAGTTATCAAATTCTTACATGAATAATTAATAACTGTTCATTGAATATATGTTTTAGGCCTTGGGGAGGACCTTGGGCCGAACTCCGACCATGTTAGAGTTTTGGGATAGAGCCCACACACCTAAGGAGCAACGTGCTTTGTCTCAAGCAACAGTAGCTATACGGGTAAAACTAATCCTACTTTTTAGTAATTATTAATATTAACTCATTAATAATATGATATAATTAACTCGCACATACAAAATAAATTACAAGACCGATTTTAGAAGCTTTGGGACTAGCGTATAGCTGAGTTGGAGGCTACTAGGGGGTTCTGAATAGTTAGATTCCACCATCCCCCTCCCGAGATTGAGTTATCTCGGGATGAGGAGCTGTAACTATGGGTCGCGTCTCAGGATCCCCCTACTAGCAGTACCGACATGTATTGAGTGGTGGGCCTGCTGAGGATACCCGCATATACACTACTTGCAGGTAATAAGATTTTTTTATCTTTCACGGAATTATCATAACCTATCACATAATATAAATTATTATTAGTAATGTTAAATATATTTTTGTGGGCTCTAGCCAACGCCAAAGTTCGAGAGCACCCGTTGGACGACGAGTTATTCTAGAGGCTGATAGCGGCGGGGTAAAGATAGGTTCCATACCAATCCGACTTTTCTTCATCAGCATTTGCCTAGCAGGTCTCATCTTCACCAGCTCGCTTAGGAGGTTCTAGCAGGGGCCTCCGCAAAGAGTACGGGCTTACCGCAGGAGCTGTTCGACGCGTTGAGCGGCGAGATGCTCTGGATGGTGGTTACCCTTATAGAGCAGGCTTTTCGTCAGCCCCCGCCTACTCAGGTATATATTCTGCATGTTTATGTTATTTTCATTTAACAATATCTTTTTAATTCTCACATATATACGGACTAATGAATTTTATTTTTAATTCTATCAACGGGGTGGCGATGGTTAGCGGACTCACGATGGCGAGCGGACTGGTGATGGCGACCGGGGGGACGACGACGCTGATTTTCATACACCAGAGCAGCATCGTCGTCCACTTCCTTCTGATGATGATACGACTACTAGTTTATAGTTCATTTGTATTCATTTTATTTATTCAATTGTAGATCATTTGTACATATTGTAGTCTAGTTGCGTCTGTACAAGTTTGTAGATCATATTGTATATAATTTATGGCACATTAGCTTATATTTGTAATTGTTGATGAGTTAGTACATCATTTGTAATTGTTAGCTTATATATATAATTATTAACTTAGTTATGGTGTTGATGATGAGTTAGTACATCATTTTTAATTGTTAGCTTAGTTGTTGATGATGAGATGATACATGTTACAACTTCTATATATATATATATAAATGTCTGTCTGTATTGGGATAAAACAGGTTACAGGTACAGAAATGAGTTTAAACACCTAGAAATTGCATTTTTAAACAAATCATTAAAAAAGAACTTATTTTCGACGAAATAAGGTATTTCCGACGGATATTCCGTTGGAGTTATATTTTTAAACAAATTATAAAAAATTCACGTTTTCCGTCGAAGATAAATTAATTCCAACGGAATATTCCGTGGGAACTAGGTATTAAATATTTTTAAAAAAAATTCATTTTATGTCGGAATTAAGTTATTCTCGAGGGAAATTCCGTCGGAGATAAGGTTCCTCCATATTCGACGATTAATTCCGTCGTAATATTTCCCTTGAAAATACCTTAATTCCGATTGAATTCCGTCACAGATATAAATATTGTGATTGGAATTTTTGACGGACCTTATCTCTAAGGAACTTAGTTATGACTAAACTTCCGACGGAAGTAATTCCGACTGAAAATTCCGTCGGAAATAAGGTTTTTTCTTGTAGTGTCATCATCTTGATTCCATTTTTGCCTTTCACAAGTTCGGGCCAATTGTTCGTCATCTGCGATATCCGTCCTTGGTGTGGTGATGATATAGTAGACCTTTAAAGATGTTAATAAGAAAAATATCTTTTCTGCCAATGATAAAAATATCTTCCATTAAAACGTTCCAAGCGGTTGAAATCCATAGCCATATCCCTTAAAGATGAAAGTGTTGAAGCCATTGAAATGAATATGCAAATAATTAAGCCTTAAGATTGTTAGAAAAAGTAATTGTATAAGTGATAGAACTGGAAATGATAGATAAAATGACTTCAAGGCACGACCAGGTTGCTGTACTTAAGGCTTAATTCGCTCCATTAATTGATGCAAAATGGTTCCAACGAATTTCCTCTAAGATACAATGAAATCCGTGATATTCTTTAATTTGTAATATTAAAAAATATCCTACAGAACTCTATGAATTTTTGGATTGTTTTTACTAAGTATTGTATTATGCAGTAATACAATAAGTTAGAAGATCTGCAAAAGAAGAAGAAAGAATAAAAAAATGAATGTTTCCAAATATATTTCTCTGGAATGCTACATGTGCCCCTTATTTATAGTGTTTGGATATGTGTTATTTGATAAGTTACAACTCTACAAAATCAGTTACAAACAATTGCAACTTCTGGCCTGTAACCAACACCAACCGCCGTCCAGAAAATAATTATCATTATTGTTGTTTTATCTATTATTACAACAACAATTTCGCTAGTTTATTACAATAATATATAGACCATTTCTATGGCACTTAATATGTATTTTCTTTTCTCTTTTCAACTTCATATATAAAATACACGTACCCAAAATTTAATTAGAAATTTTGAAAATCATTATCATTAACATAATATGTAAAGCACCGAAACGGTGCATGAGTCTGGGCCATGTAAAGTTGCATGTAATGAGATGCAATAAAATCTTACATATGAATAAAAACAACAAAAATAAGGAATAAAATTGGAACGTTGCAATGATTTAACAATAAAAGAAATTCCCACATTGCAATAGTTGTTCCATTTTAATTTAAAGTATCTCTTTCTCGTTGTATAAGAGATGTTAGTGAGCCTATAAATACATTTATAAACTTGCCATTTCATTCATTCCAAATTCAAGCAATCAAATCCTAAGTTTATCTCTTTTCTCCTTTCCTATAATTTTTCTACTCTTGTGCTTAAGAGATCAAAGTGTTCAGTGGTAATTCTCCGTTAGTGTAAAGCGACGAAATTCATAAATTTCATAATCTAGTTACTCAAATGCATGCATCAAATTTATATTCAATTGCCTATTGCATTTCAAAGATATTCTATCATACATAAATTGCCCAACTCTTGGAGAGATTATATGAAAAGCCTTAAACATGAATCTAAGGAGTTTACTTTGACTAAATTGCAAATCGAACCCTTATATTTGTCATGTTTTGCGAGAGTGTTCCCTAAATTTATTTTTTGGCATAAGTCTCCCTCATAGATACATTAGTCATGCAAAACTGTTCCTCTATCATTTTGCGTTGATAATAAAGCAATTTTTGTTAATTGAATTTGACAAAAAAATGCTAACGTATTATTTCGTCGCATAAATTAAGAGTATTATAGTGCTAACATGCATGTCATCATGTTCTCAAGTTGGTAATTGAATTATCCGCTCCATTTGCAACACAAATTTAAACCCTAACGACTACTTGGAATTAATTTCATAAAATATGATTTGGTTGAGATTAATTTTAGCCTTAATTTAAAGTTCGTGGTTTGATTAAGATGGACTATAATTTGAGGCTTCTTAACAAATATTTATCCGTTCTCGATTGTAAATGCGAATTTTGTTACTCTCAAATGCATCTCAAATAGGTCTGATTACCTTAATGACTATAATATACTTAATTTAGGCATGAATAATATGTTAACACTTTCTGTCAAATTTAATTTGATAAAATTCAATTTTTTATTGACAAAAGGAGTTGGAGGAACAATTTTGCACAACTAATGTATCTATGAGGGAGACTTGTGTTAAGAAAAAAGTTTAGGGAACACTTTTGCAAAAACATATCAAATAGGAGGGTTGTCAATCCAAAGGAGAATGCTAGTGCGATTACATTAAGGAGTGAAAAAGAGTTGGAAGTACCCAAAGCAGTTACACAAATTGAAGAGGAAAAGGTTAAAGAGGAGACTGAGACACTGAGGGAAACTGTTACGCCATCTACTTCAGTTAAGACCTCACCATTGACATTCCCACCTAGAAACACAAGATTTCAAAGAAGGAGGAAAAAGAAAAGGAAATTTTGGAAACCTTCAGGAAGGTAGAAGTAAATATTCCTCTTTTGGAGGCCATCAAACAAGTGCTTAGGTACGCAAAGTTTTTGAAAGAATTGTGCACTAACAAAAGAAAATTGAAAGATGATGAAAAAGTCATTGTAGGAGAGAATGTGTCAGTAGTGCTTCAAAGAAAAATGCCCCCTAAATGTAAGGATCCAGGAATGTTTACAATCCCATGCAGCATAGGTAATACCAGATTTGAGAAAGCCATGCTAGATCTAGGGGCTTCAATAAATGTCATGCCATTATCTGTATTTGCTTCTTTAAATCTAGGACCTTTGAAACAGATTGGTGTTATCATTCAACTTGCTGGTCGTAGTAACACTTACCCTCAAGGGGTAATTGAAGATGTTTTAGTGTAGGTGAAGCAATTAATTTTTCCTGCAAATTTTTATATTGTGGATATAGAAGATGATAGATCTCCGAATCCCTCGCATATCTTATCAGGGAGGCCATTCTTGAAAACAGCGAGGATAATGATTGATGTGCACAATGGGACCTTGACCATGGAATATGATGGAGAGAAAATTCAGTTCAATATATATGACGCCATGAGTTACCCTAGTGATGTTGATCTTATTTTTGCCATTGACATCATTGACTCTATAGTGCAGGGATCTTTTGAACAAGAACACATGGAAAGCTTGGAGATGGCCATCACTAACAACTTGGACAATGATAAAGAGGAAGAATTTGACCAGAATCAGGAATTGAAGGAAGTTGTGGTTGCATTGCACTCTTTACCAAAATTCACAGATAAGTATCCAGTTCAATCAATTCAATTGCCTGTTTCTCATAAAAAAACTGTTATCATCTGTGAAGCAAGCTCCAATCTTAGAATTGAAACCCTTACCTGCTCATTTGAAATATGCATATTTAGGGACTAATGAAACTTTACATGTGATTATTGCTAGTAGTCTAACCACAGTGCAGGAAGAGAAACTATTAAAAGTCCTAAAGGACCATGTCACAGTGTTTGGTTGGACAATAGCAGATATTAAAGGTATAAGCCCCGCGATGTGCATGCATAGGACTCTTTTGGATAATGGAGCAAAGCCCACGAGAGAAGCACAACGAAGATTAAATCCACCCATGATTGAGGTAGTCAAGAAAGAGGTTATTAAATTACTTGATGCATATGTAATCTACCCCATCTTCGATAATCAGTGGGTGAGTCTAGTACAAGTAGTTCCGAAGAAGTCTGAAATAACTATTATCATGAATGACAATAATGAGTTGGTGCCCACACAGATGCAAATAGGATGGAGAGTGTGTATTGACTATAGGAAATTAAATGTTGTAACTAAAAAAGACCACTTTACTCTTCCTTTTTGATGAGGACATCCTTAGCTCACAAGCCCTTGACAAAACACAAGTGGATCCATTGCATATGCCACTTGGACCCATTACGAGAACACGAGCTAAACGCTTCAAAGAAGGACTTAACGAGATGATTCATAAATTATGGACCGAGGTTGGATCGAGCATAGGGTTATAGAGACGGGTTACAAGCACGCGAAGTTCATAAACACATTGGAAGCAAGCATACCCGAACCGACACAAAAGAATCAGCATTTCCGCACTTTTGGACTAGTTTGACATCAGTTCGTATTTTGGCCATAACTTGAGTTTCCAAACTCCAAATGAGGTGATTCAAAAGCCTAAATTTGCCTACACTTCTAGGGCTACAACTTTCATGCTTTGCCCAAATCCAAATTTGGTGGTTTTCAAATGCAAAATAGCTTGCAATGTGCTGATCATTAGTTGTCAGATTTGGACTTTTTAGCACATCACATGGACATGTTTTTGGGGTGATAAACTCTTTGGATGGCTGATGCATGTGATGTGATTAGTTGTTAGATCTTGACTTATGGTGATGGGTTAGCACACCATGAGTTCATAAATACCAAGTGATGCTAGGCTTGTACAACCAACTTCATACCAATTTTCAGCATTATCAATATTATTGTGAGTTTGTTTCTCTACTTGTGGTTCTTTGAGAATTCCTAAGTGTTCCTTAGTTCTTCTTTGAGATTCATAATTGACTTATCATACAACCAATCATAGTTGTGTGTGGCGTCTTCTACCACATCAATCGTCGATTGTACCGAGGTTACCGCTTTAATATAAGCGAGGGGTCGAGGTGTCGTTGGTGTTCACCCTATGCAGATTTCCTAAGCAAGCAATTGTACCAAGATTACCGTCTATATATAGGCGAGGGGTTAAGGTATTGCAAGCTATCCATCCTATCAACTTGTTGGGAACGATCCGGGCGACGACCACCTCACGCAAGCGTGCCGTGGAGTCTATCATTTGGTATCAGAGCTAAGTTTCCTATCAAGTTACTTATCTTTACTTTTATTGTTGGATTATAGTAAAAAAAAACAAAAAAAAGCTGCAAAAAAAAAAAATTGCAAAAAAAAATATATTGCAGAAAATTATTATTGTTGATTGCTATTATTGGGATTTCATTTGCAAATAATTATATTTGACGATTGTGAAGTCTTATTGGTATTTCGAGAGTCATACTTTCTATATTGTATCTTGATAAGTTCTTATTGGATTGTAATTGGAAAATTGAGGTAACATTTGTGTGAATTCCAAAAGAACCTATTAAAGAGAACTACGAGCGGAAAAAGGCAAGAGTAGTGAGATTACTAGAGGGTAAAAGCCATTTGTGTGATACACGAGCGTTTCATATTTGTGTGATATATTGTTTGAGTGAAACACGCAAGGAAGTGGTGAGGAATTTGTTTTCTACTAATCTTTGTTTTGCAGGAAATATGTCTAACACAAGAGATAAGACAATTGAAAATGAACCTTCTATATCGAATTTTGACCCAAAACTCATGATGGAGGCTATGATGAAAGAATTTTCTAGACAATTGGGGATGGCTATTGAACAAGTGCATGATCGCATCGATCAATTGAGTGTCACTCGAGGGGAACAAACTCAAATCCCTCCGGGTTGGCGCCCAAAAGGAAAGACCCAACAAAAGGAAGCAAGGCTAGCGGAGAAAAATTACTATGATGAAAGGTTTAGCGAGGAAGAGGATCGGGAAATTGACCTTATCCCTAGGAGACATTTTGCAAAGGATAGAGGCGGCCAAAATCGAGAGGACAATAATCTCAATAGCATCAAAATGAAAATTCCCACATTCCAAGGCAGGAATGACCCCGAGGCATATTTAGAGTGGGAGAAGAAAATGGAGTGGATCTTTGACTGTCACAACTGCTCGGAACTCAAGAAAGTTAGGATTGTAGCTACCGAATTTTCAGAGTATGCAGTTACTTGGTGGGATCAATTGATGACCAGCCGAAGGAGGTGCAGAGAACGTCCAATAGAGACTTGGGCAGAAATGAAAGTTGTAATGAAAAAGAGGTTTGTCCCAAGCCACTACTATCGAGATCTGTTTCGAAACTTACAAAATTTGAGACAGGGAAACAAGAGTGTGGAGGACTACTTCAAAGAAATGGAAATGCTAATGTCTAGAGCTGACATCGACGAGGATAATGAGGCAACCATGGCCCGATTTTCAGCATGTTTAAATTGGGATATTGCAGATTTGGTGGAGCGTCAACATTATGTGGTATTGGAAGACATGGTGCACATGGCTATCAAAATAGAGAAGCAACTTAAGAGGAGAGGTGGCCAGCGAATAAACACTACCACAGGTTCATCATGGAAATCCAATAATGTGAAGCGTGAGGAAAAGCCAACTGTTTTCAAACCAAAGCCAGAAATCAAGCAGGGAGCGGCTAATCAAGTGGTGCAAGGTAAAACTAATACACCTTCTACTAGTCGTAATCGAGATATTGTATGCTTTAAATGTCAAGGCAGGGGACATATTGCAAATCAATGCCCAAATCAAAGAACTATGTTATTGCTTGATAATGGGGATTTGGAGACCGAGGAAGAAGATAGTGACAATGACTCTATGCCACCGTTGGAGGAAGATAGAGAGGTTGCTATGCATGGCGAAGTGTTAGTTACACGGAGAATGCTTAGTACACAGGTAAAGGAAGAAAGCAGCGAGCAAAGAGAGAATCTATTTCATACTAGATGCATGGTAAATGGTAAGATCTGTTGTGTTGTAATTGATGGTGGGAGCTGTACAAATGTGGCAAGCATCACAATGGTGGAGAAATTGGGACTTACAACATCCAAACATCCTCACCCATATCGATTGCAGTGGCTCAATGACAGCGGCGACATCAAAGTTACCAAGCAAGTATCAGTACCGTTTACAATTGGGAAGTATGTTGATGAGATCCTTTGTGATGTAGTTCCTATGCAGGCAGGTCATTTACTACTTGGGAGACCTTGGCAGTTCGATCGGCGAGTAAAACACGACGGTTTTACTAATGAGTACTCTTTTGTTCACAATCAAAGAAAAGTTACCTTATGTCCTATGTCACCAAAACAGGTGCATGAGGATCAAATACACTTACAGAGAGATCATGAAAAGAAAACAAAAGAGAGAGAAAAAAAGAAAGGAGAAGAGAGAAAAACAAATATTTTTGCAAAAAGAAGTGATGTAAGGCGAGCTTTGGATTCTAAAAAGCCAATGATTGTACTTCGGTATAGGGAGACACTTTTGAATACTAACGCTAATAAAACTTCATTGCCTAGTGTTATTTCTACTCTTTTGCAGGATTATCAGGATGTATTTCCCGAGGAGCTTCCCCAAGGATTACCACCAATTCCGGGAATTGAACATCAAATTGACATTGTCCCCGGCGCGACCATTCCAAATCGCCTGGCATACCGAAGCAATCCCGAGGAAACGAGGGAATTGCAAAGGCAAGTTGATGAGCTAATGGACAAGGGGTTCGTGAGAGAAAGCATGAGTCCATGTGCGGTTCCAGTTATTTTAGTACCTAAGAAAGATGGGAAGTGGCGCATGTGCATTGATTGTCGAGCGGTAAATAACATCACGGTAAAGTATCGGCATCCCATTCCTAGGTTAGATGATATGTTAGATGAATTGCATGGATCTTGTGTGTTTTCTAAAATAGATTTAAAGAGTGGTTATCATCAAATTAGAATGCATGAGGGTGATGAATGGAAAACTGCTTTTAAAACAAAATATGGATTATACGAGTGGTTAGTCTTACCCTTTGGTTTAACTAATGCTCCTAGCACATTCATGAGATTAATGAACCATGTTTTGCGATCCTTCATTGGAAAATTTGTAGTTGTCTACTTTGATGATATCTTGATCTACAGTAAAGATTTAGGAGAGCATGCATTGCATATAAAATATGTCCTAGAAGTGCTTCGGAAAGAAAAATTGTATCCTAATATGGACAAATGCACATTTTGTACGGATCGAGTTGTGTTCCTTGGCTTTGTTGTTAGTGCACAGGGAGTACAGGTTGACGAAGAAAAGGTACGTGCAATCCAAGAATGGCCAACTCCTACGAATGTCAGTCAAGTTCGTAGCTTCCATGGGCTCGCAAGTTTCTATAGACGGTTTGTAAGGAACTTCAGCGATGTCACAGCACCACTCACCGAAGTAATCAAAAAGAGTGTAGGATTCAAGTGGGGTGATGCACAGGAAAAAGCGTTTAATTTGATTAAAGAAAAATTAACTAACGCTCTTTTACTTGTATTGCCTAATTTCACTAAGACCTTTGAAATTGAATGTGATGCTTCAGGATTAGGCATTGGAGCTGTGTTGACGCAAGAAGGAAAGCCAGTGGCATATTTCAGTAAAAAATTGAGTGGAGCAGCTTTGAACTATCCTACCTATGACAAGGAGTTATATGCCTTAGTTCGATCATTGGAGACTTGGCAACATTACCTGTGGCCTAAGGAATTTGTGATTCACACGGATCATGAATCATTGAAATATTTGAAAGGCCAACACAAGTTGAACAAGAGACATGCACGATGGATGGAGTTCATCGAGACATTTCCATACGTCATTCGCTATAAGCAAGGTAAGGAAAATGTCGTGGCCGATGCTCTTTCGCGAAGGTATGTGTTGTTAAATACTCTTGACACAAAATTACTTGGTTTTGAACAAATCAAAGAATTATATGATAATGACCATGATTTCTGTGAAGAGTTTAAAAATTGTGAAAAGAATATTGTAGGAAAATACTTCAAGATGGATGGATTCTTGTTTCGTGAGAATCGATTATGTATACCTTCATGTTCTTTGCGTGAGTTATTGGTTCGAGAGTCACATGGAGGTGGTTTGATGGGACATTTTGGTGTTGATAAGACCTTATCTATGATAAAAGAACATTTCTATTGGCCCCATATGAAACGAGATGTGGAAAGAATTTGTGATAGATGCATTACATGTCGTTAGGCTAAATCTCGTGTTCAACCCCATGGGTTATACACACCATTGCTTATTTCGAGTGAACCTTGGATTGATTTGTCTATGGACTTTGTGTTGGGTTTACCTAGATCTAAGCATGGTCATGATTCTATATTTGTGGTCGTGGATAGATTTTCAAAAATGGCACATTTTATCCCATGCCACAAAGCTGATGATGTATCCCATGTTGCTGATTTATTCTTTAGAGACATTGTACGTTTGCATGGCATGCCCCGAACAATTGTTTCGGATAGAGATGCTAAGTTCTTAAGCTATTTTTGGAAAACTTTGTGGTGTAAACTAGGAACTAAACTGTTGTTTTCAACTACTTGTCATCCACAAACTGACGGCCAAACGGAAGTAGTTAATAGAACTCTATCTGCTTTATTGAGGGCTATCATTAAAAAGAATATTAAGCTTTGGGAATAATGTCTACCACATGTTGAGTTTGCTTATAATAGGTCTGTTCACTCTGCTACTAAATTCTCACCTTTTGAAATTGTGTATGGCTTTAATCCTTTAACACCCTTGGATTTGTCACCATTACCTGTTTCCGAGTATACTAACATGGATGGCAAAAACAAAGCTGATTTTGTTAAGTAGATACATGAGAAGACAAGACTCAACATTGAGAAGAGGACGGATCAATATGCCAAACAGGCCAACAAGGGTCGGCGTCAAGTAATCTTCGAACCCGGGGATTGAGTATGGCTACACATGCGTAAGGAAAGATTTCTTGCTCAAAGGCGTTCGAAATTACTTCCAAGAGGAGATGGACCATTTCAAGTGCTTGAACGCATTAACAACAATGCTTACAAATTGGACTTACCCGGTGAGTATAATGTTAGTGCAACTTTCAATATTTCTGATCTAAGCCCGTTTGACGTAGGTGAAGATTTGAGGACAAATCCTTTTCAAGAGGAGAGGTATGATGAGGACATCCTTAGCTCACAAGCCCTTAACAAAACACAAGTGGATCCATTGCATATGCCACTTGGACCCATTACGAGAACACGAGCTAAACGCTTCAAAGAAGGACTTAACGGGATGATTCATAAATTATGGACGGAGGTTGGATCGAGCATAGAGGTTATAGAGACGGGTTACAAGCACGCGAAGTTCATAAACACATTGGAAGCAAGCATACCCGAACCGACACAAAAGAATCAGCATTTCCGCACTTTTGGACTAGTTTGACATCAGTTCGTATTTTGGCCATAACTTGAGTTTCCAAAATCCAAATGAGGTGATTCAAAAGCCTAAATTTACCTACACTTCTAGGGCTACAACTTTCATGCTTTGCCCAAATCCAAATTTGGTGGTTTTCAAATGCAAAAATAGCTTGCAATGTGCTGATCATTAGTTGTCAGATTTGGACTTTTTAGCACATCACATGGACATGTTTTTGGGGTGATAAACTTTTTGGATGGCTGATGCATGTGATGTGATTAGTTGTTAGATCTTGACTTATGGTGATGGGTTAGCACACCATGAGTTCCTATAAATACCAAGTGATGCTAAGCTTGTACAAACAACTTCATACCAATTTTCAGCATTATCAATATTATTGTGAGTTTGTTTCTCTACTTGTGGTTTTTTGAGAATTCCTAAGTGTTCCTTAGTTCTTCTTTGAGATTCATAATTGACTTATCATACAACCAATCATAGTTGTGTGTGGCGTCTTCTACCGCATCAATCGTCGATTGTACCGAGGTTACCGCTTCAATATAAGTGAGTGGTCGAGGTATCGTTGGTGTTCACCCTATGCAGATTTCCTAAGCAAGCAATTGTACCAAGATTACCGTCTATATATAGGCAAAGGGTTAAGGTGTTGCAAGCTATCCATCCTATCAACTTGTTGGGAACGATCCGGGCGACGACCACCTCACGCAAGCGTGCCGTGGAGTCTATCACTCTTATTGATCAAATGCTAGAAAGATTAGCTGGGCATACTTATTATTGCTTTCTAGATGGTTTTTCAGGTTATAATCAGATTGTGATTGCGCCCGAAGACCGGGAAAAGACCACATTCACGTGTTCATCTGGTACTTTTGCATATCGGAGGATGTCATTTGGACTTTACAATGCACCCGGTACTTTCCAGCGATGCATGGTAAGCATTTTTCTGATATTTAGAAAATTACATCGAGGTCTTTATAGATGATTTCATAGTGCATGGTGATTCTTTGGATTTGTGTTTGGATAATTTAACTCGTATGCCAGATAGATACTTGGAAACTAACCTTGTTCTTAATTGGGAAAACTGTCACTTTATGGTAGAACAGGGTATAGTGCTTGGTCATGTTGTGTCAGCTAAAGGTTTAGAAGTTGATAAAGATAAGATAGATATTATGTTTGCTTTGACTTACCCTGCTAGTGTGCGGGAGATTCGTTCTTTTCTTGGACATGTAGGTTTGTATCGGAGATTTATCAAGGACTTCTCTAAAATAGATCTGCCATTATGTAAGTTGCTGCAAAAAGATGTGGAATTTCAGTTCGATGATGCGTGCAAGGAGACATTTGACAAGTTGAAGAGCTTATTGACCTCCACACTTGTGATTCAACTGCCAAATTGGAGTATTCCCTTTGAAATAATATGTGATGCCAGCAATTATGCAGTCGGAGCTGTTTTGGGCCAAAGAGTTGACAAAGCTGTTCATGCCATCTATTATGCCTCTAGAACATTGAATGCAACTCAGATTAACTAGTCGACAACAGAAAAAGAACTTCTATATGTGTTTTTGCTTTAGATAAATTTTGATCTTATTTACTTGGCACTAAAGTTGTAGTTTATTCTAACCATGCAGCTCTTAGGTATTTATTAACTAAGAAGGACTCTAAACCTAGGATTATCAGATGGATTCTGCTGTTGTAGGAATTTGACTTGGAAATCAAGGATAAGAAGGGAGCGAATAACTTGGTAGCAGATCACTTGAGTAGACTGGTGAGAAATGATGAGGCATTACCATTATATGATTCCTTTCCAGATGAGCATCTCTTTTCTATTCAGGAGGAATTGCCTTGGTATGCTAACATTGTCAATTATTTAGCAAGTGCATATATTCCCAATGAATTTTCTAAAAACCAGAAGGATAAGCTTAGGAGTGATGCTAGACATTATGTTTGGGATGATTCATATCTGTGAAAATTTTGTGCTGATCAGATAATCCGTAGATGTGTGCCTAATACTGAAATATTGTCTATTCTAACCTTTTGCCATTCTTATGCTGGTGGAGGTCATTTTGGACCCAAAAGAACTGCTCATAAGGTTTTAGAAAGTGATTTTTATTGGCCAACAATTTTTAAGGACTCATATCTATTTTGTAAATCATGCGAGAATTATCAACGAACATGTAACATATCGTATCGAAATCAAATGCCACAAACCCCCATTTTGATTGTTGAGATTTTTGATATTTGGGGTATTAATTTCATGGGACATTTTCTTGTTTCTCATGGTAATATTTACATTCTTTTGGCTGTTGACTATGTTTCTAAATGGGTGAAAGCTAAAGCCACCAGGACTGATGATTCTAAAGCTATTGCAGATTTTGTTAAAACTAACATATTTGTCTGATTTGGAACTCCTAGAGCTATCATCAGCGATAGACGAACTCACTTTTGCAATAGGATACTAGCAGCACATTTCAGGAAATACAATGTTTTGCATAAGATTTCTATATCTTATCATCCGCAAAGCAATGGTCAGGCTGAAGTATCTAGTATCTAACTGTGAAGTGAAATTCATATTGGAGAAAGTCGTCAAGCCAAGCAGAAAAGATTGGTGTCTGCGATTAGAAGATGCATTGTGGGCGTATAGAACCGCGTACAAAACCCCTATTGGTATGTCTCCATATAGGCTGGTTTTTGGGAAGCCATGTCATCTACTCGTGGAGTTAGAACACAGAGCTTTTTGGGCGATCAAACAATGTAATATTAGTTTGGATGAAGCGGGGATGCATAGGAAGTTCCAGCTGCAAGAACTAGAAGAGATGAGGAATGAAGCATATGAGAGTTCTAGGCTCTACAAGAATAAGACAAAGGCTTTCCAAGACAAACAGATTTTGAGGAAAAATTTCACTGTTGGACAACAAGTTCTTCTATTCAATTCGAGGCTGAAGTTATTTCCAAGTAAGTTGCACTCTCGTTGGGAAGGTCCATGTGTTATTACTAATGTGTTTGCTCATGGTGCTATAGATATACAGAATCCAAAGACAGAAAAAGTATTCAAGGTCAATGGACATATGCTGAAACCATTCCGTGAAGGATTTTCGATGGAGAATGCGGAGATGGTAGATCTAGTGGATCTAATCTATGATTAATTGAGGAGAATCGGTGTCGGGCTAACGACGTTAACCAAATACGCTGCTTGGAAGGCAACCCAAGACATCAGATTTGATTCTCTATCCCTTTTTATTTATTTATTTGCTTTTTGGTTACTTCTCTCATTTTTTGCATGATTTTTTTACATTGGGGACAATGTAAGGTTTGAGTGTGGGGGAGAGGTTTAGGGTAGATTAGGTTAGTTTATTTGTACTTTAGTAGGTTTGGTTTGGAAATATTTGTCTTTTGCCGCCTAAATTTTTGATATATTTGGCCAAGTTTTTAAAGGTTTTTGCTTTTAGAATGAGAATTAATGCCATTGATAGAATTTGTTTAATGCTGAATTAATTGATAAATGATGGTAATTGAGTTAGGACCCATAGTTGACTCACTTAGATTGAGTTGGTATTGCATGAGTACTTGCGTATGAGTTACATGTTTACTTGACCGAGTTATTTGTGGAGTTAACTTTGTGCGCTGACTTCATGATTTAGAACTGTTTAACTACATATCTTGTTTGCAGGACCATGTGAAAAAAAATTGGAAATTTGAAAAAGAATTGAAAAAAAAAATGAGAAATTTTTTTGTCTCAAAAGGAAAACATGTGGTGGGTTGAGATGGAGCGTAAAACGCACTCACCCATAAACATATGCAACGAGATAAAGCGTAAAACACACTCGTTGGTGAGAAGATAAGTGAGATGGAGCATAAAATGCACTCATTTAAAAAAAGAATGAGAAAGGTGAAATGGAGCATAAAATGCATTCACCTGAGTGAAAGAAAAAAATGAATAGTAAAAAAAAAAACATGTTCTGGGTTTGAGTCAGTGTGCATAGTTGTTGTTCCATATGAACTAAGTTGAGTATTTGTGTTAATCATAGGCGATGCTTATATGATTTCAATTTGATTTAGGGATGTTGAGTGGGGAATGATGAGGTTATTGTTATGAGTTGATTGATAAAGTATTGGTCAAACTTCTGTTGATTGGTGTTAATGTTCATGGATAGTAATTGAATTTGAACCTTTGGGAGTTTGGTTGAATAGAATTCAAATGATTTCAATATAGCTTTGTTTTAGTTTACACGATGACGTGTAAAGACTAAGTATGAGGGAATTTGTTAAGTGCATAATATTCATTTATTTTTATTCCTATATATTTAGTTTATTGCATGTTTTATTGTGACATTCCAAAAATTTATAAGATTTATTAATAAAATCTTGAATGATTAAATAAAGGTTAAGATACAAGACTTGGAGTTCGAAAAGTGAGATTGTACTGTATAAGTGAATATGAACTGTGCAATATGTGCTTTTGGTGTATAGTAAATATATTAGTATTATATATTTATTATATGTAAGCAATTGTAGGGGCAATTTATTTAAAAGAAATGAGATGAGTAAGATTAAAATAAGTTAAAATAATTTATAATATTAATAAATTATATATGACGAGTAAGTGATTCTTTTCTCATATTTATATTTGATAGTTAGAGAATATTAAGATTAGGTGAGAGTTCTTTAAACTCATACTTATGGTAAGTTCATGACTCATAATCATATGGTACATTTTTGAACCCCTCAGTGAATGGACGTCTTTAGTCTGACTAGGCTAAGTTCCCAAACTCATATGATTGTGGTAAGTTCCTGAACTCATAACGTATGGTATGTTTAATGAACTATATTGGGGTATAGAAAAGTTGTGCATGAAGAATTGAGGATTTTTAGTATAGTAAGCTTTAAGGATGATAGAAATAGATAGAATTATTAAGCAATGAATTATTGGAGAAATTGAAGTTGATGGTGGAGGCATAAGTATTCCAAATCTTCTAGCTATGATAGATTTCGAAATTTTTGACATCAAGCTAAATTCGCACTGATGTGCTTTTAAAAAAATAAAAATAAATTTTTTGTTATCCTTAAAACAAGGTGATAAGGGTGGGTAGATGGACATCGAGCCATTATCACATCGTTACCTGGTGTGACATGATAACACCAAAAATAATTTTTCAATGGTTTTAAACTGTTTAAAGAAGAGTCTACGCTATTTTTTTCGGCTAGACAAAAATGATTTAAAATATCAAAATGTATTTTAAAATAGTCATCAATGCATCATGGAACCTGGTGTAGAATGACAGATGATGGAGTCATCAATGCAGATTAACTTAGTGTTGGATGTGATATAAGGATCGTCGGCCCAATATGGTATGATGTAGTATGACAAAGTTACAAAATGACGGAATCCTCAAACGGACTGTATATACAATGCGGTATCATAACGTCATAAAATGATTTTCAGAATTTTGAACCAGTTAAAGAAAAGGCAATGCCAATTAAAGTGGCTAGACAAATATTTCGATTGATGTTCGAATTATTGGTATACGTCTAAGCTATTTGATTCAGCTAGACAAATGTTTATAAAAATTCAAACGTTCTTTGAGAATTTACGCCAAACCAAATTGTTTTGGTGTGGAATCTTGTGTTAAGTCTGAGGTGAACAACCCTAAAAAGGGGATTTCTCAGATTGGTTAACGTGGTTCAATCCAAGAAAAGAAGTAAAGGTTGGTTAACGTGGTTCAACCTATGAAAGTCGTTGTGCACAACGCAATAGTATGACAGGCTGATCACCTGGCGTACAAATTTTGTCTGCGAAAACTGGTAAAAATACTTGAGAACTCAGGACAAGTTCATGGTCTTTGTGACCCCTCAGACCGATATGAAAGGTTTTCTTGAATTAACTTTTCACATTATTTATACTGCTTCACAGTTATTGAACAATTGTGAAGACTCCTGAATAATTGAAAAATGTAAACTCCTAGAGAGTAGCTATTGTAGAATGAGATAATAGAAGAAAAATCTTGAGAGGAAGAAAGAGAATTGTTTGCAAGACATTAAAGTGAAAGTGTAAAGGTTAAGTTGAAAACCTAGTTTTAATCAATAGAATGAGCAGAGAAATAAGTACGTTATAATTTCGAGGACGAAATTCTTAGAAGATAGGGTGAATGTGACAACCCAAAAATTTATAAGATTTATTAATAAAATCATGAATGATTAAATAAATGTTAAGATACAAGACTTAGAGTTCGAAAAGTGAGATTGTACTGTATAAGTGAATATGAATTATGCAATATGTGCTTTTGATGTATAGTAAATATATTAGTATTATATGTAAGCAATTGTAGGGGTAATTTATTTAAAGGAAATGAGATGAGTAAGATTAAAATAAGTTAAAATAATTTATAATATTAAAATTATTTTAATGTGGTAACTTGGTGGCATTAAATATACTTAATGTATAACTACCGTTTTATTGAAGAAATTATATAATACGTTATTGAATGTAATGTATGCATGTTTTTAATGTAGTGAAAATATTATGATATTTACTACAGTTAAATTGTTGAAAATAATTTATAGAAGGGAAAAGAAAATAATTCGAATTTCTCGAAAAATATTCAAATAAGAATTGAGTAAATAAATTTGTATTTTATTATACGTGATAAATATATATGTATATTTATTGCGTGTGAATAAATTATTATGAAACAATTTATATTACGAAGTGAAATAATTAGTTTAAGTATACAAAAATATTGTATACTTTAAATAAAGGATATTAAAATAAATTATAGCATTGAATTATTTTAATAATGAGAGAATATTTATTTTAATTGTAATATTTTTTTTATTGAATAAATTTCTATTTATATGGAAAATAAAATGAAATGCATATATTTATTACGCGAGGAAATGAAATTGTTATGAACAACTTGTATAAGGATTTGTATGGGGTGGTTTAACTATATATAATATTTATATATACTTTACCCAAGGATATTGGAATAAATTTTTATATGAATTATTTTAAAAAATAAAGGATAATATATTTATTTAATATATTAAGAAAGTCAATAAATTTTTAATTGAATTTACGTTAATGAGATAAGGATATTATATTTATTATAATATCTTGGGTATGTAGATAATTGTATTTGCATAAGAAGATTATGTCTAGCATATTTATTTTCTAAATATGTAATTCAGGTATGATATGTTATGTTCTATATAATTTATATATCAAAGATGGGTTATATAAATTATATTTTTTCATATGGGTAAAACATTTTAAAGAGGATGAATTAGTAACTTAAGAGTTAAAATTTAGTTACTAATTATTGGGTGATTTTAAATTATCCAATGCAACTATTATGTTATTTAAGAAGCAAATAAATTAAATTAAAAATGGGCTAGTTAATTTAGTAGCCTAAGTGTTAATTTTATTAAACGCCCAAGCATAGATTTAATAAAAGTCCAAGAGTATATTTTATTAAGACCCAAAAAGGAAGTCCAATGTAAAGCCCAAACTAGTTAATAAACCAAGCCCAATTGAGAAAGTCAAAATTGGGTCAAAGGGGTGGAAGAATAAGATGATAAATGAATAAAAAGAAAAATAAAGAAAACAAATGAGGAAGTGATAAGGAGGGAGTGTATATCCGGACATATGGTGGAGGGATAAGGTGATGAGTCATTTACTTAATGAGTAAGTCTTGTGGTGGGGATAAGGTGGTGACTCACTTTTTTTAATGACTAAAATAAGGAAAGAAGTTATAATTATCCCATGTGGGATAAATGAAGCAACAAGGAGGGGAAATGGGGAATGTACCCGCCCACTACATGGGTGGATAAGGGGGAGTCATTAACTTAGTAGCTAAGTATTGTAATAAAGCAAGCATCCTTTCCCTTTTTCATTTCTTTTTTTTTTTGGCTAAGTGTTAGAGAAAGTAAGAGAGAGAAGAGAGAAAAAGAGAGGAGGCACAACAAAAGAAGAAGAGGAAGAAGGAAGAGCCAGCTTGGAGCAAGCCTTAAGCAAGATTAAGAAGAAGCAATAAAAGGTAAGAACATAAACAATAAAACTCTTCATCCCTTTGAGTTTTTATTTTGAGTTAATTAGTTGTTGGTGGTTGTTGTTAATGGAAGATCATGGTGGATGTTGAAGTTATAAGGTGGTTATTGAAGGAGTAAACCTTGTAAATCACCATAAAAGATGCATGTCAAGTGAACCAAATGAAAGAGAATGAACCCAAGCATAAAGCATAAACAAAACCTAATTAGTGGACTGTTAATGGACTAAATTGGGGCTTTTTGTTGTGATGTTCTGAATCTAAAAATTTTGGTTCCAGGGTGTTATGTTATACTCTTATAAGTTATAAACATCACTCAATTGGAATGGAGGAAAAAACTTAAGTAACGAAGTCATGGCGAATTTTTATGAAAGTAGTTAAAAGTTGGAAAATCAGTTGGTACATTGACTTTAGAGTCAGTTTTTTAAGTAGTTAAAGAGCCGAAAAAATTGGTTATTTTCTGGGAGTTTTGTAGTATGTAGAATAAGGAGGAGGTGGGCTCAAGAACGAACTTATTTCGATAAGAAATGAGCAAGTTACGAAGTCGCAAAGTATGTACCACAAAAACGAAACTGTCCAAATAATAATGCAGCATGCAGGGAGTTTTGGCCTAAAGCAGACGGGTTAAAGTTGTCTGGATTGAGTGATGATTACTCGCAGTAGATTTTATTAGTAAGCAGATAGGTCTTACCTGTCTAGATATTAACTGAAGAAGAACTTGGCCTAAAGTAGACAGTCTTAACTGTCCGGATGGATAATCAAGATGAAATTTGTTCTAAAGCAGACAGTCTTAACTGTCTGGATTAGACCTGTAACATAGAATCTAAAAAGTTTGGACACATTGTTTAATTTATAAAATGCGAACGACCTAAAATGAATAGTATTGTAATGTAAAATAAAGTGTGTTGGTTTCCAAAAGCCGAGTAGTTGGCCAACGTTAAGCTACGTTGTCCCGAATTATATAAGACAAGCGTAATAGATTTTAATTAAAGAATGATTTAAGATGTCTTAAGTTATGAGACATGAGCATCACGAGACTTTAGAATTAAAGTCTAATCTATAAACGAAGCTAAAAGAGAAATATACCGAGGTGTATATAGTTAAGGATATTATGTCAAGATATAAAATCCGAACATCGTGAATTATAAAATAAGCTAGGATAAACTAATATAGCAATTATTTAAATTAAGTTAATAATATAGTAAATTGTATTTTTCTATAAAAGCCATGTATTAGCTGTTTAAACTCCGAATTTGCGAGCAAAGTTAAAAGATATTTCTGAAATGGAATATAATGGGTTTAAGCTTCAAGATGTAGAATATTTATATTTTAAAATGTGTGAGACCCTTATTATTTATTAATAAAGTTTCTAAAGGAACCAAGATTGGTTTTGAATGAAGTATAAATAATATTAATTTTTGTTAACTAATATTTATGGATAATGAATATAAATGCATGTTTTGTGACATTTAATTATCTAAATGCGTGTGCATGTAAATACAATTGTGTAGGATTTGTGGAGAGAAGTTAAGTTAAATTTTAGCGGTAATCTCCAATCAAGGCAAGTTCCCTAACTCATACTCAAGTTATTATCTTTCAAGCATGTTAGTGGATAATTATTGTTGATTATTCCACCTCCTTAAATTATTAATTCGCATTTAGTGCATGTTGCATATGTTCATCAGGTATGAAAGGCTGATCACCTTCATTACCTTAAGGTTCAGTTAAATTGGTTCATGGTCATTATTGATACCATGTATTATTGAATTCAGTCATTCAATCATTGAAGTTTTGATTCATGATCTTTCACAATTATTATATTGTTAAAAAATTCTAAAGCTTATTCTTTCCTTCAATCATGATATATCTTTTTTGTATTTAAACTTGCTAAGTAAAGTAGTTGCTCACCCTTGCTATATCATGATAACAAATTTCATATTATTATGAATGTTCGAGAAAAGACAGAGGTAGATGCAAAGGACAAGATTAGGTTGATATGCACGCTAACTATTAAGTTATTTGGATGTAAGTTACTCGTGTAAACCTTATGTACGTTATTAAAGAATGTATCAAGATAAATGTTGTAAACCTTGGGAAATGTTATAGAATACTTTGAAATAAATAATATATATTTATATTTTCCGCATTAGTTATAGAGTAAGTATGAAGATGATGTTTCGTGACGTACTAAATCCGAGGTTTAAGGGACCCGGATTTGGGTGCGCCACATTTATTGTGTATTTCACGCTCTTCCTTTCGGTAAGGGAGGATTAGGGAAATCCTATTGATTGCAGCTTATTAGGTTGTTTATTGATTTCAGGAGAATTTGGAGTTAAAGTGGAGAAAGATAGAAAATCGGAGTTAAAACGAGAAAAAGACAAAAAATTGGTAAATGGTGTTCTTCGCCCCGGCGGGAGTTTTGGCCTAGGATCTTTCGCCCCGAAGAGGAAGGCTCTGCTCATTTTCGCCTCAGCGCGCGTTGAATCTGCCCCGACCCAGACCTCTCTGGAGTTTCTTGCCCTGGCGAGCAAAGCATGAATAAATAGTTCGCCCCGGCGAGAAAAGTTAAGCGTAAATCTTCGCCCCGACGAAGATGGTCGATGTCGACCAGATTTGACCAGTGTTGACTTTTTAGAATTTTGAGGATTTCTACTCTGAATTGAATTTTTATTTCTAGGAGACTTAGGATATTATCTTAGGACTATAAATAGATATTTTTAGTTAGATATTAAGAGCTACATTTTTTTGACAACTACAATTGTAACCCTAATTGGAGGAGAGTGAAGGAATGTCAGGTTAAACTCTTACTTTCAGTTCTAAGGGATGATGAACCTTTTTCATAATTAATGGTTTAATCATGTTTTATTTATTTATTCCTTCTTATATGAGATTTATTTTGATAATCTGTTTTAGCTGATTACATGTTATTTAATCTTCTGATTTGATATGACCAATTGAATTAATTTGATTAATATTATCTGCTAGATTAAGATATAGTATTAAGCAAACGATATTATATCTGATCATGGGTAACAACTAATAGTACTTGATTGTGGATAAGCTTTTGAGCATTATTATTAGAAGACAAGTTAAATAATTCCTGATTGTGTAATTATTGCTTGGAATAACCTAATTCTCTAATTCTTCATGACGTTGTTATATTAAATCTAGACTGATAGTTCTAGGTTATATGATAGTTATGGTCTTTTGAGGCGATTGTCACATTGAATTTACACGTAAGGAGAATTTCGAATAATTAGCGATTACGGTTATCTAGGGTTATTAATCTCATTGAAGGATAAATATTGTTAAACTTGACTTTTCCATAATTATGATAGGGAGATACTGAATTGAAGAACTAAAGCTTTTTATTCATTGATAATTCTTAACTATTTTTGTTATCTTAGTTAATCAAATTCAAAACTTCCTCATCAATAAAAATATTAGAGTAAATAAAAGATTAATTCGCTTCTTTGTGGGATCGATCCTTGCTTGTCATTATACTAAGTTTTGTGCTAGTAGAATGTTGGTAAGGTATTAATTTTGGAGTGTAAACGACAGCTCCCATAACCCAATAACCATCAACACACCAAAGAGGGTCAAAGGATCCTTGTCTTAAGTGACTGAAGCTTCAAGTCTGCTGGGCTTAGAAAGAGGGTCTTCTGGGTCCTTGTCTTAATTGACTAAAGCTTCAGAGTCTGCTGGGCTTGAAGTGGAAGGGCGTTGCGTCCTTATCTTATGACTAAATACCTCATGTCTGCTGGACTTGAGGAGGGTTAAAGGATTCTTGCCTGAGGGGCTAAAAACAACTCATGTCTGCTGGACTTGAGGAGGGTCAGAGGATCCTTGTCTAAGGGACTAAAAATAACTCATGTCTGCTGGACTTGAGGAGGGTCAGAGGATCCTTGCCTGAAAGGCTAAAAACAACTCATGTTTGTTGGACTTGAGGAGGGCGGAGCGTCCTTGTCTTAGTGACTAAATTCTTAGTGGATTTTCTACTTGTTGAAGTAGAAGAGTGGAGTAGGAATTATTCAGTCTCTGAACCACTTAAAACCTCTTGTATCATTTACCTTATATCTTTTACATTATGCACAATAACTGCTATATCTGCTATCAGCCATATCGTAGATTTAATCACAGAGCTTGGATTATGTTTATATCTTTGAAGGGGTTCTTAAAGTATATTCCATTGTACATGAATTGATTTTGTTAATCATAATTGTTATACTTTCGTAATAAACGGAAAAACTTTTAAAAGATCTATTCAACCTTCCTTCTAGATCTCTATTGTATCCCACAGAACTAACAATGTGTGTGTGTGTGTGTGTATATATATATATATATATATATATATCAAAATATAATTTATATATTAACCAAGCGCTGATGTGATATCAGTTAGTATATCTTCCTCCAGTTATATTTTTATTTATCCGTATTTTACTCATTTTATATATGAATGTGTGGTAGGTGATGACTTTATAAGTGTAAATATGTATATCCTTTAATAGGATCCTTGGGTATCTTGTAAAAAGGGTATTAATTAGTTATTTTTTTTAGTGAAGTTAAACCGTATAAAAAATAGAGCAAAATGTTTCAACACAACCAGCTTAATAATAAACTGTTATGGTTATCCCACACCCAAAGAAAACAAGATCTCACAAATGAAACTCTATCGCAAAGAGAATCAATCAATTATCTCATAAAAAAGTAAAATCCAATACAAAGGCGAATAAAATATTAGCAATAAAAAATAAACACGAAAATTGAAAATCTAATTTAGCGCTATGCTAGCTTTAATATTTTCCAAATTTTTTCCCCTCCATCTGTTTATTTCAATCCCGCTATGTGCACTCTGAAACTAAATCTCCTCCATCTCCTTTACTCTGGAGTTATTTTTATTTTTATAAATAATTGATTATATGCTAAAAGCATTATAGGTCATATTTTATAGTCTAAGAAGGAACCAATTTCCTTATGAAAATTATTTAGCTTTATATTAATTTATTATTATTATTATTATTCACATATAAGTATAAATATAATATAATTAACAACTATATCATTTAGTTACTAATTTGAAAAAATAAAAAAGCTAATAAAATATATTTATATTACAAAGTATTATTTCTTTTGGAAGTAAGGAAGTTTTTAGATTTATAAGTTATTTAAAAGAGGGAGGAAAGCGAATGAAAAAACAAGCGGCAATATTTTGTAAAGGCGGTAGACAAAATCACAGAAGCCCTAAACTCTTCTACTCCTTTCCCCAATTTGTTTCTCCTTCATCTAACCAACCGTGAACCTTTTTCTAACCATGAAAGGTTGATCTGTACCCGTTTCTCATCAAAACGGTCACCCCCTCTCAAAGAATATTTTCTGAAAATAGCCTCAAATACGTTCAACTTTCTCGTTTACATCCATTTTCTTCACTTTTTCTGAAAATAGGCTTAAAGCCAATTCAGCGTTGAGATTATGAATTCAAATTCAATGCCATTGCAGAATGTTAACCCTTCATTTATTGTTTTTGATTATCTTAATTAATTTTTTTAACAAAACAAAAATCTTATCTGGAATTTTTTTATCAAAAAAAAACAAATTTTTTAAAATTTTTTAAATTTTTTTTATTAAGCAAATTTGAAAATAAAAAAGATGTCAGACTACTACTTGAACGCCAGTTCAAGTGGGTTGAAAACTTTGTCAGACTAGTACTTGAACGCCACTTGAAGTGGCGTTGAAAAGTTTTTTTTTTTTTAATAAAGCAAATTTCAAAATAGATGTACTTGAACGCCATTTGAAAGTGGCGTTGAAACCCATTTTTTTTTAAGTTCTCAAATCACAAAGGAAAGATGTCAGACTACTTGAATGCCACTTGAGGTGGCGTTTAAAAAAAAGTCCTCTGACATCTTTTTTCCAAATTTACTTTTTAAAAAAAAATAGGTTCAAACGCTACTTCAAGTGGCGTAAAAAAAAGGGTTCTCTCACATCTTTTTCCCAAATTTGCTTTATAAAAAAAAAGAAAGTTCAAATACCACTTTAAGCGGCGCTAAAAAAAGGCCCTCTGACATCCTCACCTTTCCTTTTTTTTTCAAATCTTCTTAATAAAAAATATTAAAAAAAGGTTCCAACGCCATTTCAAGTGGCATTTGGATAAAAAAAATTTTTCCAAAAAATAATATCGTTTTAAAAAAATTAAGATATATTTTTTAAAAAAAAATCGTTTATTTAAAAAATAATTTGGTTTAGATTAAATTAGGATAATTTTTTTTAAAAAAATATTCGTTTATGTAAAAAATAATTTGGTTTAAGTTAATCTAATAACTTGATTGAGTTAATCTTTACTCCAACGCCACTTCAATTGGCGTTGGATTTGATTTTCAATTTCTAACGCCAATTGGATTGGCGTTTTGGCCCATATTTAGAGAAGTTGAACATTTTGGATGTAATCTAGAAACTTGAGTGAAATTTATGCTAGTCTCGGAAATTACTCCCCTCTCAAATATCTAGAGGGATGAGATTTTTGGGGGCAAATTAACACACGTTCTTGCCTGCTTCTTGGTTTATTGCTCTGTATTTTCAGACTCAAGAAGCAGGTAATTGAAGTTTATCTCCTATTGTATATCTATATGTTTGCATATATATATATCTATATATATATATATATATATATATATATAGCTCTAAATTTTCTCCAATGGACCATACAAACTGGTTCGTTTAACGAATCGGTCTATAGTGATGGTTTGGTTCGTCGCTATAACATATGTGACACTTAACAGGGCTATAGCGACGGACTAGCGACGGTTCACATTGTTGCTATAGACCTGTTAAGTGTCGCATATGCTATGGCGACAGACCAAACTGTCGCTATAGATCGGTTTATTAACGAACCAGTCCGTTGGATAGACCGACTATATATATATATGTTTATATTGTTTTGTTGTTTGGATTTGGTGAAATCTGAGTTCAAAGATCTTTTTTGTATGGCTTCTATATAATCATAAGTTAAAGCCTGGAAAACCTATAACATGTTTGATAAAACTCCTAAAAGAGATTCATGTAATTAGAAAGTGAATGCATTCCTGTCGGATTCACAGTAATTGGAATTGTGAAATTTAATAGTATTTATTGCAGTTTGACTTTTCTCTACTAATTTTTTTATGATGTTTATAAATACATATTGATGTATTTATATAATATGAGTGTGCCTCATGAATGGTAAAGTCTTATAGGGATGAAATGGAATGTAGATAAATACCCACATACATTTAAATAGTGTGCATCATGAGTTGTTTAAAATGAGTGTTTGGACTTAAGACTGAGATTGGGGTTTGTTTGTTGTACTTATTTTGACTTGTATTTAGTTTAGTTTTTTCTTGTTGTGGGTCTGGATGGTATGTTATATCTTACTAGATTTTTCATGCCTTGGAAACCATTAGTCCAGAAAAATCTATTGTTTTCAAGTTAATTTCAACATTTTCTTAGCTTTTAGTATAAATTTTTTGGTGCAACGAATTTTTTTTGACTAATTGATGGTTATGTTTTATCTGCGATTAATCTGTGTCTATTAATGCCTAGAGCTTGTAATTGAATAAATAAGAGTGTGTGTTTTTAAACAAGCAATTATGTAATAATCTTGAAATATTTTCTCAATATTAGCAGGACAGAAATCTTTTACTGTTTTTTTGTATTCATAGTTACATGTTCAAAGTTATCTTGCTTAAGCTAAAATGTTTAGGTGGATGAGAAGCTATAATCCATATCAAGTTATTTTGTAGTAAAGACGAAAGAAGCTCTCACGATAGGTTTTTGCTTTCTTACTTCTAATATTGGCTGTATCTCGGAATTGCCAAAGAAGATGTTGGATTTCTGATCGTTCTTTTTATCTTATTGCTAAAGGTTTTTCACTTATCTGATCAACAGGTTAAGTACTTCCAATGTTCCCCAGTAGGCGTACAAGACAGGTACTAATGGGGACCTGGGGCCTGGGGGTAATAGCAAGCAGGTAACATCTCAATTCATCTTTAAAGAGAGAGAGAGAGTGTGTGTGTGTTCTGCTGAATGAGGGAACTATTTGTCTGTAAATTCACTTCCAATTATTGGATGAGGCTATGTGAATTCTCACATATGCATGACCTCTGTGATGGTTAGCTATTGACAAGGATAGCAGTTGGGAACCCTGGACCGCAATTGTTGGATGGTTGGAAGTGCATTGATAGTGAGGCATGGCAATGGTCAGGCCATTTGTATTTTGGCATGGACTCCAAATGTCCTCTCTCTATCTCAGGCCATGGTTAGATTGGCTCAAGGACGAAACTAGGTTCAGACCAGAGGAGGCTATGCCGCCCCCCAAGATTTAAATTTTTTTTTACTATGGCCAAGGGCGGAGCATGCTTAGGCTGAAGCCTGAAGGAATATATGATAATTGCATATAATATACAATATGAGATGACATAAACTAGTGGACTGTTTATTTGTTTTGGAAAACTGAAGCTTTAATAGAATTGTTTATGCAACATGTCTCCATGGAATTAAACAATTGATTACTTTTCTTAATAAAACAATTGATTATTTATAGTGAGTGGGTTGTGATTATTGATTATGCAGCATGTTTGTGATTCCCTAAATCCCTATTCTCCAAAGTTCCATTCCATGCTCTGTTAATTCCTTAAAAGTTAAACATCAAAAAGTTGAAAAAAATCTCCTAAATCTAAATGTCCGGGCATTATCAGCATTTCGGTTAAGACTTAAGAGTACCAATAGTAAGTTGATTCAAGACTCAAGAGGAAATCACAAACAATAGTCAATAGAAGTGGAATGAGACTCGTAAATCAATCATCAAAGCTAATATTTCTTGGGAACTCGGTTTTTACAAGGTTAGTGTTATGTTTTTAATATTTGATTAATTCATTTAAAATTGGAAATTAAGTGTTTAGTGTTATATAGGATAAATTGTGCTGTAAATAAATTGATGAATAATAAAACTATATGAACTCTGTCCCACAAATTGATGCACATGTGATGTTTGATAATAGAATTGTTTGGTTTAAAAAGAGAGAATTGAGAGCAAGGCTTTGTTTCTGTCGTCCCTGTTACTTGTCATTGCGTTGTTCGATTTGCTTTTATTGAGATTTATATGATTTGATGATCTATGCACAATGTCTGTATGATTTAATTGTTTTTGTTTTTTGTTTTAGAATCATGAGAAAATTACGTACTATTAATTCATTTTTCAAGAGAAAACAATCAAATCATGTTGACAGATCTATGCTTACCCCTGAGCCTAATGTTCAAACATCTCTGCCTACCCTTGAACAAGAATAACGTTCTCTAAAATCACCAAGAATTGAAGATAAAGAATGAGATATTAATTATTTGGAGCGTGATCCTGGAAAACATATTGAAATATGAAAATGTCGTGGAGTTAATTATATATTATGTTGTTAAAAAAATTTTTGCCCCCCCTAAGATCAAATCCTGGTTTCGTCCCTGGATTGGTTAATCCTCCTGCCTATGCACCAAACAAATCCTTGCCTCCACCGTTTAGGCAACGTATTAGGATTTTGTTAAGTAGTTGTCTTTTCTGCGAGATTTTAAACTGGTTGAAGAGCCTCCTGGAAAAAATTGTTGTTTCCTTGGACCAGGACCAGACTTGGTGTCTTCTTGCTGTATCTGTGATATGGGATCTCATAAGCAGCACATAGACATAGGTGGCTCTTTTATGGTGATAGTCTGCTAGAGCGTCATAGGATATTCTAAGTTGTATGTTCATTGTTCTACGATATTCTTTCTTAAATGTTTTTACAAGCTGTCTCCGCTACAATTTCTGATTTTATGGTAAAGTGTTTTTTCTTTATTTGTAAAAAGCTATGATGCTACTTGTTAATGGTGGAAGATTTTGCTTTTACTCTGAAGAAAGGCAGAAAAAGAGATGAGTCACTTTCATGCACTAGTTTAACATTGTTGGGTTTATTATCCTACACCCATGTGATGGAGAATTTTTCATGTGATGGTGTGCTAATGGAGAATCTTTTCATGTGATGGTATGCTAATGGAGAGACTTTCTTAGTTGATGTGCTAATGAAGAGCCTATAAAAGGGATGCACCTTCACAATATGAAGACACACCAAAAACTTAATAGTTCTTCCTAAGAGCAAGAGGAAGAGTGAGAGTAGAGAGGGAAAGAAAGATCAAACAATTAGTTATTTTGTTTGGGATTTTATCACATAGTTATTATGGTGAAGTAATTTGAGTGTATACTCAAATTAGGATATCTTTGTATTCTTTCAGTTTATTCTAGTGGATTATTCGGAGTTTATCCCGTGGTGTTACCTCTTAGTTTTAGAGGGTTTTCCACGTAAAATATTGTTGTCTTGTGTTTGGATATTTTTCATCTCATACACAATTGATAACACGTTTATTTAGGTATATTTGTGGGAGACTGATTTCTTAACAACTGGGAAGGAGATATTTCCCAACAATTGGTATCAAAAGCTATTGGTTCATATCGTTAGTGTCTAGGAAAGTGGTTGAAAAGGCAGAGCCTTTAAGAAAGATGGTTATTTAATTAGTCACCGTTGCAAAAGTACGGAGAGACTCCCACCTGACTTACACTTACCTGGCCAACTGGTACGATCCTTTAAGAGCTAAGGTTATTTGCTCAATTTTATGGAGGAATCAGTCGGAGGCATGATTAAATTGACTTCTTCAAATTTTTTGATTTGGAAGCCCAGAATGGAGGATATCCTTTACTGCAAGGATTTGCATGATTCGTTGGAGCTCGTGGGAAAGAAACCCGCAGGTAAATCTGATGCTGATTGGAAAAAGATGAACAGGAAGACTCTTGGTCACATCCGACAGTGGATTGATCAAAGTGTGCTCCACCATGTTTCCCAGGAGACGAATGCTCATACTTTATGGACAACACTAGAGTCTATGTACGAGAAAAAGAATGCACAAAATAAAACTTTTATGATTCGAAAAATTGTGAACTTGAAGTACAAAGATGGGAGCAGTGTGTCGGAGCATATGAGTGAGTTCCAAGGCTTGGTGAACCAGTTGTCCACCATGAAGTTAAATCTTGATGATGAGATTCAAGCTCTTTTGCTTCTCAGTTCATTGCCAAACAGTTGGGAAACTTTGGTGGTGTCTCTAAGCAATTTTGCTCCAGAAGAAAAAATGACCATGTAGATGGTCAAGGACGGTCTTTATAATGAGGAGACAAGGCGAAAGGAGTAAGGCATAAATTTTGAGACACATGCTCTTGTTGCAGAGAACAGGGGAAAAAGCAATTTCAGGGGATCTCACCAAGGAGTTAAAAGTCGTAGCAAAAGCAAAAATCACTGGAGCAAGTCAAAGACTAGAAAAGGCGATACGTATAGATGCTTCTATTATAATAAGGAAGGTCATTACAAAAGAAATTACAAGAGCTATTTAGACAAGCAGAAAAATGGTGAGCAGGGAAAGGCTGAGGAGAAGAACACTGCAGCCACAGTCACCGAAGATGTCGTGATTCTTTCATTTGAGGAAGAAGAATGCTTGCATGTTGATGATCAGAAAGTTGATTTGGTATTGGATACTGGTGCTTCGTATCATGCTACACCCAAGAAGGAATTCTTCACAACTTACAAAGCTGGAAACTTTGGGTACGTGAGAATGGGAAATACTGATCAATCCAAGATCATTGGAATTGGTGATGTTTGCATTCAGACAGGTGTTGGTTGCACTATTACCTTGAGGGATGTTAAACACGTTCCTGATTTGCGTCTCAACTTGATTTCTAGTATGGCCTTGGATAGAGAAGGCTATGAGAATCACTTCGGCAGTGGAAATTGGAAGCTTACCAAGGGCTCTATGGTGATTGCAAGAGGTGCTACTTGTTGCTCGTTGTACAAGACTTATATGAAGGTGTGTTCTAGTGAGTTGAATGCAGCTGAGGATGACTCTTTCGCCAAACTTATGGCATAAGAGGCTTGGCCACATGAGTGAGAAAAGGTTACAACTATTAGCAAAAAGGTCTCTCATTCCTTTTGCTAAAGGTACTGTTTTAAGCCCTTGTGATTATTGTTTGTTTGGGAAACAACATAGAGTTTCTTTTAATAGTTCAGCAAAAAAGAAAATCAGAGTTACTAAATAGAGTATATTTTGATGTGTGTGGACCCATTGAGGTTGAGTCTTTGGGTGGAAATAGGTATTTTGTTACCTTTATTAATGATGCTTCACAAAAGGTGTGGGTATTTTTGTTGAGAACAAAAGACCAGGTATTCCAGCATTTTCAGAAGTTTAATGCTATGGTTGAAAGGGAGACTGGAAAATTATTGAAGTGCCTTCGCAGCAACAACGGAGGGGAATACACTTCAAATGAGTTTGCTGATTATTGCAGTAAAAATGACATTCGACATGAGCAGACTGTTCCTGGTACCCCATAACATAATGGTGTGGCTGAGAGAATGAACCACACTATTGTTGAGAGAGTACGATGCATGTTGAGAATGACTAAACTGCCTAAGTCATTTTGGAGTGAAGCTGTTCGTACTGCTTGTTATCTGATTAATATATCTCCATCAGCGCCTTTGAATTTCCAGAATCTAGAGGAGATTTAGAGTGGTAAGGATGTGTCATATTCTTACTTGAGGATATTTGGGTGCAAGGCTTTTGCACATATCCCCAAGGAACAAAGATTGAAGCTTGATGACAAGTCTACTCCATGTGTTTTTGTTAGCTATGGGGATGCAGAGTTTGGATACCGGTTATAGGATCCAATGCAGAGGAAATTATTCAAAAGCAGAGATGTGGTGTTTCATGAGCACCAGAATTATGAGGAATTTGATAATGTTTCACAGCCCAGAGATATTAGAGTTCCAAACCTCAGCGAAGTTCTTTCACCATTACAGAATTCCACAATTGGAGAAGGAGGTCAGAATGAAGATATGACTGATACAGATTTGCACGATAGTGATGGGTTAGATGTAGAGAGTGTTGATCAGGGGGAGAAACCTGATATTAAAGAACCTCAGCTAAGAAGATCCATGAGAGAACGTGTGCCATCAGTCAGGTATCCTTCATCTGAATATCTTTTAGTTGCTGAGGAGGGAGAGCCTGAGACTTTTCAGGAAGTCAAGACTCATAAGGAGAAGAACAATTGGCTGAGAGATATGCATGATGAGATGGATTCTTTGCACAAGAATCACACTTATGAGTTGACTACACTTCCGAAGGGCAGGAAAGCATTGAAGAATAAATGGGTGTTTAAACGTAAGAAGGATGGTGAAAAACTAGTGAAGTACAAGGCTCGACTAGTTGTCAAAGGCTTTGCTCAAAAACAAGGTATTGACTTCGACGAGATTTTTTCTCCAGTTGTGAAGATGACTTCTATTTGAGTGGTGTTAAGGTTAGTAGCTAGTATGGATCTTGAGCTTGAGTAACTAGATGTGAAAATTACATTCTTTCATGGTGATTTGAAGGAGGAAATCTACATGGAGCGGCCAGAGGGATTTGAAGTTAAAAGGAAAGAGCACTTGGTTTGTAGGTTGAAGAAAAGTTTGTACGGCCTGAAACAAGCCCCAAGGCAGTGGTACATGAAATTTGATTCATTTATGGTGGATCAAGGTTATAGTAGAACAATTGTAGATCACTGTGTGTATGTGAAAAAACTCTCAGATGGTAACTTCGTTATTCTGTTGCTATATGTAGATGATATGTTAATAGTTGGGCAAAACGCTAACATGATTCACAGGCTCAAGGGTGAGTTGTTCAATTCTTTTGATATGAAGAACTTAGGCCCGACTAAGCAAATTTTGGGCATGAAGATTGTTCGTGACAGGAAAGCCAGGAGGTTGTGGTTGTCACAAGAGAAGTATGTTGAACGGGTGCTTGCAAGGTTCAACATGTGTGATGCTAAGCCTGTTAGCACACCACTGGCCAGTCATATTAAAATGACGAAAGAGATGTGTCATTCTACCAAGGAAGGGAGAGATGATATGGCAGCAATTCCCTACTCTTCTGTTGTAGGGAGTCTTATGTATGCAATGGTGTGTACAAGACTAGACATTGCTCATGCAGTTGGCATTGTGAGCAAGTATCTATGAAATCCTGGTAGAGAACATTGGGAAGTAGTTAAGTGGATTCTTAGATACTTGAAAGCTACTTCTAGTTTGTGTTTAGGTTTTGGTGGTTCAAGTCCAGTCTTAGAGGGCTTCACAAATGCAGACATGACTGGTTCTGAAGAGAAGAAGTCTACTTCAGGGTATTTGTTTACTTTTGTAGGGGGAGCTATACCATGGCGGTCCAAGTTACAAAAGTGAGTTGCTCTGTCTACAACTGAGTCAGAATACATTGCCGCTACGAAAGCAGGCAAGGAGATGTTATGGTTGAAACGATTTCTCTAAGAGTTGGGTTTAACACAGGATAATTATGTGATTTATTGTGTTAGTCAGAGTGCAATTGACTTGACCAAGAATGCCACGTATCATAATCGCACCAAGCACATTGATGTTCGTTATCACTGGCTTCGAGAAGTGATGGAAAAGGAATAGACGAAAGTGAAGAAAGTTCATACCGACGAAAACCCCTCAGACATATTGACAAAAGTTGCGATTCGTGATAAGCAAGAACTTTGCAAGGAGCTGGTCGGGATGAACTCCAAGTGACTAGGTCACGGTAACTATCTCCTTTCATGGGTTCGGAGGGGGAGATTGTTGAGTTTATTATCCTATACCCATATGATAGAGAATTTTTCATGTGATGGTATGCTAATGGAGAACCTTTCCATGTGATGGTGTGCTAATGGAGAGATTTTCTTAGTTGGTGTGCTAATGGAGAGCTTATAAAAGGGATGCACCTTCACAATATGAAGACACACAAAAAACTTAATAGTTCTTCCTAAGAGCAATAGGAAGAGTGAGAGTAGAGAGAGAAAGAAAGATCAAGCAATTAGTTATTTTGTTTGGAATTTTATCATATAGTTATTGTGGTGAAGTAATTTGAGTGTGTACTCAAATTAGGATATCTTTGTATTCTCGCAGTTTGTTCTAGTGGATTATTCGGAGTTTGACCCGTGATTTTTACCTCTTAGTTTTAGAGGGTTTTTCACGTAAAATATTGTTGTCTCGTGTTTGGATATTTTTCATCTCATACACAATTGATAACATGTTTATTTAGATATATTTGTGGGTGACTGATTTCATAACAACTGGGAAGGAGATATTTCCCAACAAACATTTCTAAGTCTTCTCTTAAATTTTGATGGTGAATAAAGCTTGAAAAAAGAGCATATGGAATCTAGTGAGTGAGGAAAAGGCTGGTGTTCTACATAGTAGTAACTCTAGCTAGTTTTCACTATACTCTTAGAACTAGAAAGTTTTAAGGTAAGTTTATTTAAGGTGTAAATAACCTTGGGGTTGTACCTTTTTCTCATATGACTTCTTTCTTTCACTTAAAAGACCCCTTTTCCAACTTTTCTCTCCCATTTGGGACAGTTATATTGTTATTTTTTTGGTAATGTTAATTTTTTTGTAATGCTAATTTTTGAAGTCTTATTTAGAATTTTTTTTTAATTTTTATTATTTTGTCTGACGCTTAATTGTGTTATGAAAAATTTAGTTCAGTGACCAATTGTTAATTTAATCTGTCTTAAAATTACATTTGTCCCTTTTTTTTCAGATATTTAGATGCCACAGTAGTGAACTACTATATCAACTACTCGTCATTATATTATGTCTTTGTATAATTACAAAGCATTCTTGATTTGCTTCTCATTACCCACTAAAGGTCCAATACTTCACTCATGTGTTTATTGTTTTTTGCTAGTAAGGAATATTCCCACATAATAATTGCTAAATGATCTGACAGTTTCTGCTTCCTTGACTTTCTTGAAATCGCATGCCTTTTGTCTTATCAAACTTGCTTAAATTTTCAAAGTTTATGTTTGCTTGTTCAATAGCTAGAAAAGGCACTAGTGTATAAGAGATAGTATTGTGAATCCATTGTCAACCTGGTCATCATCCCGACATGATGCAGACACATTGCATTTTTCCTACAAATATGTCATGCCAGATAATGTTTTTAATTAATCGCTGTTTCTGGAGTCTATATATATATATATATATATATATATATATATATATTAGTCCCCATTGCACCAGTTAATATGAGTATATTTTTTGCAGATCTGTGTCGTCATCTACAACGTGCTTCAGTGAATGTGTTTGGAGAGCTCATTAAGTTTCAGGTACTATAGTTTCTTCCTTTGTTGGTTCTATTTATTTGGTCAATATCTTGCCCAATTTTATTTTCTTAAATTTAGAGAAGTTATTTATAGTTTAAATAAATTCTAACAACACTTGCCAATTCTTGTCAACTATTTTATCAGTTATTTGTAAAACTTTACCTTTTTGTTATGGGAATCAGCCATAAAATTTTCTCTTGAAATTCTGTTCAGTGAAACCTTATTTGCATACATATTGTTTATAAATTTACTCAGTTTTGTGGATATTTGAACTGCTGATCATTCTAGGGACATATTTCTTTTCTGTTGACTTTGAACATTAAATGGTCATGAATAATGGAATTGGAATAAAGAAAATTTGCCAATGTGGCCATCAAAGCAGAATTATCAACTCCCTTCTCATTCTCCAACCACCTTGGTATGCAACCTGATACTAGAAGGTTAAATTACCTATATGGACAAATGGAGAACAATATATTTTCAGAAGCAGTAGCTCTATAAGAACTTAGACGAACTACAAGTGTCTAAATTTCTCAAGGACAACCAAGTTTGTCCAAGACTGGAGGCTTCTCAAAGATCAACTCAGATAACAGCAATACACTTATGCAATCACTGATAAAATTATCATCTTTGTGTTGTTTTGGTGTGCTTGGATAAATTAGGAGAATCTTTATTCATTATAGTCATATTTGAGTTAAATTTGTTGTGTCATAAATTTTGTCATTTTAATTGTTTCATTTCAAAATCGATTTAATTCTGGGAATTGCAATCGCAAATAGTTCCTCATCTTCAATATGATTGGATTGTCTAGTTTTCATCTTTTATTTGTTTATCTGTGTGTGCTCTAATGATGAAACCTAGGACCATATGTACTGAACACCAACTCATTGGGTTTATTGGGTTATTCATTTGCTTCAATTATGGTATGATAATTACAAGCTTTTTATTTCTCATTGTTTGCTGATGGGTTTACCAAAATGAGAATCCCACAACAAAGCAAATGCAACTAAGTAAATGTTTTTGGTTGTTGGATCCTGTATTGGGATATAATCTAGTTTTTCTCTAGTCACCTTCTTTCCTCTGTTGTGTCAGTAGAATCAATTTTTTTTGCAATGATGCTTCAAAGATTAAAATTACTCAGGAAATTAAATAAAGGGTCCTAATATTAGATTTTGTTCTTTGCTTCCCTTTAATCCTTGGCAGTTAGTTGATTTGCTAGTTTTTTGTGGTTTTGCATTGTAATATTTTATTTTTGGTTGACTTTTATATTCACCCTTAGTTGTATTCTCATATTTTCTATATGCTCTTAGAATGATCTATATACTTAAGATAATTGGTGAAGTTATTCCGTACATAATAGTCAACTTGGAAAGTTCATTGACATGAACTGAAAGTCAAATTTCATCGAAGTACAGTATGATTTGCATGAAGCATTTACATTCATATTTATGTTGGGAGTTGAGTTACATAAGAGCTCATATAGCTAAGAAGTAAGAAATCACCTTTTCATTTGCAATATTATTTTGCAGAGGGTACATGGCACCAGAATATGAATTATGGGGTTATTTGACATAGAAAGCAGATATACAGTTTTAGGATTGTTGCACTTGAAATTGTTGCTGGAAAGAACAACATGAAATATCAACCAAGAAAAAGTTGTTTTTCTTGATATGGTAAGACTACATTACTTCTTTGCATGCCTTCGAGTACTACTTACTTGGTGTCTTTGAAAAAGAATCGCGTTTTCTTCAATTCTTAGCCTCCTCCTTATAATTGTTTCAGGCTATTGTAATGCAACAAAATGGAAGTTTGCTGGAGTTGGTGGATTCAAGGTTGGGTTCCGAATTCAACAAGGAAGAGGCAATTAGAACAATCAAAGTAGCTCTATTATGTATTAATCCATCTCCGACGCTTAGGCCAACCATCTCTTCTGTAATGCAAATGCTTAATGGTGAAATCAGTATTCAGGAGGTAAACATGGATTCAAGTATCTACGATGAGGATTTTATTTTCAAGTTTTAAGCCCTCAGAGACAAGTATAATGAGATGCAAATCAGGAGTTCAAGTCAATCTGAGACCCTCATTCATACTTCTGATGGCATTAACATTGGCTTTCCACATCTTCCCATGACCTCTATTCAGTCAATCTCTATTCTGGTAGGATGTAATATTTAGATATGTTATCCCTTAGTCTATGAGCTTTCATCACAAAACCATGCCTCTAGTCTTTGTATAAATATTAATTAATAATATTTGAGTTTTTTTGTATTTATGCCATAATTTGCTATGGGGACATTGAGCCACGATTTATTTTGTTTGTAAAATAATTTCGACATTCGTTACAAAATAGAGTTAATAATGGATTTGGCAACGATATAGTGTCGCTGCAACTCGACAACAACTGCTCTCGAAAAACAATCAACATCGAACAATATCATTACTAATTGATCATAATTATCCATAAAAAATCAAAGACAACGAATAATTTCGTTGTAAATTAATATATGATCGGTTTATTTTGCACATTTAGCAACAAATATCGTTACCAAAATGTATACAATCAACAACGAAAACTAATTAAGGCAACAATTTTCATATTGTTCAGCAACGGCAAACATCGTTGACAAATGTGTATCAAACGAAACAAATTTCATCTTCATTGACAAAAAAAAAGTTTCTTTTCGTTGCCAATTAGGCGGATTTTGCAACGAAAGTTGCTTTTCAGTAACAAATTTTTAATAAATTTGCTAAAATACATTTCGTTGCTAAATGATATATCCTTTTACACGAAAACAAACTTTCGTTGCGAAATATCTCACTTTCTGCAACGAACAAAATAATTTCGTTGCTAGACAATTAGCAACGCTCATTATGCAATAGATGGTCCAACGACCGAAAAAACGTTGCAAATGGCCTTAAGCAACAAAACTGTTTGTTGTAGAATCATCATTTTTTGTAGTGTAATTATCAAAAAGATGCGGATACTCCACTCGAATAGACTCCTCCATCTCCCAAGTTGCTTCCCGCTTCGAATGGCTCCTCCACAAAACCTTAACAAACGGAATTGTCTTCCTTCTCATAATCCACTCTTGACGATCCAAAATTACCTCAGCTTGTTACTCATAAGTAAGATCCTCTCGAATCTTATTGAACAGATATTACACCACATACAACGGATGATAATGATAACTCCTCAACACCGACACATGGAACATATTATGTACATGAACTAGCTGTGGAGGCAAAGCTAACTGATATGTAACTTCACCAACTCTTTCCAAAATCTCAAATGGGCTAATATAACGCGGACTAAGTTTTCCTTTCAACCCAAGTCATTGAATACACTTCCAAAGAGAAACTTTTAAAAACATATGCTCACTAGGTTCAAACTTTAAGGTCCTTCTTTTATGCTTATCTCCTTAGCCACCGCTACCTTCTCCATAGTGATTTGAATTAACTTAGGCCATTCTGTGGCCTTCTCGCTAACCTTATCCTAACAAGTTGGTGCCTGGTACTTCCTACCGTATAACACCTCAAATGGAGTCATCCCAACACTTGCATGCTAGTTGTTATAAACAAACTCAACTAGGCTTAAGTAATCATCCCAATTACCTGACCACTCAAGTGTACAAGACCTCAACATGTCCTTTAACGTTTGAATAGTCCGTTCATATTGCCCATCGGTTTGCGGATGGAAAGAAGTACTAAAGTTCAGTTGAGTGCCCCAAACTCGTTGAAACCCTTTCTAGAACCATGAAGTGAACTGTAGGTCCCAATCTGAAATAATAGTCATCGGAGTACCATGAAGTCTAACAATCTCCTGCTGAAAGATTTGTACCAACCTATTGATGAGTAGGTTTTATACCTACGAATTTAGTGCTTTTGAGCTTAATTTGTTGTTATCTTTGAGTATTTTTATTATCATTTTATTCGTTTTTGTGTTTATGTTGTGCAGGAGGGAATTGGAAGTGTAACAAGGTCAATTTAAGTGTTTGGGAACTAAACTTGAAGCTAGGGGCATTTTGGTAATTTTGGATATGGCGTCGGGGCGCTATAAATGAATTGGATATGGCGCCGGGGCGCCAAAGGCAGTTTAGGCGCGGCAGTTTATCTACTAGAAGCAGAATTGGATACGGAAAAGGACTTAATGCTTATCTTATGTAATTAGGGCAACATTAGAATAGAGGGGGATTATTGATTATTATTCTACTTTTCTTTTAGAGAGAACTGAGAGATATTTTGTGGATTACTTTTGTTCAAGCTCAGGATTTTGATGTGGGTTAAGCTTACTTTGGAATTTATTCACAATTGGGTTTGATAAAACTACTTCTTCTTAATTCAATTAATTGTTTATTTTCCATGGATAGTCTTGATCCCATAATGGCTTTTGGTTCAGTCATGAACCAATCTTCATTATGAGATTCTAACGGATTTTAATATGTAGTTTATTTACAGTCTTGATTGCTAGATTGATTTATTTATCATAAGGACTTTCTATCATGATTGTTTTGCACGTGTGAATGCTTGATCACCATTCGATTGTAGTACTTGTATGGAATTGGAAAATAACATATAAGTTTGGATTGTAATCATGATAGCTTATGAATATGAGGCTTAATTGAATAGCTTAATATTTTGTGGACCAGATAGAAATATACTATTTCACCGTAAGAGTCAAAAATAAGGGTTTGTGCTTAAAATCAGTATAATTGCAATTTCACATAGAAATATAGTGATTTTGATTATAGTGGTGATTACATGATGTCTATCGAGTATGGATATTACGTGAGTTGGTCATAATGCATTGACAAATGGTTATGTTTATTTTAGTGCCCTGGGCTATTTTCCTGTGATATGAGATTCTTCTAGCATGATGATTGTAAATTAGATGAACTATTAAATGAAGTTAGGATCCCATTAATTCCAGGCTTGATATATTTTGTTAGTATTTGCATAGTTAGTTATTAATTGATATAGGAATAATTTTGTCACCAAAAGTAAGTCATTAGTTTAAGCAAATAAGTATAGTGATAGAGCTGATGTATAGTGATTTAATTTAATCCTATCTCTGTGGGATGATACTCTACTTCCTCTGTATTACTTGTTGACCGTGTATACTTGCACGAGTTAGAGCTCTTTCATGTAAGACTTAAAAAGAGGCAACACCTATCCACCGAGTAACCCTCATGGATAGCTAAGAAGTGTGTCGATTTGATCAACCGGTCCACCATAACCCAAATGGAATCATTCTTCTTGAAAGTTTTCGGCAAACCAGTCACAAAATCCATCGTGTTATCCTCCAACTTCCAAACTAGAATATTTAACTGTTACAGCAAACCATTAGCTCATTGATGTTCTATCTTCACTTGTTGACAAGTGAGGCATTTCCCCACATATTTAGCCACATCTCGCTTCATCCCATTTAACCAAAAATTCTCTTTCAAATCCCTGTACATCTTTGTGGAACCTTAATGAATAGAGAAATGGCAAACTATGAGCCTCAACCAACACAGCCTCCCGAATGGTTGGATTTGACGGTACACACAATCGCTTACCCAACCAAATCATATCATGGTCATTAATACGAAACTCGGGTTGTTTGCCCTCTTCTAGAATCTGTGTCATACCACAACTCTTCATCTTCCTTTTGAGCTTCTTTAACCCACGAGATAAGAGAGGGCTCCACTCTCATACCTGCTAAATGCCCATCTGAACCTCGCACATACAACTCCAACTCTAGTCCCTCCATATCTAAAATAAGTTGAGGTTATGTAATAAGGGCTGCTACATTACTGAACTCTTTCGGCTAAGAGCATCTGCAACCACATTCACCTTCCCCAGGTGATACTAAATTCTTACATCATAATCTTTTAGAAGCTCTAACCAACGCCTCTGCTTCATGTTGAGCTCCTTCTGAGTGAAATTGGATTTAAGACTTTTGTGATCGGTGAAGATATCACAAGTCTCTCCATACAAATAGTGCCTCCAAATGTTTGGGGCAAAGATTACTGTTGCCAACTCCAAATCATAAGTGGGGTAGTTCACCTCATAAGGTTTAAGTTGCCTAGAAGCATAAGTAATCACCTTACCGTGTTGTATCAAAACATTCCCTAAACCCTTCTTAGAAGTATAACTATAAATTTGGTAACCTCCTGTCCCCGACAACAATGTAACTATTGGAACTATCACAAGCCGTTTCTTCAACTCCTCAAAACTACTCACGCGCTCCTTATTCTACACAAATTTCGTGCCCTTTCTCATCAACTAAGTCAATGACAAGGCAAACAAAGAAAATCCTTCCACAAATTGCCTATAATACCCTATCAAACCCAAGAAACTCCTAACCTCCGTCACCATAGTAGGTCTCAACCTTCACATGATCCACCTTAATGCCTTTAGCAGACACAACGTGGCCCAAAAATGCAACCTGTTCTAACCAAAACTTGCATTTAGGGAATTTAGCATACAACTCCTCTTTTTGTAAAATCCCCAAAGCTGTGCGAAGATGCTCCTCATGCCCTTCCCTAGACTTGGAGTAAACCAAAATATCATTAATAAAGATAATAACATATTAGTTCAAGTACTCCCTGAACACCCGATTCATCAACTCCATAAACACCACTGGAGCGTTAGCCAACTCGAATGGCATTACCGAAAACTCATAATGCCCACAATGAGTGCAAAAAGTTGTCTTAGAGATATCCTCATCCCTCACCCTTAACCGATGATAACTTGACCTCAAGTTTATCTTCGAAAAATACTTCGCCCCCTGAAGTTGGTCAAACAAGTCATCAATCTTTGATAATGGATACTGATTCCTGATGGTAATCTTGTTCAACTCCCTGTAGTCTATGCATAACCTCTTAGACCCATTTTTCTTCTTCACAAACAAAACCAGAGCACTCCACGACGAAATACTAGGCTGAATCACACCATGATCTAACAATTCTTGCAACTGCACCTTCAACTCCTGCAACTCTAACGGTGCCATCCTATACGGTGCCTTAGAAAAAGGCTCTGCACCAGGAATATGCTCGATAGTAAACTCAACTTCTCACTGCGGTGGAAACCTTGAAAAATTCCTCACTAAACACATTGGAAAAATCACGAACAACTGGAACATCCTCAATACGAGACTCACCCATAGAGGTATCCTTCACAAACGCCAAATACCCCTACAACCCTTTATCTCAAACTTCCCAGCCTTCAAAGCTGAAATTAACTTCACCACCGTACTCGGCCGTGAACTCTGAAACACGAACTTTAGAGACTTCACATCTCCAAATAAAACCTTCTTTGTTTGGCAATCGATAGTGGCCTGTTGCTTATTCAACCAGTCTATACCAAGAATTACATCAAAATTGTGCATACTATCGGAAGAAGATTAGCCCCAAAAACCTTATCTCCAAAACTGATCGGACATTATCGATACAAATTAGAAATGACGACAAAAGTCCCCATCAGGGCAATAGACATAACAAAATCTAAGGACTAAGATGACACACCAAGGTGCTGAACAAAAGAATTCGCAACAACTGAATGAGTAGAGCCAATATCAAATAAAACAAAAGCCTCATGACTGCCAACTAAAAGAGTGTCTGAAACAGTACCTGGCGCACCTGCCGCCTAGTTAAATGTCAAAGTAAACACCCGAACACTATGACGCTGACCTCTATTGCCACCATTAGCACCACTTCCACAATTACCAGGTGGCCCGGTATAATCTCTAGCAATATGGCCCATCTGTCCACACAAGAAGCATGCACTGGTAACTCGATGGCACTGTCTCCCCGCATGATTAACCCCACAAGTAGCATAATGAGCTATCGGAATAAGATTAGGATTACCCCTACCAGTTGGTCCTCGGTAACGACCCTGATTTTGCCCCTGCTGACGATTCTGCCATTGCTGGCGATTCTAACCTTGCTAAGGTAGCTGAAGCTGATGATTCTGCCCTTGTTGAGGCAACCGCTGCTGACAACCCATATTCTGATTCTAGCCAAGCCATTTCCCCAGCTGGCCACCACAATTTTTGTTCCACTGACCACCTTAATTCCTCTCATGCTGACCTGAAGATTGACCTTGTTGGTCATCTATGTCCCTCTGCCGATTCCCCTCTAGTTTAGAAGACCGAAAGTCCTGCCGTTCCATCTCAATATTCTTGGTCGCATTAGCCATTGCTGACACATCTGCAAACTTGTTGTTAATGAGATGCTGGCGATACTTATAGTGAATTCTTCACTTGAACTTCTTTGCTTGTTCCGCTGCTTTCCCTGTAGAGGTTCCCGTAAAGCCTGCCAACCAGGTGAACCTCATCATGAAATCCGTGATGGACTCATTATCTTTTAGCCGAATAGACAGATACTCTCTGTCATGGGCTTCTTTATTAGTAGTTGGGAAGTACTGCTGATAAAAGACCTTACAAAACTCTGCCCAACTAAGTGTCTCATCATATCCATCACCTTTTCTTATTTTCATCGCCTTCCACCACCTCTGTGCATCCCCCTCTAGCTTATAAGGTGCAAGCAACACTTTTTGATTATCCGAGCACCCCAACACATCAAAGATCTTCTCTAGATGGGCAATCCAATTCTCTGCATCAATTGGAGTCGGAGCTGAACTGAATAAATGTGGTTTCTTCTTCTGAAACCTTTCCAACCATACATACATCGGAACCACCAGCTGATCAAGACCATCTACAGTCCTTCTTCTATATTTACGTGTGGACTATTATTTTTCGGGTTCCTCTATTCAAGAATTTTTCACAGCTGCTACATTGCCTGAACAACTTATGCCACCAATTGCGGTAAAGCCTGATTAACCGCATGATTCACCAAGGCAGCTAATTAAGCATTAATCTGATTATTAGGTTACTCATTGGGCTACGCATTGGGTTGACCCTCACTACTTCCCCCATTATTACCTCGCCTACTAGTAACTCTAGCGGATCTACGAGCCATCTAAGAAAGAAATCAACGAATAGAAGCAAAATAGATTAGAGACAGATTCGAATATTGCTGATATGATAGTTGAACAGAAAATCATACAGAACAAAAACCTAACCCAGAAGTCTACCCATAACTCACAAGTCAAACCTAGATAGGTTTCCTACAAGAAAGAATCTAGCTCTGATACCAACTCTGTATTACCCCCTTTCTGAAATATAAAGAGAGGTTACGCACAAAACATAACAAAACTATAAAACAAATTGAGAGCTCTAAGCCACAAAAGAAAAGTCTAATAACTAATAAATATCAAAAGACAAACCCTAATAAATGTCAAACCAACTTAAACCACAATCTAAAATATTTAATATAACTCCAAATAAACCAATATATTACAACCTAAATAGAATATTTAAACCATTGGAAAGAAGGGAGCTCTTGTTACACTTACCATTGATCTCCTTGATTATCTGCCGGAAGGAAAACACAACATGAGCCAAATGCGCAGTATAGATATAGAGTACTAAAATAACGAATTGAAATAACTAACTCAATTAATTGAACTGAACTGAAACGAACAAAACTAATACAACGAAATAATAGGCTAAAACAAATGGCTGAGTGTTATTTCATACCGAGTTCAGAACAAAACAAAAATATGTCTTGCCACACAGGCAAATCAAATAATGCCACATAGACAATCAAAATAATGTCACATAGGTAATCATATATCGGATTGTGCAATCCAGATGCATGCAAAATCGAAAGGCGTGTTTGGCACAAGCATCACCAATCTGCAGAATAGAACAAAATAGAAAACTAGAGTTGACCCATACGCCTCCCACAACAAAATCACTATATGCTCAACTCCCACCGGAGCACAAAATAGAGACGTCGTGGACTAATCACACCAACACAGAAGGTGTCATGTCTCGGTGCCAAGAGAACATGCTTGTGGTACCCCCACAGGTGGTTATAGCTCATGTATACCCTACAATATATTTTAACATAAATATAATGTCACAACACATGCAACACAATATCAATACAAGGGGTTCTAAACCGAAATGAATTATCAACACAAAATCTCCAAAATATATATTAACCTATACTTTTCTACAAAGATCGAAATAAATATTAAACATGATAAACAAGTTCAAAGAGTACAAATACGAATTCTAAGTATCAATGTCAAAACAAAACTATCACATGAATTTGAGAAAAAACAGCCAGGTGACACAATAACTAACTTCTAAACGAAAAGCAAAGCGAATAAATCAAAATTAAAAGGATTATCACTGAAGGAGTACAAAATTCGTACCTGAAATAAACAATGTAATACCCATAAATATTCCAAATATATTTTGTTAGACTCCAATAGTCCAATCTAATAAATAAAATAAATTGTAGTTACAAAACTACATAAGTTGTTATATAATTTTCAAAGTGTGACTTCATAAATGATCTATATTATAACACCATACTTAAATTACCTCTTTTATTATTAGTTTAAACATTAAAATTACTCTAATAAATTAATTAATTTATGACAAGAAGTTTTAAAAGTAAGAAAAAAATAAAACTATTCTGACCATTATTATAAGTAATGAAATAATATTAAACATTTTGACTATATTCATTACACATGTTTTATTCCTTTGAAAACAGTAACTACATAATAGACTAAAGCATCATATGTTTTTACTTCTTCAGTCAAGTTCACCAACGACGTCGCAACCCAACTCGGCCGAATTTAATTACTATGTTACCATTGCATGATTAGTTTGAGCATGACAATGGAATACGTGCAAATATATTTTTCAATATCAATTCATCAATTATTTTCTAATGCACCTAACAGAATGTATAAACATACTACATATATATATATATATATATATATATATATATATATAATATTAAATTATATAATATGCAATCATAACTCAACTTGCACTTTAATTACATATTTTATTAAATAAATTCTCCTCTCCATGTGATGTCCATGATAGATATCAAAATTAGAATAAATCGTTTACCATAATCCATCACATGTACTCTTTTACCATTATTAAACTTGACTGACTCTTAAATTCCTATCTGATCACAACAGTCATGAACAAATTAAAGAAACATTTACCCGAATAATAATTGATAACTAAATATATTGTTTCTTATTTCCATTGTTCCATTGTTCTCTCGGTCGCTGCTCTTTATTCCCACAGTTCGTATTAGATGTAATGGGATATAGTAGGTTTTAGATATTTGTTGTTTATTAACATATCTTATTAATCTCCTAATTATAATATAATTTAATATTACCCACATATAAATTAAACCCAATTAATTTTAAGGCTCACTTTTATCAAATTAATTTATCCATCACTTATTAATACTTATTAGCCCACATAAATTAAATAACTAGTTTGACCTAAATAAAAGACAAAATTCAATCAATATGTTTTAAAAATATATAATTTTATTTTTACCAGGTATTGCATAATGACTACAATAATTTTCTCAAAATTCTAAATAAATATTTATCTATTTAATAATATAATAACCCATTATCGATTCCATCTATGCTTCGTACAGAGTTGATGAGCTTGTATAATTAAAGCACAAGCTTTTTTCACAGATTTTTAATGCAACTTTTTTTCTTTCTATCCAAATTAATAAAAGTACCATCAAAATTTGTAACAATTAAACACTACCTAAATTTGCAATGTATTCAAACATAAACCCAGCCTGTTAAAAAAATGGAAGGTGTGTTTTTTTGTTTTTATATCTCTAACAAGAAAATCAATTCTAAAAGATATTTTATTTTTAGTTCTACCAAACTTTACAAGATTTTTTAATCGCAAATTTATGTAATATAATATATTTTAACAAATTTTATGTAATCAAAAATATCTCCTAGCAAGCAGCTAAGAAATTGCAGATATATATAAATTATGTCGACAGAAATTAAAACAACAGATTCAACCCCCTCAAGTACGCAATCAATTGGTCTACAACGAATCTGTTTGTATATGGAGACTTAGCGAGTGAACAAAAAGACAAATGGAAAAAATAAGTGTACGAGAGAGGTCTGGAGAAATATTGGATAACAATTGGTGCTACATGCAAGTTTCTTGCTTAACCAAATGACAAAATGTTTTTCTTTTTTTTTCTTTTCCTTTTTCTCAGGACCACCAAACAACCTAAGGATTTTGTTAATCCTTTTTCTTTTTCTTTTTTTTTTGCCTTTTCATTTTCATTTTCTTTTCTTTTTCCTAACATTAACGAAGTTTCAAATCGAGCCACTATTTAGAACTCAAGAAACACGTACAAAAAGAGGGGAAATAATTTCTCTCTACATTATTGGCTCAGCAAGATTACAATTGGATGAAAACTTATAAGCTCCACTCCTTGATTCAAAGCACTCATTGTCAAGACTTAGAAAATAAAATGGGCCACACATAAAATGTATTACCCTTTTTGAAGGTAACTGGTATATTAGCCCGTGAGAGGCACTGGCTTTGTTTTTTTTGCCATTTTATAAACTTTTTTTGTAATTCAATAATCTTTATATATAGCTAGTTGTTGAAATTTATTTATATATATCACAAGTAGTATGACAATACCAAGACTAATAAAATGAATGCATTGGCAAATTTATTTAAATCAAACTGTTTAAATCAATTTATTTTTGAGCTACAAACCTCAACAGTGCCTATAACAATTTTTACCTAAAGATGTTTCGATAGCTTTTACACCTACGCATTCCAAGCAATTTTAGGGCAACGAGAAGTAATCATCAACAACATAAACCAGGATCAAAGATAATGGATAGAGCAGGTATGCGATAAACATAATCCAAACTGGGAACTTTGACCTCAAAGCTGCAATAAGGCCCATTATGGCACAAACGATGAACACAGTCATCACTTCAGTGGAGAAATGCCATGTCAAGCCACGAAAATATACAATCGATAGAAGAACAGAAAATCCAAGAACATTGTTCATGAACACTCCATCATATATCTGCAATAAAATATAGAATTCAATATTCCAATCAACCATCAAGAACATCAAATATTGTTGTCTAATATTCCTTTACACAAAAAGACATTTACCACTGGAAAAAAAATTCCATTAAGCGTCCTCTTTTTAGTGAAAGTGATAGTGTCAAATGACACAATATCCTCAAGTTTGTTATCATAATTTTTTAAGTTACCACAATCTAAAGTAACAACCTTTTATTTTAGGGTTATACATGAAAAATAGATGAATTACAAAATTGTCCCACCAAGTTATCAGCCATCTTAAAAGCAGCCCCTCAATTACCAAATTTTAACACTTGCCTCCTTATACCTTTCACTTGGTATCAATTATGTTCCTTGAGTTGACTTTTTCTCTATTTCGTGTAATGTGTGTTAGTAATTAACCTGTTTAACGAGAGAATTTTTGTCATTTGACGATGTAAAATACCCAATTCTCATCAATAACGCGTGAATTACATGAATTGAGTATTTTACATAGTCAAATGATAAAAATATCTTTATTAAATAGGGGCATGACTAGTACATGACATGAAAATTGAAAAAAAAATGACATCATGGCAACTATAAGGAGGCAAAGCTTTCACTTTAATAATAAAGGAGTTACTTTAAAATTGTTTGACAAATTGGAGGGACAAATCTGTCATTCAACCAAACAAATATACATCTTTGTTAGTCACAAACTTTGCAAATAAAAAAGGAGGAAAATTTTGTATGAAGAAAAGGAGGGACAAACCTCAGAAAACGTCAAAGAAGTGGTTTTTGGTATCTTCTGTTTAGCAGCTCGGATAGCTGAAATTGTTGTTCTGGCACTTGTAGCTAGTGGAACTAAAACAAAAGAGGCATAAAAAGATGGTATATTTGCAGATGTTGAAAATTTCTGAACAGTATGTATAAGAGGCTCAGCTAACACTGATAACATAGCTATTCCAAGCACCAATAGCAGTATAGCCTTTGCCCATGCCCATGCAGCCTGCATAGTGAGTCATTTACTTGAGACGCTTTAATCAATTTATCGACAAATTGAACAATTCATCTATAGTTATATTTAGGCCAGTGAAATTAAAAATAAAAATTGTGAATTTAGGATTGTCAACCATTCTGGCTAAAATTAGTTGCCACTGTCAGAGGTAGGCCTGACAAAATATGGTTATGAGTTAATTTTGGATTACAAAATTTGATTATGGTTCTATTTAAGAACTAAAACCACATTACCTATTTTTAATATGGGTTATGTGGGTTGGAACAATATAGTTATGGGTCAAATATAGGTCAACCCATGTTTCAAATTTTAAGCTTACCATTATTATGGTCCAATTAAATAAATTATTTATGATATTTAATTTTTATATTTCTTTACCTTCTATCTCTAATGTTTTATACATTCTTCCTCTCTCTAAAATTTTTTATACACTCTAAAGTTTTTAGATTTTCTCTCTAAAATTTAATTTTGTACACTTGCTTTCTCTAAAAATTCTTCTACGCTTAATTTTTTTTATATACTTTTTTTCTCTCTCTAAAAATTTTATACTACTCTCTCAAATTTTTAAATAATTTCTCTCCCTCTTAATTTTTTATACACTCCCTCTCAATTTTTTTATGCTCTCTCTAAACTTTTTAAAGACATGCCCTTCTAATGTTTGTATTTTCTCTTTGGACAATTTTGTAGTCACCGAAAATTTTGTGTCCAAGTTAATTATTCGAAAATACTTTGAAGTGTTGTACTAAGGTACAATATTTTAAATATTTTCTTGTAATTCACATTGTGTACATAGAACTACTTTTTTTTTTAATTTATTATTATTATAATGTCATTATTACTAAATTAACAACTTTCTATTTTAAGAATAAATATGCAGGAAAAATACATTTTTATTACTTGTAAATTTTTATAACTAGAACTCTTTTGGTGGAACGGATAAATTGTTAGATAAACAATGATATTCCATATAAAAGGAATTGAAAAAAATGAATTTGTTTAAAAAACTAAAAAATTGTACTTATGAAAGTATGTGAGGTCTTCCTCAATCTAGCAATTCCCATCCCCTACAGGGCAAAAAAAATACGTGGCTAACTAACTCTCAATTTGCAACAGTTGAGAAAGAGCGACTACTTGAGCAATTATAACCAACGTCTGTTCCCGTGGCCTATATTTGGATTTGGAATGAAAAATTTGGTTCGAAAATAGTTTAATCGGTTTGGGCCTATATTTCTTTTTAAAAATACGAGTTCAAACTTTACTCAACTTAAATAAATAAAAACAGTTAATCAACTCAATTGGTTCCAATTAATATGGATTGACCCAACAATTAACTAACTAGATTGTCAGGCCTAGTCAGAGGCAACATAATCAAAAAATTCTTAAAACTAATCATTTGGTAACTGTTTTTATTTTCATATTTTTTTTTCAAATATTTCAATTTCACTTGATTTCACAAGAGGAAATATAAATCACGAAATATTGTTTGGTAACTATATTTAAATATAAGATTTTATCGTATTTTATGTAGAAATGAAGTTCTAAATTTTATCGTTAAGATTTGATATCAGGAGCTGATTAAAGTTAGAATGACTCATTAGTTGCCAAATTTGAAAAAACAAGTTTTTTTTTAGTGTTTTCACGTTTTTGCTGCCAAAAAAGGTTTTGCTTCCACTTCTCATACTCAAAAATAATTAGCAGACAATGTTTTTTACTATACCAAACGAGTCCAATTTCCCAAAGAGGCGAATACTATGAAAGTAATTGAAGAAGCCATAATCGAATAATGGTGTCTTACTTGGTATTCATCAATGTCATAAGAATTGATCCATCTTTTAATTCCTTTTGTGAATTCTTCTTCATTAATCTCTTTATCTCCATCGATATCAAGATCTTCCAATATTTTCACCACTGCTTCATCTTCATCCATAGGCATCTTCCCAAAAAAGCTGACATCTGAGATCAATTTTTTCAATTCCGATTGTGATATGGTATTATTTTTGTCGACATCAAGTTTTTCGAACAACCTGAAAATTCAATAGCCTGATTTAGATCATTCAATAATTGAACTTGGACATTATGAGCCTGATGACCGAAAAAAAAAGAAAAAAGAAAGGCTTAGGTACAAATATTTCCCTCAAAGTTGCTAACTAGTTTCAGAATATCCCCTCAATTACCAAAGAGAACACTTGCCTCTCTATAATTGCCACTTAGTATCAATTTTGTTCTTTGTGTTGATTTTTTTTTCAATTTTGTTTCATGTGTTAGTCATGCACTTTGATGGGTCCTGTCCAAGGATTCAGCCCATTTCAGTAAGCCCAATGTGGAATATAGGCCCAAGTCTAAGAAGTCTGGCGAGCCCAACAAATGCGATCCACCACACTCGGTTTAGTCAAGCTCATCAGTAAGTGGGCAAACCTCGTCCCCAGATTCACGGGTAGCACTTTAACCATATTGCACATCAGGAGGAAGTTGGGAGCTCCACTAGAGTAGTGGATTAGTGGCTACACGTTCCCGAAACTGTCAGGGGATCACTATAAATTATGCGCCCCACCATCACTGGGGGGCAACTCACTTCTTGTACTCCCATCTCATCTCTCTCTTTAAGCTTGTACTCTTTGTACTCTATTGACATAATACAAAGTGCCGGCGACTAGAGCCATTCAAAAGTGGACTAGGTCAACTTGACCGAACCACTCTAATTGTTGTCTCGTTTCCTCACTTTAATTACCGCATTTATTATTATTACTGCATTTATTATTACTGTGTGTACGAAGCCTATTTTGTGCATCATCACACTTATTTAAAAATGATGATCTCTTTGTCAAATGATGATGTAAATTGCCCAATTCACGCGGTTAACGTGTTAGTCATGAGAACAAGATATATTTTACATCGTCAAATGACAAAGATACCATCATTAAACAAGTGAATGAGTAGAACGTGACTCGAAATTATTAAAAAATCAACCCAAGATAAAAAATTGACACTGACAACTACAAGGAGGCAAGCTTTGAATTTGAATTGAGGGACCACTTTAAAAATTGATTGGCAACTTAGAGTGACAAATATGTAATTTAGCCCAAAACAAATGTTAAACTTTGTTCTACTAAAAATGATTTCAACCAATTTATTTTTCCTTACTTTCTTATGGTAGATTCATCAGGTGTTCCATCTGCTGCATAAAAGTTCCCAATTGGAGAGCTCCGAACCTGCTTAATAATTTCTTTTTTTAGGTGCTTTATCTTTTTTTGTTCTTCTATTATCGCCTGCAAAAGACATTCGAAGGAGCTTAAAACCAAAATTCGAGTACCATAAAACATATACATCTAAGTAAAGATCAGCCAACAAAATTAAATACTCGATTTTAATCTATGATCAAATCAACAATATAGATGCGTTTGGATTGCAGGAATCAGAAGGAAAATGAAATGCCTCATTCCCATGGAATGAGAAACTTGATCTATTGGAATATGAACCATTTTCCTTTTGCCAAATTGATGATTCTCATTCTTTAGGGGGTTGTGAAATGACTCATTCCTTTTAGGGGGTAGTGGAATGACTTATTCCACTCCATTCCCTTAAATATTACAAAAAACCTTAATTTCATTCCTTAATCTAAAAGTAGCATAACTATAATGAGAGGATCACCTCATCTAAATGCTTGATTGGTTTTTCCGAGTGGTGAGAATGCTTCATCGATTCATCCATTGCACACATTGTCTCCTGAAGCCATTTCTTAAATGTACGATTAAATTCGTCCCAACTGATTCTTTCATCTCCATTATGATCAAGATCATTCAGAATTTTTTTCATCGCTTTTTCCCTATTCAAAGTTGTTTTACTAAGTCTAATTTTGTTGAAAAGCTCCGTAAGTTCAGTCACAGACAAGTGATTATCTCCATTCTTATCTATCTTCTGAAATAGCCTGCAGTGTGATCAAAAATAATATTTATCAAAACACATTTTCGAAGTTTCATACACTAAAAGAGAACAAGTGATTATCTCCATTCTTATCTATCTTCTGAAATAGCCTGTAATGTGATCAAAAATAATATTTATCAAAACGCATTTTCAAAGTTTCATACACTAAAGGAGAACAAATGAAGTTGTTTAAAATAGGAAAAATGATTTGGGTAAAAGGTATCGTTGGCTTAATATACATTGTTGGTGCCTCTTTCTAACATCTTAAACTTTTAGATGAGTTGATTACTAGCATGGTATCAAAGTTCAGGGTGTGGAAGGTCTTGAGTTCAAATCTTTCTGAAATCTTCCTGATCGCACGTTGCCCAAAGGGGGAGGGGGGCAACATATATCTTAGATTGACCTAAGATAAGTTATCATAACATTTCTAATACAATAATTTTTCATCATACGAATGTAAAGAGCGTGTAAAAATATGAGATTACGTAAAATTTTCGATATTCCAATGCCTTAATCAAACGGAAATTTTTGTCAACTTAACAATCTAACCATACGAATGTAAAGAACGTGTAAATATATGAGATTACGTAAAATTTTCGATATTCCAATGCCTTAATCAAACGGAAATTTTATGTACACTCATATTTTTGCATGTTAATTACATCAATACAGTTATATTATTAAGTTGACGATCAAATGATGTTGTATTTGAATTGATCGAAGATAACTTATGTTAGGTTGATCTGAGATATATTTTACCCAAACGATTTATGTGACTATTCATTTCATATCCGATGTGGATTGCGATTAACGTGAAATTACAAATAATAAAATAGAATGATAATGTGTGAGCCTCTTCCTTATTATCTTATCTCATATACCCCCATAATCAATATCTACTATCGACAAAAGATTATCGTCATATATAACAAAAATTATAAAACAGACCTTTTTATAGCACTTTCATTTGGTGCACCAAACTCATCGAGTAGTCTTTCTGGTATGTATTCCTGCACATGGTTTATCACAGCTAATATATGTGTCTGATGTTCAACTTCCAGATATTCTAATCGCCTCTTTTGTATCGAACTGTTAGAAATCTACAAAATAAATGAAAAAAAAGAATTACAATTTCAAAACTGTGAAGAAATTGCTTGGATGCTAATATATTTTAATTTTAATTTTTATTTTCATCTGCAAATAAATTTAATACCTGAAAGTAGAAGTACCCAAGTAAAGAGATAACCGAAACAATAAGAGTGATTAGAATGTCAATTTTATAGCCCTCAGAAGCATATGGTACACCGAAAATATTTGGGATTAGTATGACTATAAATGGTATGAGTGAAAGAAGCATAATTCTAGCTGCATAACTAGTCTCTGAATCTGTAACCACACCAAAATCTGCATAAAAGAATATGAATTAGAACAACGAGATCAAGAATTAGTTTGCACATTTCTCGTTGTTAGTAGTACAATTCTAAAGAGTTTAGACAGTGTATACACGAGCCATGTTAAGATTATGACACATCATTAAAATAAGAGTAATTTTGTCAAACGTATGTATTTTATTATTAATGTGTCATAATTTTAACATTGTTCTTGTATATACCGACTGTGTATTAAACTTTAACTCTATCCCAATAGGGGGGAGGTTCATAGTAAATAGTGACTATATGGCCTAAATTGGGCTATCTATTGCAAGATCTGAATGCCAAGATTTAAAAAAAGACAAGGTCGTTCGCAACACTTGTGGACCAACTTAATTGCCGCAACACAATATTGTCGACCAACTTAACTACCGCAACATAGTTTTGCGGAAGAAAAAAACAAATAAGTTTGAATTAATAGTAAGGCAACTTCACCTGCCCAACACAGTGTTACGGTACAACTTGTGTTGTCCCGCAACATTGTGTTGCGAAGGGTCTCGTTTTTTTTAAAGAAATTTAGATGTCAGATCTTATAATAAACGGTGCAAAATTTGATAGCCAATTAAAACCTTATAAGCCACCATTTGCTATGAGTTAACTTCCATTCCAAAAATACTAGTCCATTTAAACTTTTAATCAAATGAACAAGGAATATATGAAGCAAACATACCAGTCCACCGTGATGGTGAGTTTTTCTGTTCGGTTTCTGCAGAAGGACTAAAATTGGAATTAGAAGAAAAAACTTGTCTGCCCATGTATAGACAACTTCCCCAAAGTAATGTGAGATGCATTATTGTTGACCCGACTAGCAAGCCCACTCCAGTTAACACATTCTCTTGAGCTCCCTCATCGATGCTAAACAGTCCAGATACTGCAAAAAAAGGTAGAAAATATATAGAAGAGGAAAAGAACCAAACAAGACTTAGAGAACCATTAATTTAAAAGCAGTTGTTTAAGAACAATAAATTAAAAGCAGTTGTTTAAGCACTGTCTATTGCTGTGTTACTAGGAAAACATATGGTTTCAATTCGTGGAACTCACACAGGTAGGTATAAAGGCTAAAATGTGGTACGCTAAGGTAATTTTATGCGAGTAGAAATATAAATTTATTCTTAAAAGTCGTCATTCTAAAAATATATTTCGAATTTAGGAATGAAGCGCAATTTTTAAGATTAGAGAAGCAACTGACAAAGTCATGCCATTTCTAAGGCATTCAAAATCTTTACTTTTTAATACATCCCTAGAGAGTTGAGTTTGGGATTTTATTAGTGATAGATGTAGGGCATGTGGAGCATATGGTAATTTATTAAAGAACCCAATCAATATGACAGTAAAGAACACATCATAGGCTGATCGACAATTATATAAATTCATTCATACATACATACATACATACATACATATGGGTTTAGGATGACTATGGTCACCATAGTTGTCTAATTGTGGCCCAAGTATTGTAATATTAGCAGTTATGCCTAGGGGTGAACATAGTGCAGTTTGGTGGGATTTCGAACAAAAACCGCATATAAAATCGTTTTGATGCAGTTGTTTAAATCAGAAACCGCAACATGAAACCGTTTGGATTGGTGCAGTGCGGTTTCAAATGTTGTGGTTTTGGCTAGAAAACCACTTGAAAAAATAATAATAAATAAATCATATTTTTTAAATTCCAAATAAATTTCAAACATTGCTAGCTTGCTACTACAAATAACACTCAACTATAAAAGGTTAAATTCTTGAAAACCAATCACAAATTAATTAAAAACTTCTAGTTTCTTAAATTCAAAAATGCATACATTACTACAATACAACTATTGTTTCAAACTTATAGTCTTAAATCATGCAAAATTACATATTCCAAAATTAAATTTACAATCATATTTAAATAGAACTTAAAAATTCCAAAGCATACCAAAAAATATGAGAAATATTAAAGACTCAGAAATTTAAACGGGTGTGTTTCCTTAAGGGCGCGATATCTATACCAAAATCGCAACTGCAATCATAAGGGGTGCAGTTGCTATTGCAAAAAACACAATACGCCACCGGAACCATTAGTGCGGTTTCTTTGGTGCGGTTTTGCGTGCGATTTCGTTTGTGAAATCAGTTCTTACTCTCCCTATGTCATTTAACTAGTTTTATTGCTGACATTGTTGTCATTTTATCATTTTGTTAATAAAACTATGTTCTTTTGAGAAATTTGCCGCAACCACGTACCTGTGACAACTACAGTCACATATATAGGAAAAGATCATGCTTTAGTCAAACTTGATTATAAATCATTCTAAAAACAATATTTTTAAAGGCTGAATGACACTTTTGTCCTTATAAGTTGCCACCCACTTTTAAAGTTGTTCTTAAAGTTTATTTTTCGTCAATTTGGTCCTTAAAGTAACATTTTTTGTCGATTCCATCTCTTTTACCCGATTTGACTGTAACCTGACTTATTTTGACCAAATTTTGACCCAACTCGATCTAATTTGACCCGACCCCAATTTCACCAATTTATTTTTAAAAAAAACAAAAAAGTTTTAAAATTATTAAAATATAAGAAAAAAGGATTCAATTTTTTAAAACAGAAATTAATTTTTTTTAAAATAATTATTATTTTGAGGAAAAAAATTAGAAAATTTTTCATTTTTTTAAAAAATGAGTAAAGTTTTATAAAATATAGATTCAAAAAAATAAAACTTTATTTTAAGAGAAAATAGAAATTTTTATTTTTTTTAAAACTGAGTAAAGTTTCATAAAATATAGATTCAAAAAAGTAAATAAACAAACTTTATTTTCATAAAAAAATAGAAATTTTTAAAAGATGTGTAAATTTTCATAAAAATAATGAAGAATTAAAAATTTTAAACTTTAATTTTTTTGAATCTATATTTTATGAAATTCACTCATTTTTTTGAATCTATATTTTATGTAACTTTACTCATTTTTTTAAAAATAAAAAATTTCTAATTTTGTTTTATGAAAATAAAGTTTTTTTTTATTTACTTTTTTTGAATCAATATTTTATGAAACTTTACTCATTTTTTTGAATCTATATTTTATGAAACTGTACTCATATTTTAAAAAGTAAAAAAATTCTAATTTTGTTTTATGAAAATAATTTTTTTTATTTAAGTTTTTTGAATCTATATTTTATAAAACTATATTCAATTTTTAAAAAATTAAAAATTTCTATTTTTTTCCTGAATATAAAGTATTATTTCTTTGTTATGTTTTTTTGAATCTATATTTCATGAAACTTTATTTATTTTTTTTAATTTTTGTTTTAGGAAAATACGGGTTTTTTTATTTACTTTTTTTGAATTTATATTTTATGAACTTTGCTCATTTTTAAAAAAATAAAAATTTCTACTTTTTTTCTGAAAATAAAGTTTTATTTTTTTGTTTTATTTTTTTGAATCTATATTTTATGAAAATTTACTCATTTTTTTAAAAATAAAGAATTTCTAATTTTGTTTTATGAAAATAATTTTTTTTAATTTACTTTTTTTGAATCTATATTTTATGAAGCTTTACTCATTTTTTTTTTAAAAAAAATTCTATTTTTTCTGAAAAATAAAGTTTTATTTTTTTGAGACTATATTTTATAAAACTTTACTCATTTTTTTTAAAAAAATGAAAAATTTTCTAATTTTTTTTCCTGAAAATAATAATTATTTTTAAAACCTTTTAATTTCTTTTTTTATTTTGAATTGAATCAGTTTTTTTTATATTTTAATAATTGAATCTATATTTTAATAATTTTAAAACTTTTTATTTTTTTTAAAAATTGAATTGGTGAAATTGGGGTCGGGTCAAACTGGGTCGGGTTACAGTCAAATCGGGTAAAAGGAACGGAATCGACAAAAAATGTCACTTTAAGGACCTAATTGACGAAAAATGAACTTTAAGGATGACTTTAAATGTGGGTGGCAACACAGTCAAAAATGCCATTCAGCCATATTTTAAACGTTTTTTTTTAATCCAATCAGGCATATTGATGATAAGATCGTGAAAAAGAACGTACCGAGAAGTATCAAAGGCTCCGGAAGTTGAGCAATGACCGGAAAAGCACTTGCACCAAAGTATCCAGTGCCAAGAATCTCAAAAATCCGACCACTTCCATAAAGAAGATAGGATTCGCCATGAAACAATAGGTACTCATAAACCAAAATAAGGAAAAGATGGCCTAGCAGATTTTCTGAACAAGGCAAAAACCCATACATATGCTCACATTGCCCTTCAGAAGAATCCATCCCTTTGAGATATAAAAATGAAGACATGGATTCTTCGTTTTTGCCATCTGAAACTAGTTCTGTAGCATTGTAAGACGAATATCGGGCATTCGCCTTTACGACTAACAGGAAAAGAAGAAAAACCGTACAAATTGCAAGAACTTTTGCCATTGCAAAAATGGTGGTTAATTTGCCTTGGTGCAAAAGTCGTATGTTCATTATATAGAACAAAAATAATTTACGAACAACAAACAAAAATAATTGACGAAGACTAAGAAGACTATGAAGTCTTCGTCTTTTTTGGGGTGGAAACATTGTGCCCAAGTCCCAACAAACAAAAATAATTAATGAAGATTATGAAGTCTTCGTCTTTTTCCAAGATCAAATTACAAAGGTAGACTATGAAGTCTTCGTCTTTTTCCAAGATCAAATTACAAACGTGCTACCTATATTTCATAATTAATCTAGTAGGATCTTCAAAAATTAAATGCAGTGGAGAGGATCAAAGAATACTCCCCCTACCTAAATACTCCCCTGTCCCTTATTATTTGTTGTTTAGAAATGAACACACATATTACAAAAAACAATTAATATTATGTTTTTTTAGCTAAAAATAACTTTAAATATCAATATTATCATTGCATTAAAATAAGAAGGTGTTACTTATTAGATAGAAAGTAGTGAGAGAACCAAAATTATATTTAATACTTGAGGTTATTGTAAACTAAGCAATTAATACTTAATTGAAATTCTCAAACGACAAATATTAAGAGACAAAAACACTTCTATAAAACGACATTTAAAAAGGGACGGAGGGAGTATTTAATAAAGAGGCAGGGTTTTGTGATGATTTGTTAAAAGGTATTCCTTCATTTTCCACAAGATGTGCTTGTGAGTTTGGAGTGAGAGAAAGAAAGAAAAGAAAAGAATTTAAAACTTATGAGAGAAAAAAGAGTAAAAGAAAGGAAATTTACTCTCTTTTCATGTGTTTGTGAGTTTTGAATTTTTTTAAACTTAAAACAGTATATCACTATTTACTATTATAAGGATAGTTTTGCTATTTTAATATGTCATCTAAATCTTTTAAAAAAATTCCTTCCAAATCTTTTCAAATTTGGTAGGAAATTTTTAAACAATCTCTCTCCTTCTCTTTTCTTTTCTCTCATTCTCCTTTCTTCTCTTTTTTTTTTAAACTCACAAACACATATGTAAAATATTGAGGGTGCATTTTTTTAATGCAATCTTATCAGTAAAAAGTACTGCACTAAGCTTGTAGGTCACATAAAGTAGTGTTAAAACGGATGAATAGCTTTACCTTTGTCTTGCCAGAGTTAACTCAATAAGATTAATTCAGGGGTTGACTAATTCTTCCCCTGTTTCTTTTTATTTGTGTTTTTAGAAAGAAAAAAATTGTTTATTTTTATTTGTCATTTATAGATTTTAAAGAAAAATTAATGATTCACTTTTTTACATTATCCCTAAATATTAAATATTAAATTGTTTTTTTTTTCATCTTTCTAATGAAGTTTGGAAGGGTAATATTTAGATTTTATATTCAATTTAGTAAATTATTAATTATATTTCTTAATCTCTATCTTTTTTTCTTAAAACGTCAATCACAAAGGAATAGAGTGAGTAAAAGATAATAATTGGTACACCCTCTGTTCCACATAGGGTACAATTACCATTGCGATTGCAATTTGCCTATTTTTTTTATTTCATAAAAAGAGTTCACTTTTTAGTTATAGTAGTATAAGTGACAGAATCTGTAATACCCCAGAATTTTCAAATAATGGAATAAGAATTTTAAATGAGTAGTGAGTAATGAGAATTAAGGTTTTAATGTAAATTGAATTGTCAATGAGAAATGTAAATAATGCAAGGAAGGTAATGTATGAAAATATAAATGAGAATGAAAGAACTATACAATTCAAAACTCAAATTGGAGTTCATGAAGGAATTTTGAGAAACAGATTGCATCGTTGCGTCCAGAACGTTGAATTTAGTAGGTAAGGACCGTAAAAATGATATAGTTTTGGGGTTGACTTTTTGGTGAAAGTTAATAGTTGTCTTTTACGGATAAAGAGTTAAACTTGGAGTTCGGAAATAAATTTGAAGAAACGTATGTCGTCGACGTCCCCGACGTCGACATTAGCAGGAAAGACTATAAATATGAAATTTGACTTTTCAAGTCAAAAGTCAAAGACGGTCAAATGAGAAAAAAAATTCAACAGAAAAATCTGGAGTTTGTTGGAATAAGAGCCACTGTTAGGATAAGGTTAAGAGGTGATAAGGCTTCTTGAGGTGGCATGTTGAATATTGACCAAGAAAAATATTTTTTTAAACCAAATCATACTTATCTTTTGGTATTATAAAAATGGGACAATACCCATTTAGGCCAGGAGATTCATGGCTGAACATGAATGAAGAGAGAGAGAGAGAGAGAGAGAGAGAGAGAGAGGGCTCTGGCTGTTAGAGAGGATTGAAGAAAGAAAAGAATTAAGAAAGAGGTATTTTCAAAACCCGTGATTTATTTTTGAATTTAAGTTCTTATGGATTTTATGTAAAGCGGTTATGTTTATGCTTGTTTGGGATGATTTAAACTTTTATAAGTAAGAATCAAACAAAAGAAATCAAGAAATCAAACAAGAAGGACAAAGAACGAAAATCTGGAAAAGTTAGGTTATTGTATTGTTTTTGTAAAAATTATATAAAATCATCTGTTTGAAATTTGAAGATGATATAAAAAGGAAAGTTGTTGAATAGAAGATATGAAGATGTAGGGAAAAGAATCAACTCAAAACTCCTTGTAGATTAATTGTTATGATTTTTCTAGTCAAGCTGGCCAGATTTTGTAATAATCTAATTTAGGTTGTAAAAGTGAAATTCTATTCTAATCGGAGAAGGGGCTGAAGTCAGGGCTCAGATGAAGTTAAAGTAGACTGTATAAGCTTTAATTTGACTCAAGAATGAACGAAAACGAATTAGTAACGAATAAGTTACGCTTAACGAAAAACGGTGTTTGTCAAAAGTTAAATCAAGTTTTATAATTCGTTTTAAAATGAAACTTTAAGGATTGACATATTGTGACGTATGATGATATATTTTGACGTAAAATAACATATTTTGACGTGAAAAAGATATTGTTCAAGATTTTAAAACTTTTGGATTTTTTTTGGAATGATAGGAATTATTGGAAAATTAACAAGAATGTTAAAATATAATTACGGGAAGTAAATTAATAAAAGTAAATGTTATTATAAGAAAGTTAATTTGTTGATGGAAAATATTCTATAATGTTGTAGATGACTCAGAATTGAGTATGTGAGAGAGAAATATTGGATGTGAATAATGTAGATGACGAACTACAGATCGAGGTAAGTTCTGTAAATTATGTTGTTCTTTCCCAGAGGCACAAAAGAGATCTAGAAGGGGGGTTGAATAGATCCTTTAATTTTTTTTCTGGTTATTTAATAATGTATTACTAGATAATTAATTAAGCATATTTAATTAAGCACAACAGAATATTAGTTGAAAAAAACCCTTCAAAGATTTAACTTAAACCTCAGCTTTAAATTTAGTTCTTATAGAACTAAGTCACAACAAATATAGCAGATAATAAGCAGAATGTAAATGCAGTAAGTAAATGATACAAGAGGTTTTAAGTGGTTCAGAGTATAAATGACTCCTAGTCCATTCTTCTACATTACGAGCAGAAAATCTACTAAGGATGTAGGGGTCATTTAGACCAGATCAATAAGTTCTATTACAATACTGAATCACTAAGATTCCTTCGAGTCACTTAGTGTCGACATATATCACTAAAAAGGGTCACTAAGACTAGATCACTAAGATCTCTTTAAGTCACTTAGACTTGGTATAATGTCACTAAGACAATCGAATCACAGTTATAAGATGTTGTCTAAGGTGCTACTTAGTTGTGTTTAAGCTTGGCTCTTGAAGACTTAGTAGAACAATGGTCGTGCATCGTAGAGTTAAGCTCTTGATATTTTGGCAGAGATTCAGCTTGATGATTAGTGATTCGTCCTTTTTGATTGAATTTCCTTGCCCTTTTATAGACCTCATTAAGAGCTTCCCGTTGGAGAGTTGCCGTTGTGCATTTAATACACTTATCCTAGAAAGATCTCTGAAGTTGACTTTCAAGGTGAATGTTGTTAGAATCTATGTTGTATGATTTGATGATGCAAAAATGATTAATGTATATTTGTTCAAGTAAGTTTTATAAAGTCCTTAAATGAGAAATATTGAACAAAGACTTAGAATAGAACGATCAAACTTGTTAAGTTGATCCTTGAGTTGAATCTGATGTATAGTTGATAGGATCAAATCGATCGTATAGTATTATTAAACGATCGTAGAGTTACTCTACTGTTTGTAAAGTCAATTTTGTTCGCAGAGTAAATCTTGAGTTCGTAGTTTAGCAGTCAGTTGATCATATAACATAAATGAAGTTTAAGTTAGAATCGTTAAACAGATAGTAGAGATGTCTGTGCAATCCTCGGGCAAATCATGAAGCTACTTATGTAATCTTAAAGTAGATTGTAGAAGTAACTCTGCCTATTCATAATATGTAAGTTGTTAGTAGAGTACTCTATGTGATCGTAGAACATCGGAAGAAAGGTTTCTGAAACTGCAAAGTTATCGTAGAGCAAATAGTAGAGCAAATCGTAGAGTTGTCTCGTCCATTGTAGAGCAGATAGTAGAGCAAATCGTAGAGCTGCCTCATCTATCGTAGAGCAGATCATAGAGCTGCTTGTTCATCGTAGAACAGAACGTTGAGTAAAGCTAGTTAAGACTCTACGTTCTTTAACAAACCCAATGATCAAGTCAAGCTTGAACAACATGTCAGAACGGTCATAAGTCTGACAAGTATAGAGCACTGCAGAGGATTACAGAGCAAACCTGCCCATCTGCAGGATGCTTAAGTTCTCCATCTTTAGCTGGAGATTTTACACGATAAGTCATATATTTAGCTAATTTAAAGACATGTACAATCTTTTGAGTCGATTTGTAGTTGGAAAATACCTTAAAATTTTAAAAGGTATATTTGTCTTTTTCGTAGTCACACCCTTTTTATCAGGCCTGAACCAATCATGACTGCAAAACGTGCACTTTGTCTTCTGTTCATTTTCTTTATAAAATATCATGCAATCGTTCGGACATGCATCGATCTTTTGGTATCCAAGACCCAACGTCTTCACCATTTTCTTACAATATTAGTAGTTATTGGGTAATTTTTCACCGTCAAGCAACATACTCTTAATAGCCTTCAAGAGTGACTCAAAACACTCATGGCTCATGTTGTGATCAACCTAAGTTAAGTAATGTCGCCATTGCAGACAATGTAATGTGTTTGGTGCAACCATGCCACAACGGTTCGCTACCCTCGTCTAACAACTTAAAGAATGTTTTGGCATCAGAATTCAAAGGTTGCTCTTTGCCCCGTTCCCAATCAAAATCTGCCTTGCAATATCATGAACCTTGTCATTCATACGATGGGTACTGCTGCTTGGATTATGTACTTGTGTGATGCTACTATCTCTTCTCTGCCCATGTGCCCACCAGCATTCTTCGTAATTTTTCATGAATCCAGAAACAAGTAAATGATAGTTTACCATGTCTCTGTCCATATAATTTATATTCTTACACTTCAAATAAGGGCATCTTATCTTGTTCTGACCATTCACACATTTCGGGTAAGTATACGCATAATCTAGAAATACTTGGCAACCAGCTCTAAATTCAGCTGTAGCACCTATCTGGGCACTTGACTTTCGTCGTCTCATCCAACTATAGTCTGAATAGAGGTCCATGATACCACGGTACCTATTTTAACAAGAATTATTGTATTCCCTTTGTTAGAGATTTACAATTCAGCCCAATGCAATTTATGATGTTTATAAATACATATATCTATATATGTACGTATTTAACACGAATGTGCATCATAAATGCTTATTCGGGAATGGAATGAGGTATGGTCCTATACCATGAGTGTTTTGACTTTAGACAAACACTCATGGCATAATGTTGTACAAATGACTTTAGATAACTTGGAATTTTAAAGTTCTCAAAACTGCTTGTAATTGATGTGACAAATAGTCTAAACTATTTGGGTGTTAACTCGTAAGGAATCTAGTACACCAAGATAGAAGATGACGTGTTTGTTTGACTTCAGTAGAGACAATGAACCTAATTAATTAATATTGTGAAACAAAAAATATCTTTACCATCATCACAATTCACACCTTTTGCTTATTAGCTGGAATCTCTTGGGAAAATTTCGTGAACTATCATAATTCCTAACAAAGTTAGCCGACAATTATTATTATACTAACATTATCCCATGATTTATTAACTTTATTATAGGCTAACATATGATATTGCAATTAATCTCATGCAAAAAGAGAAACCCCCTACGAAATATGTATTGAATCTTAATAAGGATTTTTTGTTTATTGTATTTTTAAACTATTCAAAAACCATTTGGCATATGTTAGATATAGTGATCAAGAAGAGTTAATTAATTTTTTCAAAAAAAAAACTAGGAAAATAAAAAAGTTCTACCTAAAATAGTTATAGAGATGGATAAATAGCCTGTCAATGGATTAGACTATATTGATAGACGAGTATCTATCAATTAAACATTCACTTTTTTAAAAAAAAAACTTTAGAAGAAAAACATTTAGTGTCATATTTGACTTCTTAATTTCTTTTAACATGTTTGCCAAGGATAAATTCAAATAGAATGAATTTTTAGTAATTTATTTCCTACTAAAAACATTTAGTCTAAATCAATGTATTATCCTTATGGTTATGGCGTTTCTTTTCTCACTCGCACCCGAGTGTGAATTTACATTAATGTCGAGAGATTCGAAATTTGTTGAGATTATTGTGTAATTTATTGTACTTTTGGACTCATATCTCTTCGAAATGAGGTGTACAAATATAATATATGTACACAAATGCAGGTGTATAAAATTTCTTAAATACCAAATTTGAGTTTTTAGGTTCTACCTAAACTATTCATAAGAATACACATGGATTCAAACTAAAATATAGTTTTCTTAATAGTTGGTATTCTTTTAGCCCATTTGGTTTCGGCAAAAAACTAAAATAAATAATTGTTTTTGTTTTTCTTGACCCCTCTCTTAAAATCAATACGTATCAATAAAATTGCAAAAATAGTACACATTAAAAAATAAATAAAAAATAAAAAATTATAAAATTCTCAATTGTTTATGACAATCCAAACCGCTAAATGCTCCGTAAGCTCAAGATAACAAACATAATCTCGGAACATTGAGTTAACTTTTACTTCACAAGAATTTCCATAGCAGAAAACCAAGTAAATTCATAACTCACAAACACATTCATGACAATATATTTACATTATCGAGTTAATTTAGGAACATTTACATACAATAAACCCAGGGAGCATAAATCCATAAGAGTCGATCATCAAACCCACTATCATATCACCAAAATACACACTTCATACTAAACCCTAACCCCAAAACGAGACTGTCAAATCAAAACACTGAAATTAACCAGAGATTTAATTTAATTGTAATTGAAGGATGATTTAGATATCTAATTCAATAAAGCACCTTAGATTTTTGAATCCAAAAACATAAAGAATGGAAGCATTTACAGAGTAATGTTATGTCAAAAATCATGGCATTTGATGAAGATGTATTTGTAAAATCATACATGTACAGTAATGGGATGGCGTGGGCAGGGTGGTGTGTGGGCGGCGTGGTCGGCAAGGCAGGGTGGTCATTAATTATTCTCTTTTCCCTCTCTTCTCTATTCTCCATCTCTTTTTTTTCTTTTTCTTCTTCTGATATCTACTACCCGGTTCGTCTAGGATTAAAATGATCAGCGACTAATATCTGTGACCGCACGTAATTGCTGCTTTTTATTGATGTGGCATTATCAGCGACCAACTTGCGGTCGTTGTTACCAATTGGTCGCAATAAGCTTACCCACCAATTATTACGCCAAATTTTTAGCGGCAAAAATAAAACTGGCGACCGCATGCGGTTGCAAATAATAACTAGCGACTAGATTTCAGTGCGGTTGCTAATATCGGTCACTATTAATAACATTAATGACCGAATACGGTGATCACTAGAAATCTTGGTCGCTGTTAGACCATTTTCTTATAGTGAATGCCCATGAACTCCGAGCCCCAAAGTTATCGAAGAGAATATATGTACTGGCAGCTGAGGGGAGAATGGATCGCCGTTCCCATTTGGGCCTTGAAATATAGGGTCTGATTCCCCCTGCACGAATTCATCACCTCCTTCCTCAGCTTCGTTAGGATCGGGTTCGCATAACTAGTGCCGAACTCGTAGATCCACCTTATCTGCTTCATAGCTTTCTACCATGAATGCAAGATCACCCCAAGGCTGGACTTCTTCTTTTTATTGTTCAACGTGGGTCGATCTAAAGAATCGGGTATCCGACAGCTAAATAACAAACCCAGCAAGGCCACATGGATAAAACCCCATCAAGTAACAAAGGATGGCATTCTCAATAGATCTTTGTTAAAGGTACCGACCTCCAACTCCTTCTAAATTGGGCCAACCCTGAAGCACCCATAGTCAAGGTATCTAGCTTCCCGAAGAACTGAGTGAAGGATTTCCAAGCCTTTTACCAGAGGATGCAGAAGATTGATTGGCCAATAGAGTTGCTGGCCTACCCATCTTGGCTCTACGAACACGGATGTAACTGCCAAACCGACACCCCTACCCCGAACACATCATCTCTTAATGTTTAATAAATTTTATTGTATATGCACAGTGAAAATTTTCAAACCAAAAACATTAAGGAAACAAACCCCCAGTCAACCCTTCATCCCACCGAAGAGTCAGTTCCCCAGAAAAATCAACCATCTGAAACTAGCTCCCATCCCTACCAGCAAAATGACCCTCCTCTTCTCGTGAAACCAATTTCAGCCGTCTCGATGCCAACACCACCTCCCCTCGAAAAAATCCACTAAAAATGTTTGTTGCAGAAAAAACTACCTTGTATAAAGGGAGACGAAGGTTAGTGAAGACATTTCCCAAAAAACCCCATAACAAAATATCACTAATCACTTCATCTGAACCCATCCAAGAAGCCATCAATATCGAACCCCCTCAACAAACCCCTCCCGAAACTACTCCTGAAAAAATAAAAGAATTCGAAGAGCATATCTCCGAACCTCTTGCCAAAAGACCACGCATAGTTACATCCCCTAAACCTCAAGCACAACCAACAACCATTCCTCAACCAACCAGATCTCCATCTACCTCCGTACAAGCACACGGGGAACTCACCCCAACGATATTGTGGCTCGAGGACCCATCTGAAAACTACCCTTACAAACTCTTCGACCACTTTGCCCTCCCCAAAAATGACGACAGATTCAAAGGCTTTACTCCCTAACAACTCATCGGTAAATACACAATGTACCAGGGCCAGGTAAAGACAGCCACATTTAATACTCTTGAGCCATCATTTTCTCCAAGCTGACGTCCGATCTGAAGAAGGAGAAAGACCAACACGCCGAAACAAAAAGACAACACACTAGTGCTCTTTGCTAATCCCAAGAATCCCAACACTAAGTAGAGACCTTGGAACAGGAATACACCGACATTGCCGAACAAAATGAAAGACTTCTAGAAGAACGGGTCTTATTAAAGGAAAATGATGAAGAACATAAGAAAGTCATATCAACCTTTCGGAAGCGAGTCGGGGATATGTACTCAAAGATGATGGACTTGATCAAAGCTGGCAATGCGTTGCAGAAGGAACTCGCCAAACTCAAAAGGCAAGACCCTCTGATGATTGAAGCCACTAGACAACAGTTCATCAAAGAATACAAATCATCCCTCGAGCTGGCCGAAGAGGTTATAAGACAATTCAGCGAAGGCTACCAGAACGCAAGAGTAAAAGATAAGGAGAAGATGTTGGCAGCTGGCCTAGATCCTAATATTCTTGAATCTTCTGATGATGAGGATGATGCTGAAGAACTTCCTCCATCCTCAACTTAACTATCACTTCTATTATTTTTCATTGTTAAACCTTGTAAGGACCCTCAATGTACATATAATGGAATGAAATGAAAATTTTCACAAGCATAAACCAACTATCAAATCAAATTTATTATTAATAAATTGATGTAATTACATAGTTGCAAGAATGGAATAAAGTTACATAGCTTATTAAAAATATTTCTGAAGTCTCCCAGCATGCCAAGTACTCTTTATGTCAGTTTCATCCATTTCCCGAAGCTGATAAGTACCGGGCTTCGGCACCTCAATAACTTCATAAAGACCTTCATAGTTAGGCATAAGTTTTACCGTATTCTGGGAGGTTGAAGCTTTAGCCTCTTAAAGCACTAGATCACGGACCTCAAACCTTATTAATTTAACATTCTAGTTATAGTGTCGAGTAGTCTTGCTTTGATAGATTGCTAATAGTACCAATGCTGACTCCCGAACCTCCTCTAACAGATCTAAGTTAAGTTGAAGGCCTTCGTTATTGTATAATTCCTTATACTGACTGACCCGGAGAGAGGGAGACCTGATCTCCACTAGGATGAGGGCATCAGTCCCATAAGCCAAACTGAACGACGAATCTCCAGTCATCGTCCGAGGAGTAGTCCGATAGGCCCACAGAACATTAAACATCTCTTCTAGGCAATGACCCTTGGCTTCATCTAACCTTCTCTTAATACTATTAAGTAAAGTTCAATTCGTCACCTCTACTTGACCATTAGATTGAGGATGTGCTACCGACGTCCTCTGACGCTTGATATTCAAAGTTGTCAGGAACTCCTCAAATTTGGACCCCACAAATTGACGCCTGTTATTCGATACCAGAACCCTAGGGATGCCAAACCGAAACACCATAAATTCTTTGAAAAACTTTAAACACCCTTGCTCAGTGATTGTTGGAAGTGGTTTAGCCTTCACCTACTTGGTCCTGTAATTAATGGCTACTATCAGAAAATTCATCTGATCTTTAGCCTTCTACAATGGGCCCAAAATGTCAATCCCCCAGACTGCAAAGGGGATTGGGGATAAAACCGAAGATAACTACTCAGGAGGATAATGCGGAATAGGATTGTTGAGTTGACATTTGGCACACTTCTTCACATAGTCATTAGCCTTTTGAAACATAGTTGACCAGTAATATCCCTACCTTAACACCTTGTACGCCAATGCCTTAGCCCCCATGTGATCGCCGCAGATCCCTTTGTGTACCTCCCAAAGGACATAAGTCGCTTCAGACGACACCAAACACTTCAACAATGCAAAAAAAATACCCGTCGATATAGATCCCCATCAATTAAGATAAAATACGAACTTCTATGCTTTATCTTTTTTGCCAATATCTGATCCGATGGCAAAACCCATCGCTAAGGTAATCCAAGTACGACGTGAGCCAATAATTCGACCTTTCTATCACCAGAACCTCTACCTTCTAAATACTCGGAACATCAAAGACCTCCAGATACACTGACCCATTAAAAGAAGATGCCTCCATCGTGGCTAACTTAGATAAAGCATCAGCCACCATGTTGTTGGACCGATCCACCCCTGAAAGGAATAAGTGCTGAAATAGTGGAGTCGATCCTTGACCTCAGCTAGATACTTAGTCATCCTTGCCCCCTGACCCTCATATTCCCTTGAAATTTATTTGACCACTAGCTGAGAATCACTGAAGATAGCTAAACGTTGGACTTCCAAGCTTTTAGCCAATTGCAATCCGTCTAAGATCGCTTCGTATTCCGCCTCATTGTTAGTCGCCTTGAACCAGAAGCGAATAGTCTGCTGAACCTTGAACCCTTCGGGACTTGTTAGTATCACTCCAGCACCGCTGACATTCGATGTTGAAGACCCATCAACATAGAGAGTCCATGAGGTCTGTGTTGGCTGAGCATCAGTGACTGAGCCCACAACCACATCTGGCTGATCTAAAGAGTCTGGTTCGGAGAACGAACCTTCCACCACGAAGTCGGCCAACGTCTAACCCTTAATAGCTATCCGTGGATGATACTCTAGAACATACTGACCCAACTCCATGCCCTAGGCAGCAAGTCAACCCGAGACTTCCGGCTTATATAACACCTTTTTGAGAGGTTGATTTGTGTACACCACTATTACCCGACTTTGAAAGTAGTGTCGAAGCTTCTAACTAGCCACTATTAACATATAGAAAATTTTCTCTAGGTTTGGATACCGAGTCTCTGCATCTCGAAGAGCATGATTGATGTGCTACATGGGGAACTATTTTTTTGCCCAATTCCTTAACCAAAACTGCCCTAACTGCTAATGTACTCGTCGTCAGACATAGATACAAAGGTTCTTTGGGAACTGGCTTCATCAACAACGACGTCAAAGATAAATATCGTTTTATCTCCTGAAAAGCATCTTCACACTCCGAGGTCCATTACAAAGTATTTTCGTTCTTCGACCCCTTCAATGTGTCAAAGAATGGTAGGCACTGTTATGTAATTTGGACATAATCCTCCTGAGCGCTGCAATCCGACCCGTCAACCGTTGCACATCTTTAAAAGTTTGTGGAGACTTCATATCTAATATTACCTTAATCTTCTACGAGTTGGCTTTGATCCCTCTTTTGCTGACTAAATAGCTATGGAATTTGTCCGAGCCGAGATCGAAGGTACACTTGGTCAGATTTAAGCGCATGTTATAGTTCTGGATGGTCTGGAAACACTCTTCTAAATCATCCAAGTGGTCCCGGACTGTAACACTCTTGACGGTTATATCGTCCACATATACCTCCATGTTCCAGCCGAGTTACTTTCTAAATACATAGTTCATCATCCTCTGATAAGTAGCTCCTGTATTGAGTAACCCAATGTCATCTTCTTATAAGCATGAATAGCTCGATGGGTGATGAAAGTCGTCTTCGGGATGTCCTCATTACACATTGAAATCTGGTTATATCCCGAAAAGGCATCTAAAAAACTCAACAAAGCGAACCCCGAAGTGGCATTAATTAGTAAATCAATATGTGGGAGGGGGTCGAAATCTTTCGGGCAAGCCTTATTCAGATCTGTATAGTTAATGCAGATCCTCCACTTTCCATTCTGGTTTTGGACTAATACCACGTTCGCCAACCTCCGGATAATCGATCTCAAAATTAAAGTCGACTATTAGTAGTTTAACAACATCATCGTCAATGATCTTCTTCTACTCCGGGGCAAAGATCATTCTCTTCTGCAAATAGGTTTCTGGGTAGGATCCACACACAACCTATGCACAACTACTGACTCATCTATCCCAAGCATGTCGTTGGGTACCCAAGCGAAGATATGCAGGTACACCCATAACAATTCTATCAATCCTGTCTGAAAGGGTTCCTTTAACCCCGATCCGATCTTAACCATCTTCTCTTTATTCCCTGAGATCAATTTTATGTCCTTCGTCTCTTCAGCTGGCAAAGCGAGGGGTTCAATACTGCCTTCGGTGAACGGCTCCACCTCGATTGCCATTGTTTATCTTTGTTTGCTGACCCCGACTCCCGATGAGATCAGGGTATTTCGCTAACACCTTCAGTACAAGAAAAAGGCTTAAACCCGACGGAATTATTTCTGACGAAACTTATTCCGTCGAACTTAGGACAGAATAATTCGTCGAATATAATTCCCTCGTAAATAACTCAATTCTGACGAAATTCAATCGAAATAGTAGCCCCCTTTTAGCGCCAACTTTCCCGCTAGCGCGGAACTAAATTCGACGGAACTATAGTTATTTCTGAGGGAATTTCCGCCGAGGTTAATATAATTCTGAGGGAATTAATCCCGACGGAAATTTCGTCGGAAATAATCTATAAAACCTAAATCATATCAGATCAACCCAAGTAGTCGCCGCTTTTTTTCCTCATCTCTTTTTTATCTCAATCTCTCAAACTCTCACCTCTCAAACTCCCTCCCATCCGGTCCTCCTCCTCCTTCTTCTTTTTTCGACTGAAACTCGTGGCGGCGCTGTGGTGGGTGAGCAATTTTGTGGCGGCCCGTGTCCTCCTCCTCCTCCATTATTCTGCAGCTTAAGGATTTAAGGTTATCTTAAGCACAATTATTTAATTATTTAAGGTTAGCATTATTTTGCCCTAATTTATGATCAGTCCCCAGCCCCATAATTATTGATAATTTCTAGCCTAATTTTTCTTCTAATGTTACCTGTAATGATTTTGTAATTTTTCCCCATATATATGATCGATTTTGTTAATTGATGAGGACTGATATATATATATATATATATATATATATATATATATATATATATTGCCTAATGTTACATTTTCTAATTTCTAGATCCATGTTGATATATGATCGATTTTTCCCCATATATATTTTTCCCTTTTATGTTTTGGGACTAATGTATTTTTTGTTTAGTTACTGTGTATGCATCATTTGGGCTGAATATTGGTAGAGCTTCACTTTTGTTAACTCTATTATTGTGTATATATGAAAAATATTTGTTACTATCATTTTGATTTGGGACTGAAAACAGGTTGGTTTAGCTTTAATTTGTTAATTGGTTATTGTGTATACATCAATTTATTACTGTCATTTTGATTTGGGGTTGAAGATTGATATATATATATATATATATATATATATATTTGCAAAGTGTAATTCATTTTGATTGAAAACTGATAATTCTGCAATATATATTGTTTATGATGGTGAGAGATAAATAATGTGGTATGTCATATTTCTAACGGAATTCCTGACGGAAATTCTGTCAGAATTATTCAATTGCAAAATTTTGTGGGCCCTCCTTGGTATTTATGTATTTTAATTAGTTTCCAATATTGAATTGAACTAAGTAGCATTTATTTAGTTTCAAACTACTAAACTAAATTTAATAACATATAAATAAAAGAAAATAACATATAAATAAAATAAAATAATTAATATAACATAAAATAATACAAAATAAAGTAAAGAAAATAAAATAATTTATAAAATAAAATGAAATGAAATAAATTATTTAAATTAAATTAAATATTAAACTAAATTAAATTAAATATAATAACATATAAATAAAATAATTAATATAACATAAAATAATACAAAATAAAGTAAATAAAATAAAATAATTTATAAAATAAAATAAAATAAAATTAATTAATTACATTAATTAAATTTATTAATTTAAATAATATAATATCCTATAATATAATATAATACAAAATAAATAAAATAAAATAAAATGACAATGATTTAATTAAAATAAATAAATTAAATTACTTAAATTAAATAAATTTTAATTACATTATAAATTAATTAATACGCATTAGAAGTAAATGAAATTAAAATAAATTAATATAATATAATAAACTAAGAAGTATTTACTTAGTTCCACTCCTACATATATAAAGTAAAGTAAAAATAGTATAATATATTCAAATAATAGTTATCATAAACTGAGTAGCATTTACTTAGTTTATTATTGGAAAAATAAACTAAGTAGCATTTGCTTAGTTTTTCATAATTACAATAAAACTGCATATATACATGTGCATGTAATATAGTTTAGAGCTTAGAAATCCGTTTAACATTCACTCATTAGGAGTAAATGTCGAATAGTCCCTAATTTGGGACTGTTACTGGATGTTATGTATCTCACTTAGGTCGGTGTCAATGGCTTACATACGTTTTTTTGTTTTGAGGATTTTTCGCCTATTATCTCTACATGTTCTTTGAGTGTATACTTAGATTAAGTTATCTTAGTCTATTTCGTGTACTTAGAGACCATGGGGAGGTGCTGCCGAAATTTTCTTGAAATAGAAGAAACGTGTTGAAGGTATTGGCACTAGTGAGGAGACGCATCCAAGAACGGGATAGAAGTCTAACCCTTGTAGAATAGAGATACTAGGAAAATATAATTCATGCATGGACCACATATATACATGAATATCCCTGTTTTGAATGTGTCTTTTGTTCAGTTAAAGATGTCAGCCGACCGGAATTAGATGTACCGTAAGATAACCATTGATGGGAGGAGATTAGTCTCAGCTTATCATGATGGGGTATGTAACTTTTTGAACAAAGCAATCGAACATGTTGATGATCTGAACGGAAAAATGAGATGCCCATGTGTCAAGTGTAAAAACCTAATCTGGAAGAAAGCCGACGAGATTAAATTCGACTTATTTTCTCGTCAGTTTTTGGATGGGTATTCCGTATGGATTCATCACGTAGAATCTGCTGAGTTTAAAGAACTGACCGACAGTGCTCAGCAACCTGTTTACGGGGATTCGTACGCCGATAACTATGATGTCGTATAGATGTTGGTCGATGCTTATGGCCCTACCAATATTGACTAGGCTAAAAATGAGCATTCATCAAGTAGTGCTCAGCATGTGCCAAATGATACAACTACTGCCTTTTACAAGATACTATCTGAATTGGGGGTCCCACTATATCTTGGAAATGATAAGCACATCAGGCTATCTGTAGTGACGAAACTTTTACACTTCAAGAATGAGCATGACTGTAATGAGCGAGGTTTCAATGATTTGCTTGCTATTATCAACGAGTTCTTACCGGCTAATCATACTCTGCCTGCAAATTACTATGAAGTGAAGAAGATGGTCAAAAGGTTAAATCTGGGGTATGAGAAGATCAATGCTTGTGAGAAGGATTGCATGTTAGCTTATGGGGAGGACAAAACTAAGGTGCAATGTGATATTTGCAACTTACCTCGGTACAAGACGATAAAACGTGGGGGGAAGGAGAAACATGTGCCTAAGAAGATCTTATGGTACTTTTCTTTTACGCCCAGACTGCAGCATTTATTCATGTCGCCGCACACTGCTGAGCATATGAGTTGGCACAAAAGAAGGGACGTCGTGCCTGGTTAGTTGACTCACCCTGTAGATGGAGATGAATGGAAGAAGTTTGATGAAAATTTTTCAGAATTTGCTGATGAAGTTAGGAATGTCAGGCTTGGCATGGCTACAGATGGCTTTTGTCCATTTAATAATTTTAGTCAGCCCTACTCTGTTTGGCGAGTGATCATGGTAGCTTACAATCTTCCACCGTCAATGTGCATGAGGTATCCGTATATGTTCTTAACTTTACTCACGCCGGGAGATAAGAGTCCTATAAAAGACATAAACGTGTACCTCAGACCGTTAGTTGATGAACTTAAGATGTTGTGAGAGACGGGAGTTCAGACTTATGATAAATTTAATTAGAATTTTGTGATAAAGGCCACTCTGTTGTGGAATATCACTGACTATCCGACATTTGGGATGATCAGTGGTTGTTCGACTCACAGGAAGCTGTCATGTCCAGTCTGTATGGGGATATGCAAGGCACATAACTAATTCATGGGCAAAAAACTAGTTTCTTTAGAACTGTTCGTAGATTCTTGCCTGCTGAACACAGTTATAAAAAGATGTCTGCACAGTTTAACAAAAAGACAGAGAAGAAGGGGGTTGTTGGTCGATTATCGGGCAACGATGTCTTGGGCTGGTTGAATGATCTGAAATTTCCACTACCAGGGAAGGAGTATGGTAAGTTGAGAGCAATAGGGTACGGGAAAACTCACAACTGGACACACTCGCCACTATCAATTAGTCATTGTATAGATGCCATACATACGGAAAAGAATGTATTCAAGAACGTGTTTTACACCATGCTAGATGCGAGTGGTAAAACAAAAGACAATAATAAAGCATGTAAAGATTTGGAGGCAATGAACATCAGGCACGAATTGTGGCTCCGTCCTAATAACTTAAAACCAAAAGCTCCATTTTGTCTTACCAAGGAACATGTTGAAGACATTTGCAAGTAGGTAAGTGCATTGCAACTCCCTGATGGATATGCTTCTAACATATCTTGTTGTAGCAAGGTTCAGCAGTTGAAAATTACTGGGTTCAAGAGTTACAATTGTCATGTATTCATGTAGAAGTTGATGCTAATTGCATTTCGGGAGATACTACCTAGAAAAATTGTTGATGCCTTGATCGAACTTTCAAATTTGTTTCAGAATCTTTGCTCAACGGTTATAAGGTACAGTGATCTGGATCAGATAGAGAAAAATATAATGTTGACAATGTGCAAGCTCAAAATGATCTTGTCTCCAGGGTTCTGTGACTTGATGAAGCACGTGCCTATTCATCTTCCATATGAACTTAAGCTTAGAGGACCGGTGCAATATCGGTGGATATATCCTTTTGAGAGATAATATCATCTACATTGTGCAACGTTGATGACATTTATACTTAATAGTCTGAATTAATGCTTTTAAATCATTGTACCCATAGGTACATGCGTCAATTAAAGCAAAAAGTGAAAAATAAAGCTCGTGTAGAGGGTTCTATTTCTAAACGCTATACGGAAGAAGAGCTTGTCAACTTCTGCTCCTTGTACTTTGATGATGTATTCTTAACAACACACAATCGTTTAAGTCGGAATGAGGTCGTCGGACCCCAATCTCATGTTGATGAGTTAGTTGTATTCACTTATCCTAAAGACGATGATTTACCTAACCGACAAAGACTTGAAGATTGTATCTACATACGTGCTTCTAAATATGCCCGAAGTATCAGCATACATCAATTATGTATAATATTTTTTCGAATCTTTAATATTTTAAAGCGTAATATCATAAATTAAACATTGTTATTATTATTTCAGTTCATTCGAAGACGAAACGTATGTTCTTAACCCGGGACTAAGTATAACACAGTTAAAAACATTCACCATTAAAAATTTTTAACAGAGGTTTAAGAGAAAGGTTGAAGAAGATAACGTTTCTGAGCATTTTAAAGATATTATTTCAGGTCTGTACAAACTTATCAGTTCATATCCCGACTGCATTGTTAATGGGTACAGATTCAAGGTTAATGACTTGAATGCACTGACATCAGTTAATTCTGGCTTTGTCATGTTGGAAGCTGTTACCAAAATTCCGAGTCCAATTACTATAGACGATTAGAGGACGTGGTTGTACTCAATTATCCCAGAGGTAAAAAGGTTGTTACATTTAAGTGTCCCTGGTTTGATAATGAAAAGGGTGGTTAAGTTGATCGTAATAGAATCGTCACAATATATGTAGTCAAAGCTACAGTCTGATGACATATTCGTATTAGCCAGCCAAACGACTCAAGTGTACTATGCCCCTAATGTAGTAAATTCTAGAGGCCCCTAGTATACAGTTGTCACAACAAAAACTAGGGCATTAGATGATACTGATTTGTTTGGAACGGATGACCCGTTGTAAGAACAAGTTAGTAATCTCAGCCACGTATTGGCAGATGATGACGACGTGTTAGCAGAAGATGTCATTAACGTACCCGATGATGAAGAAGCTGAGGATGACATTGTTATCACTGACTATGTTGTTGTACAAGATGATTATAACGACGAAAAAATTGATACGGAAGAGAAAGAGACTAAATCTAAGGATGAAATTGATTTTGATTCTGACGGGTTTGATAACGTACTAAGTCTAAACTTATTATTGTTTTTTAAATAATTTACTAATGAAAACGGTATTTATGGTTGATAAATTAACTAGAAATTAATTATCTCGTTTCTAATTACAGTAGTATAGTTATGGCTAGACATAGCGGTGGAGGTCACCGCGGTGTTGGTCGTGCAGGATCTGGCGACGTTACCTTAGTCTGAAATCTAGTGAACAAAAGATTTGAGAGAGAAGGGAGAGGGGCTGTCGTTCTAGGAGAGAGAAAGAGGAATGATATCTGGTATATGCCTGCTACCTTCATCGTTTACTTCGGGAGGAAGAGAAGACAGACAACCAAAACAAAGAGCTAAGAGTTTCCTGATTATGGTAATAATGGTCTATGTATATAACATTTATCTTGCATGCTGGTTAAAAAGGGTAGGGGTCAGAAAAGGTTTGTGAGCTAGGTGCTCTGTAGCCATGTTTATACCGATAATAAATGTTGACCATAAAGACTTAGAACCAGCCCCTAGATAAACCACAAGGGTCGTAACACTGAAAACCCTTATAATAAACCAGTGTGACAGTTGATTTCGTGACCACCTGTTTAAAACCAGCTACTGACTTGAGCTAAGCTCAAATCAGAACAACTATATTGAAACCAACAAAGGTAATCTGTAGGATTAAATCTTAGAACGTTGTGTTTATAGACCGTAGGGGATAACAGTCAAACCCAAATCATGATGTTAGACATGTATGACATTAGACCAAATCAGTTAAAGGAGATTTCTTATGATAAACTTATGAAGTAACTCTGGATAAGGGAAGGGACTCAACGATTGTAGAGTATCCCTTGGCGATCGTAGAGTCAGTTAGTCCAGTGACTCAACGATCGTAGAGTCAATTAGTCTAGTGACTCGGCGATCGTAGAGTCAGTTGGCCCAGTGACTTGACGATCGTAGAGTATCTCTCGACGATCGTAGAGTCAATTGGCCCAGTGATTTGACGATCGTAGAGTATCTCTCGGCGATCGTAGAGTCAGTCAGCCATGTTACTTGACGATCGTAGAGTACCTCTCGGCGATCACAGAGTAAGTTAGTCAGCCACTCCGAAATCGTAGAGCTTCGCCCCAGCAGCCTTGGCATAACTTCATTAAGTCAGAAAGACCTTAGTGATCGCAGAGTCATCTTACTAGTTGTAAAGTGACTCCATCAGTGTTGACAAAACTTTATTGATCGTAGAGTTATCATAGCATACCATAGAATGACTCCATAGTTTAATTACACTTTATGCTTGGCTTCCAGGGGGTGCTGACCCTTTGCAAGCCAGCTCTGCTCGCTCACCTAGGAGTGAGACCTCCGACTACTTTGTCGTAGTGGCAATCAATGTGTTTTAATGCTCTAATGACTGTATTGAACTTAGTCCTTACGTGACTAATCATTATAGTGACTTTAATAAACTATGTAGGACATATTTGAAGGACGATTAACGTCAAGATATTAACGCACGTGCAAGGCAAGTTCCTTAACTCGCATCACCTCATATATTGCGTGCCAGTTTTTTTATATAATGTAAATCTCCATATTCAAACTTAAATCATTATTTCAAAGCATGTTAGTTGTTGTTGATTGCTCCATATCCATGATAAGTATTGCTATCCGTACTTAGTGCAAGTTCTTGTATTCAGATTTGCATTTATTAGAAAGGTGTCTAAGTGGTATAATTATTAAAAATTATTCCACCTCACTGTTATGATTGCTCTCATTGCACTCGTGTGCCTTTAAAACTTGTTATATTACTGGAACTATGCCCAAGAATTTGAAGTTCTACTATTCGTGAAGTCTAAGCTAGTTGTATCGGCTAGACCGAATATGTTTACATTCAAATTGAGTTTTAAAAGCAGCTTCCAAGCCAATTGTTGGTAAGGACTCTTTGATTGAGAAAATAACATTTTATTAAGGCAGTAAATTGGAAAACAATTAATTGCCCGACTTTAAGTGGTATGCATATTCACCGGGTATGAGAGTTTGATCCCCTCGATTACCAAAACTTTTAAGAGGTCTGGTGTAATTATTGGTAAACCTCTGAATTTGTTTAGGATCAATTCTGACCACTCAACATTTCCGATTCATTCTTTCATATTTTGGAAACTTGAATCCTCATTCCTTCACAATCAATATAATGTTGAAAATTCGAAGTTAAATTCTCTTCAATCATGGTATATGTATAATTCTTGTATTTAAACTTTCTGAGCAAAGTAATTGCTCGCTCTTGCTATATCAGGATATTCATTTCAGTTAAGCCCGAGTACTCAAAGAAGGACAAAGGCAAGGGGAAGGTTCAAGAATAGTTAATGAGTAAGCTTCGTTATTTTGACAACTTATGTAGTAATGTTTATGTAAATCTTTTGGGATTTTAAGGACATGTAATCGATTTAAAGTTATTAGATTTTGGGATTGATGTAGAACCTAATTGTAATGAACAATATATTTTTATTATTCCGCAATAGTTTATAGAATGTGTACGGTAATGTTGGATCGTGAGCACCAAATGTCAGGGGAAGGAACCCGGATTTGGGGGACGTCATAGGTTGGTATCAGAGCTGTAGGTTATAAACATTAGGATGCGAAACCTAAGCTATAACCTTAAAGGAAAAACTTGTAGAGAGTATAGTAGGAAGTGAATTATGGAAATTCATCAAGTCTTAGTAGAACATAATAAAATATTACTTCATTTCATCAATGAATATATTTTATTATGATATTGATATTGTTGGTTGCTTGCTTTTGGTGTTGTGACTATAAGATGTCTGAAGAGTGCCAAGGTAGCCACATAGTTGATCAGGATCAGGTAGATCCGATAGAAGAGCCCATAGAACATGAAGTGATGGAGGATAACCCTCAGGATGCATTGATAGGCAACTTATTGGCTAGGAACAACGAGTTGGAGGGTAGAATTGCCCATTTGGAAGAACAAAACCTCACACATCAGTTTATGGAGCAGCAGTATAAAGAAGTAGCTTATCAGTCTCAAGCAGAATTAGCAGAGCTGAAAGAAAGGTTGAAACAAGAAGAAGTGAAGTTGGGAGTATTGAAGATGGAGCATCGGGCAATGCAGTTTGAGACTTTGGGGCTAGCCTTGGATTCAGCCTATATGAGTTAGAGGGTTAGGGATAGAAGGCCTCGTGGGGAGATAGGTGAGACTAGTACCTGCTCGGTTCGTCGCCGCGTTTCGGATGGTCAGGTGCGGCAGGAGCATGTTCATGCCGATATGACTCAGCAGGACATGCAGTCATGATATAGTTTAGTTGTTAAGTATATAGAGGCAGTATGTACCCCTTTTGTTTACTAGGGTTATATGATGTATGATGTAAACCTCAGACTATGAGAGGTAATATGCAAGTATGATGTATCTCCACCTTGTGTGATTAGGGGGAGTATAGCCTTTTGTAAATCCCATCTTTTGAGGTTGTGTGGGATAGATGGCATTTATAGCAATATGCCAGGGGAAATGTAAAGTGTATGACATTATGATTTGGTATATGAATATAAATGCAATGCTATGATTACATGTTTGACTAAGTATTTAATTACGCAATAACTTTTAATGTAGCACTAATAAGATGAGTATAGATTATGAAACACACTGAGTAATTTAAGGTTTTGTTTATTCAGATAATGCCGCCAAGAAGAGAACCATGAAATCGAATGGTAGATGAATCTGTTAATAATGAAGGAGGTAACCCAAACCCTATGCAAGATTTTGTGAATATCCTGGCAGAGGCTATGCAGAATAGAGCACCAATTACAGGAAATCTGCTAGATAATCGATTGGCAAATTATAAAGATTTTAAGGCAGTAGGTCCGCCAAAGTTTAAGGGAACGACAGATCTAATAGAAGCTCAAACATGGATAAAAGAAATGGAGAAGGCTTTTGTTATAGCAAGAGTTGCAAAGGAGTAAAAGACAACTTTTGCTACATACCTAATGAAGGGTGAGGCTAATTTTTGGTGGGAATCGAATCAGAATAGGGTCGGGGAAGGAGTGGTAGCATGGAAAAGATTCAAAGAGTTATTTTTTGAAAATTATTTTACAAAGAGTATGCAAGGAAGAATGGAAATTAAGTTCCTGGAATTGAAGCAAGAGAATTTGTCAGTTTCAGAATACGCCTCTAAGTTCAACGAGTTACCAAGGTTTGCACCCCATCAGGTGGATACCGAGGAACATAAGGCGCGGAGATTTGAGAACGGATTAAAGCCATTGATTTTTAACAAGGTAGCAGTGTTGCAAATCGATTCGTTTTCAGCCCTGTTGGAGAAGGCAATTATTGCGGAAGGAGGAAGCGAAGCAGTATCCAGATATAACCGAGAAAAGAACAAGCAGAAGAAGGAAGGTGGGAATCAGAACATTAGTAGTGGCGGTAGCAACAACAATAAGCGCAAATGGAACAACAGTGGCAACAACTCTGAGAGTCAGTTAGGGAGTGCGCAACAGAAGAAGCAGGCATGTGGCAAGTGTGGGGAGAATCACTCGGGGGAGTGTATGAAGTGGAAGAACGTTTGTTATAATTGTGGCCAAGAAGGACATATTTCACCAAGTTGTCCCAATCCAAAGAAAGGAGGGTCTTTTTCGCGCGGAGGATCGGGTCATCGATTCTGGGATTGTCCGTTGAAGAAGAATATTGATGGAAGAAGCAGCAACAAGGGTGGTAACATAAAGTTAACCATTGGTGGGCCAGCACAGCCGACCAGGCCAATAGCTAGAACTTTAACATGACCGTGCAAGATGCAGTGGCATCGAAGGAAGTGGTCTCAGGTATTATTCCAACCAATAATATAGATGCATATGTATTATTTAATTCGGGAGCTACCTGTTCATTTGTGTCTGACGATTTTGCTCGAAGATTGAATTTACCTCGTGAAAAGTTAGAAAACCCAATGAATATAGAAGTTACAAACAAAGAAGTGATCCTTGGAGAGTTTATCCATAGAAATTGTAGTGTGGAGATAAAGGGGATATAAGTTAAGCGTTGATCTAATCCCGATACACCTGGGGGAATTCGATGTAATCTCAGGGATAGATTGGTTGTTTAACCATAAGGTAGTTATTGACTGTCAGAAGAAGAGTATACGCCTTAAGACACCTGATAAATCTAAGGTTGTATTTTATGGTAGCATGTTGCCAAGATAAACGAGTTGTCTGACGATGATGCAGGCCAAGAAGATGTTACGGAAGGGATGTGAAGGGTATTTGGCTCATGTAGTGGATACACGGGTGGTGAACCCTGACATGGGGCAACTACCTATAGTTAACGAGTTTATGGACGTCATTCGGGGGGAATTTCCAGTACTTCCACCAGATCAAGAGATAGAGTTTGTCATCGACCTAGCACCGAGGACAGCGCCAATATCAAAAGCATCGTATAGGATGGCTCTGGTAGAAATGAAAGAGTTAATGATCCAGCTGCGAGAGTTGTTGGATAAAAAGAACATTCAACCTAATGTTTCTCCATGGGGAGCACTAGTGTTATTTGTAAAGAAGAAGGCGGATCAATGAGGTTGTGTATAGATTATCGAAAACTGAACAGGGTGACGATCAAGAACAAATATCCGTTACCGATGATAGACGACCTGTTTGGCCAACTTAAAGGAGCGAAGTACTTTTTGAATATTGATTTAAGAACCGGTTATCATCAATTGAAAGTGAGGAGGGAGGATGTACTAAAGATAACATTTAGAACTCGCTACGGCCATTATGAGTTTTTAGTGATGTCATTTGGACTAACGAATGTGCCAGTTGCTTTTATGGACTTAATGAACAGAATATTTAAATAGTATTTGGATAAGTTTGTGGTTGTGTTCATCGACGACATTCTGGTGTATTCGAAGACGAAAAAGGAGCATGCCCAACATTTAAGGATAATATTAGAGACATTGAGGAGAGAGAAATTGTATGCAAAATTTTTAAAGTGTGAATTCTGGCAGAAGAAAGTTCAATTTTTGGGGCATGTTATCGATGAAGAGGGAATTTCTGTTGACCCTGCAAAGGTAGAAGCGGTGAAAAATTGGGGACAAACGAAGACACCAACGAAGGCCAGAAGTTTCTTGGGATTGGAAGGATATTACCGGAGGTTTATTAAAGATTTCTCGAAGATAGCAACGCCGTTGACCAATTTGACCAGGAAGGCAGTTAAGTATGTATGGACAGAAAAGTGTGAGCAGAGTTTTCAAGAGTTGAAGAAGCGACTAAGTGAAACACTTATATTATCCTTACCAGATAGTACGGGAGGTTTTACAGTGTATAGTGATGCGTCTCACAAAGGACTGGGTTGTGTGCTGATGCAGAATGGAAGGGTTATTACATACGCGTCACGCCAGTTAAAGGATTACGAAAAGGGATACCCTACCCATGACTTTGAGTTAGCGGCGGTTGTGTTTGCCCTTAAGATCTGGAGGCATTATCTCTATGGAGAAAAGTGTGAGATATACACAGATCATAAGAGTCTGAAGTATATCTTTACACAAAAAGGAGTTGAACATGAGATAGATGAGGTGGTTAGAATTGATCAAGGACTACGATTGTAATATTTTGTACCATCCAGGAAAGGCCAATGTAGTGGTAGATGCTTTAAGCTGAAAGAATTAGTAAGAGAGATGGAGAAAATGGAGTTGGTGGTGAAAAATCCGAAAGATTTGAATAAAGTAATGGAAGTGGAAGCAAGTTCGACCATATTAGACAAGGTGAAAGATGCCCAGGAAAATGATGAAGAATGTGGTAACATCAAGAAGCGGTTAACCGAAGGTGAAGAGTTAAAGTATAAGATCGATAACACCCGATTACTAAGATTTGAAGAACGAGTTTGGGTACCCTCAGTACCAGAATTGAAAGAAGAGATTCTATAAGAAGCCCATAATGCGAGATACTCGATACACCCAGGAAACACAAAGATGTATCAAGACCTGCGCCAACATTTCTGGTGGCCGAATATGAAAATGAGGTTACGGAATGTGTTAGCCGATGTTTAACTTGTCAACGAGTCAAGACAGAACATCAACGACTGAGTGGATTATTACAGCCATTAGATATTCCTGAATGGAAATGGGAGCACATCATGATGGATTTCGTGGTGGGACTTCCAGTAACACAGAAAGGCTACGACGTCATATGGGTGATAGTGGATCGTCTTCCAAAGTTAGCGCACTTTTTGCCGATCAAGATTAGGTATAATTTGGACCAACTAGCCAAATTATATGTCAAAGAAATAGTTTCAAGACATGGAGTGCCGATATCAATTGTGTCTGATAGGGATCCACGCTTCACATCAAACTTTTGGAGAAGTCTTCAAGAAAGAATGGGAACACAACAAAGGTTGAGTACCACGTATCATCCACAAACCGTGGGCAAAGCGAAAGAACAATTCAAACATTAGAAGACATGCTCAGAGCCTGTGTGATGGACTTTAAGGGAAGCTGGGAATATCATCTTCCGTTAGTAGAATTTGCTTATAACAATAGTTATCACGCAAACATCGGGATGCCGCCATACAAAGCCCTATACGGAAGGAAATGCAGAACGCCATGATGTTAGGATGAGGTACGTGAACGCAGACTATTAGGGCCAGAATTTGTGCAGCAGGCCGTGGAGATAATCAAAGTAATAAGAGCTCGACTGGTAGCAGCTCAGGATCATCAAAAGAAGTATACAGATTTACATCGCAAGAAAAGAGAATTTGAAGTGGGGAGTTATGTGTTTTAAAAGTGTCTCCCTAGAAGGGAAAAATCCAATTTGGGAAGAAAGGAAAGTTAATTCCAAGGTTCATAGGACCTTTCGAGATTTTGAGGGGAATAGGTGAAGTTGCGTACGAGGTATCTTTACCTCCTGAACTAGAGCACATTCATAATATGTTTCATGTATCCGTGTTGCGACCTTATAAACCAGATTATAAGCATTATATCTTTTGAGCCAATTCAAGTCGAGAAAAACTTATCTTATGAAGAAATTCCTATGGAAATTTTAGATGGGAAGGAGCAAAAGTTAAGGAATAAGGTTATACATTCTGTCAAAGTTCTTTGGAGGAACCACACTGTTGAAGAAGCTACGTGGGAACTTGAGGAAAAGATGAGGAAAAATTATTCGAGTCTTTTTGACTAACCTTATGTTGTAATTCCGAGGATGGAATTCTTATAAGGGGGAGGGGATGTAATAACCGGAAACTTCTAATCTTGTTGTAAATAAAATATTAAATATTTATTTATGAAAATGAATACTTTGTGGTTATGCTGTGTGGGTATATGATTTAATACATACATAGATATGTATGTACGCATATGTTTATATATATATATATATATATATATATATATATATATATATATTGTTCCAGCCCATTTAATATTTAACCAATAAGGGTTACTTAACCCCAAGATAGTGGGCTGTAATTGAAATTATTAAATGGGCTGGAACAATACATATATATATATATATATATATATATATATTATATATATATGCCACCCCTTTTTTTGGTCCAATGTGACCCATTAGTGGTGACCCGAAGGTATCATGTAGATGACCCATTTTAAACTAATTAAATAGCTAGTAACCTGATGGAAGAGAGAGAAAGTCGCGTGGGTGCATTAAATTCTCTCATCATTATTTCTAAAAGCTAGAATCCTAACACCCCAGCTCCCGTTCCATAGCGCAGCGGATGTGAAGATTTGAATCCCCTAAAAATTGGGATAACACAGAAAAGGGAGATATGCAATGAGTACCTATACATACAGAATCTGCTGTATCTATATGATTTGAAGTCTATAACTAGCACCTCTCGCTTGAGCCAGCAAATGTTAGCTTCATTTGTTACCTTAGTCTGAAATCTAGTAAACAAAAGATTTGAGAGAGAAGGGAGAGGGGCTGTCGTGCTAGGAGAGAGAGAGGGGAATGATATCTGATATATGCCTGCTACCTTCGTCGTTTACTTCGGGAGGAAAAGAAGAGAGGCAACCAAAACAAAGAGGTAAGAGTTTCCTAATTTCGATAATAATGGTCTATGTATGTAACATATATCTTCCATGCTGGTTAAAAAGGGTAGGGGTCAGAAAAGGTTTGTGAGCTAGGTGCACTGTAACCATGTTTATATCGATAATAAATGTTGACCACAAAGACTTAGAACCAGCCCCTAGATAAACCATAAGGGTCGTAACACTGAAAACCCTTATAACAAACCAGTGTGACAGTTGATTTCGTGACCACCTATTTAAAACCAGCTACTGACTTAAGCTAAGCTCAAATCAGAACTACTATAGTGAAACCAACAAAGGTAATCTGTAGGATTAAATCTTAGAACGTTGTGTTTATAAACCGTAGGGGATGACAGTCAGACCCAAATCATGATGTTAGACTTGTATCATATTAGACCAGATCAGTTAAAGGAGATTTCTTATAATAAACTTATGAAGTAACTCTGGATAAGGGAAGGGACTCAACGATCATAGAGTATCCCTCGGCGATCGTAGAGTTAATTAGTCCAGTGACTCGACGATCGTAGAGTATCTCTCGGCGATCGTAGAGTCAATTAGTCCAGTGACTCCGCGATCGTAGAGTGTCTCTCGGCGATCGTAGAGTCAGTTGGCCAGTGACTTGGCGATCGTAGAGTATCTCTCGACGATCGTAGAGTAGTTGGCCTAGTAACTTGACGATCGTAGACTATTTCTCGGCGATCGTAGAGTCAGTCGACCATGTTACTCGATGATCGTAGAGTACCTCTCAGCGATCGCAGAGTAAGTTAGCCAGCCACTCCGAAATCGTAGAGCTTTGCCCCAACAGCCTTGGCATAACTTCATTAAGTCAGAAAGGCCTTAATGATCGTAGAGTCATCTTACTGGTCCTAGAGTGACTCCATCAGTGTTGACAAAACTTTACTGATCGTAGAGTTATCATAACAGACCATAGAATGACTCCATAGTTTAATTACACTTTACGCTTGGCTTCCAGGGGGTGTTGCCCCCTTGCAAACTCTGACCACTAAGCATTTCCGATTCATTCTTTCATATTTTGGAAACTTGAATCCTCGTTCCTTCACAATCAATATAATGTTGAAAATTCGAAGTTAAATTCTCTTCAATCATGGTATATGTATACTTCTTGTATTTAAACTTGTTGAGCAAAATAGTTGCGCACTCTTGTTATATCATGATATTCATTTTAGTTAAGCCCGAGTGCTCAAAGAAGGACAAAGGCAAGGGGAAGGTTCAAGAATAGTTAATGAGCAAGCTTCATTATTTGGATAACTTATGTAGTAATGTTATGTAAATCTTTTGGGATTCTAAGGACATGTAATCGATTTAAGGTTGTTAGATTTTGGGATTGATGTAGAACCTAATTATAATGAACAATGTATGTTTATTATTCCGCAATAGTTTATAGAATGTGTACGGTAATGTTGGATCGTGAGAACCAAATGTCAGGGGAAGGAACCTGGATTTGGGGGGCGTCACACTTTCTATGCAAGGGGGTCGAATTTATTCGGTGGTTGGGATGGCCTGCGTCGATCCCTCATATACTCCAGAGAAGCTACTCGTTGTCTCCATCCGAACCTCGTCCTCCCTCCACTATTATCTTTAGAGCGTGACCTGCGTCTGCTCCTGTCTTGTCGAGAGCCTTTCAAACGATATGTCTTGGATTAGCTTTGTGATGTGGTTTCCCGACGGCGGTGCCGACTCGAGGAAACTGATGAGTAGGTTTCATACCTATGAGTTGGATCTTATTAGACTTGTATTATTGTTAATCTTTATCATTTTGTATTGCATTTCATACATTTTGTGTTATTTTTATGTAGCATGAGCTTAGGAATTAGATTCGATGCAAATGGATGGAAGTAGCAAGGAATAGAAGCTAAAATTATAGATTTGGGACCAGCGCGGTCGCGCCCAAATAACAAAGGGAAGCAGCGCAGCTGCGCCACTCTGAAACTTCAAAACTATGCCTCTGCCATACCAGGGAAGCCGCGCCCAGTTACAAGCCATTTCCAGCGCGGCCACGCCCAAGCGGGAAATTAGAATTTGTCTTTTTAACTGCAATTGAGTTGTAACTGATACTTAAATTAGATTTGGGATTGGATTCGTGTGAGGAGGCTATAAATAGTTATTTAGATTCAGTAGATAGGATCTATTACTTTTAGGACTTAAACCCTAGTTTGAGAATTAGACTTGGAGGCTTGAAGCAATTGAGAGAGAAAGAAGGATTCAAGGCAGGAGCTGAAAGAGAGAGTCAAAGATTGCATCTACAAATTCTATTCTCTTCCTTAATCTTCTACGTTGTATCTTAAATATTTTATCAATTGTAGATTATAGTTTTTAATTCAATGACGATGAACTAAATACTATTTTAAGATTACAATGGATCTTATTGTGTAGCTTTGACTGATATGTTTCCTTGTTAATTATTGTTAACTATTATGGGATTGTCTGCTATGGTTTGTATTTAATTGTTTAATTTCCCGATCAACAATTACCGTGATAGTCTATATGAACTCGAAAGATGAATTATAGATTTAGATCTGATCATAATAGCATGTGATTGTGTTTTCTACATGGTGATGGAACTTATAAGTTGTGTCTAAGATAGAGATATACATATACGTCGTATGTAATGTGATAGGGAACTTGTGCTTTAAATCATCTTTAATTGTAATTCACATAGAGATATAGTAAATTAGTTAACTAGGGTATTCATCCTAATTCTATCATCTGTTAATTTAAGTTGATTCGTTTATGATACATCGAGAGATGGTCATAAATATTGATGAGTTCTCGATTAACAATCCAGAATAGTTAGCATAACTTAACAGGAACTATATTGATCTAAGTGAAGCAATAAGTAAAATTGTAGTCTTAAGTATTTATAATCTGTTTTCAATCTCGTGGTAATTAGCATTAGTTAAATTAATTATTTAATTTCATAAATTCATAAGTTTTTAATCAATTGTTTAATAAAATTGAATTAATACATGATTGGTAGTTGTTAGTATAAATTATAATTTTTTCTCCGTGGGAACGATACTCTCTTATCATTATATTATTTGTTGATCACGTATACTTGCGTGTTGTGTTAACCTAGATTTAGGTAAACAGAAACCTCTTCTTCACCCACCAATTCTGTCAATTGTACGTCTAACTCTTTTTGTTGGAGGCGTAAAGCCTCCATGACTTAACTTGGTTTGTTGGATTTTTCGAGTCCGAATCAACTCGTTTTTGTCTTGACCATCATCCTCCCGATCCCGCTCATGGTGTATGTACGTCCGAGACTAGATGTCCGCGACGCGATCGTGGGAATTGGTCGAGAACAATTATTATCGAGTCGATTGAGCTTGTGTTGAACCCGTGGCGTGTTTGCTAGGTCCGAGTCTATCTTTGACTAAACCCCATAATTGTGCCGTTGGATTGGCCAAAGATCTTTCCTGATTAGAGGCTAACTTTCCCTTGCTCGTCATAGTCTCAATTTAGTAAGTAGGTGATTGGAAAAAAAATAACACTAAAGGGCCCTCCTTCTAGCATTAATGTTAACGCCAAGATTCGTCCTCTCGCCCAATCACCGAATAGCGAGCAAAATCCTGCACAAAAAACAGAAGATCACACTGAGGAGACTGGCGGCCTGGGTCGCTGGGGATAGCTCCGATGTGAGAATAAGTACAGGCTAGAGAATAGGTTAACAAAGGAGGCACGTTTATACTTTAGTGCTCAAAGTAATCAAGGTGATATTACCTGTGAATTAGGGTATAGCCGTGTATTTATAGTTGATCACACCTCCTTAACGTCCTATTCCTGAGTAAGAATAGGACTCCGTATAACAATAGTTACCATACTAAGATAGAAGTCAATCTCCTTAAGAAAGGGAAGTCGAAACTAATTCGGACTGTTCCCTTAGGAGTTGGAAGTCAAATAAAATTAGGACTATAGATTCCTTAAAAGTCAAGTCACCTGACTAGAATATACCGCCACGTGGGAAGATTCCGTCACGTAAGATAGATGCCACCGAATCAACAGGGCCCATGAAATCACACCCCAACATGATGCATCAGAAATCCTTAAAATTATAATTAGTGGTAAGTTAGTTAATCAGAGTGGCACAACCTAACAACTTGTTTGTTAAAGGTTGCTGACAATGATTGGACTACTTAACATATTTGAGCGATGAGACCCTCATTCCTAGCATCATATATAATTTATTTATTTTTGTAAACTGCGAGTTGCTTGATGACATTGTGCGGATGAGAATAAGCACCTTAAGGCTGCTTGTGCTTTATCATATATGCTTGTGATCTCAATATTCGCATATGATAAGTTTCTTGCGTGATAATGATAATGAAATTAAAGTAACCATATATGCTAAGAAGGTGAAGAGACACTAAATAATAGAAAGTTAAATTAGTACTCCCTTCGTCCCTTAATATAAGTCATTTTAGAGAAGTGTTTTTATCTCTTAATACATGATGTTTGAGAATTTCAAGTAAGCATTAATTGCTTAGTTTTCAATATTACCCCAAGTATTAAATATAACTTTGATTCTATCACTATTTTTTGCCCAATAAATAACACTCTCTTTTTAAATACGAGGATAATATGGACAATTGATATTATATTTAATGTTATACAATCATTTCCTTAATACTTGTGCACAACTCTAAAACGACTTATATTATGGGACGGAGGGAGTAACAAGAAAGAATAGGTCAAGGAGACCTACCGCAAAGGTGGCAAAGTGAAACAATTCGCTCGTGAGTGCACTAAGGCAAATGAAATACTTAATACTCCTTTCATTCCTTAATATAAGTCGTTTTAAAGAAGTGTTTTTGTCTCTTAATATATGACATTTGAGAATTTCAAGTAAGCATTAATTGCTTAGTTTCCAATATTACCTTAAGTATTAAATATAACTTTGGTTCTTTTACTATTTTTTGCTCAATAAATAATACTCTCTTTTTTCAATATAAGGACAATATAGGCAATTGATATTGTATTTAATGTTATACAATCATTTCTTTAATACTTGTGCACAACTCTAAAATGACTTATATTAAGGGACATGGGGAGTAGTCTAAGATTTCTCACATTTAATTGGCCAATGTGGATTGTAGATTTTATTGCAACCAATTACAGAATGTGGAATCAGACTAGGATTAAGGAGTATCAACATGTTCCAACTAGAAGTCAAAAAGTTTAAGTAGAGAACAAATCTAGTATGATTGTGTTGGGCATAACTAGATATGTGATGTATATATACATTGTATTTCTCTTATCTCCCACTCAAGCTTCACTTCTATCTCACTTCAGTACTCATTTATATCTCGTTTGCATAAAATGACTCACATACAAAACAATTTATAGGACTCCTAAGACACTTCTAGAGTCACTTTAATAATTAATAGTCGACCAAATACATGTACATGAACCTAGTCACACATGTCTCAACACACTTCTAAATACATTCATGGTATATAAGACATTTTTAGAGTCACTATAATAATTAATATTTGACCAAATATATGTACATAAACCTAGTCACACATCCCAACACACTTCTACATACATTTATGTACATACATGCATCATAAACTTAGACAAATAACTTAATAGGAAGTGTATCATCGAACTATAGGGTTTCTCTCTCTAAAATTTTCGCTCTGCCTTCTCTCTAAAATTTCAAAATTTTCATTTCCCCCGCCTTCGTAATCTGCAGATATGTTCTTCCATTCCTTCAATCTTCTTCTCCCCTCTTGATTCTTCCTGGCCTTCTCTTCTATCTGATCATGGTTAGTCACTCTCATCTTTCCCCTGGTAACTCGGTCAGCAGCCAACCCAGAGATCTCTTTGTCGATTTTGGCATTTCTCACCCAAATTCCCCTTCGATTTCTTCCCCGCTTGTTTTGAATTGTGAGGACATGGTAGAATCTGAAGTCATTCCCCTAGTTATTTCCATCAGCTCTGATGAATCCTCTTTGTTGAACAAGGATTTGGAGGTTCATGTCGGTCCGCTTCTGAGTTCGGAGCCCCAGGACATCTTCAAAGCTACCCACTTTTTTTCCAAGAAGGATAGAGATGAAGCTCTCTTAGAAAGGAAGAGGAATTTGCATCTCTTGAACTTCATTTATGATCATGGGTTCTCTGTGAGCGATGTTAATGCCTATGTTTCCGAGGGAAAGATCGCCGATTCTGTGACTGCCCATCAGGTGTTTGATAAAAGTTCCTCTGGTGTGGGCGAACGGTCTGTGGCTACGGCACTTCCCATTTGTCATCCCTCATTCTTGGGTGGTCGGCTGGTGCGTGTGTCCTGTGTGGGTGATGATCCTCAGTTAGAGCATGGCATTCAGTCGTCATTGCCTTCTCCGCTCCATATATCTTCAGCTAGTTTGAGTTCTGGCTTTGTCAGTAAGGTTCAAAACTCTCCTTCTAAGGAGGGGGAAGGTACTCATCAGTAGGTTGGGGCTTCTAAATCTAGGAGTTCCATTGTTTCTAACAAGGAGGAGAAATCTAGTGTTTCTCTTTCTTATTTTCCTCCTGCTTCTATGGAAGGTGGTATCCTTATCAAGCCGCTGATTGAAGTGCTAAGGCGTGGCAACTAATTATGGTCCTCTAGTCTGGTTGGTTATTTTTTCATTCCAAGCTTCCTTTCAAGGTCGTAAAACCTATTGCTAGGCGCCTTTGGGGCAATATGGGTCTTTCTAAGGTTATTCTCCACAGCAAAGGTTATTTCATCTTCAAATTCCAATCTATTGCTGACCGCGATAATGTTATTACTTCTGGGCCATGGCACTTTTCTTCAAAAGTCATTGTTCTTCAGCCTTGGAAAGAAGGCGTTGAATTCTCCAAGTCTGACTGTGATAAATTTCCCGTCTGGGTTAAGCTAAGCCAAGTTCCCATTTCGTATTGGTCTGCTGAAGGTATAAGTTATATTGCTACTGGCATTGGCAAACCGCTACTTACTGATGATTTTACATCTAAATTTGACCTGTTGAACTATGCCCGAGTGTGCATCAAAGTTACTACTATATTTTCCTTCCCATCTTCCATAAATATGACTATTCTGAATGAAGAAACCTTAGAGGACATTATTGTTCCAGTTGATGTAGAGTATTAGAGTAGACCTCCTTCTTGCCCTGTTTGCAAAGTGTTTGGGCATTCTCCTCTGAAATGTCCTAAATCTAACTTCAAATGGGTACCTAAAGCCCAGTCCCTCTTGGATCTAATATTGCCGAGACTAACTCAGACCCTTCTATTAGGGGAGAAGCTCAAATGGATGGAATCCTTGTTCTTAATTACAATACATCAACTTCTGTCCTAGAGGTATCTGCTCCTATCCAGAATGATTAGGTTACAATTTTAAAAGGTGTAAAGCTTGGCAAGGATCCCTCTTTTCATATGGTTGTTATGGCTACATCAAATGCTTTCTCTCCTATATCCAACTCTGGTCATCTCACTATGTCTGACAATGAACCACCCAATGTTGATAACCCGCTGCTCAAAGTGGTTGATGTAATAGAGGGGAAGGATTTAAAGTATAATCTTAGAGAAAGAAGTGGCCAACCTCAAGTTGCCAAAAGAAGGAATAAGGGCAAGGGCTATGGTGGTAACTCTTTTCACTAACCTATGTTTATGTTAGCTTCTTATAATGTTAGGGCTTTGAATAAAAAGCCTAAGTAGGCTTATGTTAAACAATGTATTCTTGATAATAGTATATCTTTAGTTGGGCTACTTGAAACTCGTGTCAAAGAGTATAAAGCTAATAGAATCTCTAGAGCTTTATGTAAGAACTGGAAGTGGGCTTTTAACTATGATTCCCACTACAATGGGCGAATTTGGGTCGGATGGAATCCTACTTTTTGGAATGTGGATATCCTTTTTGTTTCGCCCAAGTGATCCATTGCAAAGTTCAGCTTCTTATCAATACTAATACTGATTTTTTTGTTTCCTTTGTGTATAATCTGAACTCTACTGTTGAAAGAAGGGATCTATATAGGGAGATCATTACCCTCTCTTCTTCCAATAGTTGGTGCCTTATGGGGGATTTTAATATTATCAAAAATCTTGATGAAACTGATAGAGAAGATGATTCTTGGGATACTGGTATGGAAGAATTTAAGGACTGCTTGCATAATATTAGGGCAGATGATATTCGTGTTTTTGGTCCTATTTTCACCTGGTGGAACAGTCAGATTTCCAGACCCATTAACAAGAAACTGGATAGGGCTCTTGGTAATGCTTCATGGTTTTCTTCTTTTCCTCTTGCCCAAGCTACCTTTGCTCCTCGGGGCGTGTTTGACCACTCTCCTGTCATTGTTAACACTGGTATCCCTACAGTGCGCAACTGGAAGCCTTTTCAATTCTTCAATCATATGTTGCTTCTTGATGGATTTAACGACTGTGTTCATACTGCTTGGGGCATTCCTGTTCATGGTAATCCTTTTTTTGTATTCTCTTATAAATTCAAGCGCACCAAAAAGGCTCTAATCGCCCTTAATAACTCAGTTGGAAATCTCTCTATTTCTGTCAAGCTTGCAACAGCTAATCTGCATCATACTCAATCATTACTTCAAGTTAATCCCTTTGACAAATAGCTTATTGACCGGGAAAAAAGTTATTTGCTCAATCTTTGGTCTGTTTTGGACAGAGAGGAAATTCTGCTCTAGCAAAAATCCAGAGCTACTTGGTTGGCATTAGGTGATCGTAATTCTAGATTTTTCTCTAATATGGTGAAAAATAGATGGAACTATAATAAAATCTTATCCATTCAAACTGTTGAAGGTGAGTTGGTACATGGTCAAGAGATTGTGGAGACTATGGCTGTCAACTACTTCACGCATATGTTCAGTCCCTCCCCTACTCCTTATAATGGAATTGGTGATTATGCTTCCATCCCTCATCATGTCATAAACCTTGAGCAAGATAATCTCCTCTCTGCCCCCAACACTGATATGGAAATCTTCAAGGTCATGAATTTAATGAAAAGGAACAAAAGTCCAGGTCCCGATGGCTTTAACGTCAATTTTTTCATTAATTGTTGGGACGTTATTGGTGCAGACTTTACCAATGTTGTCAAGTACTTCTTCTCATCATGTAGAATGACAAAAGGCCTAAACTCAACTGTAATTGCTCTTGTTCCTAAATGTGCTAATCCATCTACCATGGCTGATTTCAGACCTATAGCATGTTGTAACACTATCTATAAGTGTATTGCCAAGATTCTCTCTAACAGGCTCAAAGAGGTGCTACCTTTTATTATTGATAAGGCATAATCTGCTTTTGTTAAAGCACGGAACATCAGTGACAACATTTTGCTAGCTCAAGAATTATTCAGGAACTACCATAGAGCTTCTAGCTCTCCCCGTTGTGGTCTTAAAATTGACTTAACAAAAGCTTTGGATACTGTCAGATGGGATTTTCTATTTAATACCCTTGAATACTTTCAGTTCCCTTCAGCCTTCATTGACTGGATCAGATCATGTGTCACTTCTGCCATGTTTTCCATCAAAGTTAATGGGTCTTTGGCTGGTTATTTCGCCAGCTCCAAAGGATTACGTCACGGAGATCCACTCTCCCCCTTTTTATTTGTGCTCATCATGGAAATGCTTTCCCTTAAGCTCAATCATGGGTCCTTGCAGCAGGGGTTCAAATTCCATTGACGAACTAAGGAGTGTAAGATTACTCACCTTTTCTTCGCCGATGATATCATCATCTTTTGTCATGCTAACCTGCCTACTGTTACCATTATCCACTATTGCATAAATTCTTTTTCCCTATTTTCTGGGCTCATTCCAAATGTTCACAAAAGCCAGTGCTTTCTTGTTAATTCTGACCCAGTCACCTCCCAAAACATCTTAGGCCTTCTTGGTTTCTCTTTGGGCAGCCTTCCCACTAAATTCTGGGGAACTCTCATATCTTCCCAATAAATTCTCTATCCTTGCCTACTCAGGTCGTATTTAGCTAATTAAATCTGTCCTTTTCTCCATTCAATCCTTTTGGAGTAGCCATTTTCTACTCCCTCAAGATGTCATTAGATCCATTCAATTCATACTCTGTTGGTTTCTTTGGAAAGGTTCATCCCTTGCTAAGTATGGTGCTAAAATTTCTTGGAATTTTATTTCCCTTCCCAAATTGGAAGGAGTGCTTGGGATTAAAAGCATACTTGATTGGAACAAGTCCTTGCTTATGATGCATCTGATTCATATTCTCCAGTTCAGGCCTACTTCATTATGGGCTGCTTGGGTAAAAGCTACCATTCTCAAAGGGCAGTCTCTTTGGCAGAAACCAATCCCTACTGATTGTTCCTGGATATCGAAACAAATACTTAAACTCAGACCTCTTGCATTATAGCATATTCAGTACAAAGTGGGTTGAGGAGACCAAATCAGCTTGTGGTATGACCTTGGGTTAATGGTACTGCTCTCAACCCTGACCATGACCTGCTATCAAACTCTAGCCTACCTGAAAAGGCTATGGTTAATGATATTCTGCTGCACTCTTCTTAGACTCTTCCACAGAGTAATCACCATGAGGTTATTGCACTTCATAGACTGATCGAGGACATCCCAGTTCCGCCCAACACTGATGATTGTATCTTATGACACAACCTCAATATTAATTTAATTAAGGCTTAGCATATTTGGGACAATATTAGACAACGACGGCAACAAGTGGCTTGGCACAACATCACTTGGAATGAACTGCATGTGCCCAGATATTCCTTCATGCTTTGGCTGGGCTTTCTATAAAAGATACAAACCAATGATATTACAATGCATTACATAGGTAGGGCCCTTGCATGCCCTCTTTGCCAACAACACTTCGAAACTTTCGACCACATTTTCTTTGAATGTGACTACTCTAGGGTTATTCTAGGAGCTGCCCTTACCCTGGGGGACTGGAATCATATTCCCATGAACTGGGATGGAGTCACATTCTTCCTTCTATCCTTTCAAGGCACCAAGCTCACAAAAAACATTATGTGCCTCTCGGTGGCTGTCTCCTTCTATAAAATTTGGGAAGCTAGAAACTCCAAGCTACACAATGATACAATGGTCCCACCAAGTAGCCTAGCAAAGGATGTCATTAGTATAATCAAATCTAGGTTATCTAAATGCAATTCATTTATTAAGGCTACTTATTTTTATCAATTCTAATGTAACTGGCTTTTGTGATTTGTGATTATTTCCTTCTATAGCCAGCTCCTCTTTTGGGTTGTCTCTAGATGATCGAGCTATAGCCTGGGAGCCATTGTATATTTGATCTTTGCAATACAAACAAACAAATTTAGCACACAAAAAAAAACTTAGACATTCTCCATTCATGTGCGAACATTAATTAGATTAATCAAGTTTATATATTCAATACCAAGACTATTAAATTTTTAACTAACACCAAGATAACATTTGAGAATATAAAATTATTCTTAAGAAATTTATTTCTAATTTTAAGACGGGACATAGAGAGTAATTAAATGGAGCTGTATTTGTTAGCTTCATTGACTAATGCGAGTGAATAATTAGAAAATTATTGTAGTGTTAGAAAACCTTTGGTTTTAATGTCTCTTCCTCTTCCCATCTCTTCATCTTCCACTTTCTCTCTCTCCACGATATATATATGCATTCACTACAAAAAAATGGGTCTTTTGCAACGATTTTTCGGGTAACGACTTTAAAGGTCGTTACTAAAGTTATATGTTTAGCAACGAACGTTGTCCTTCGTTGCAGTTTGGGTCAGACTTTCACTTTTTGCAATGAAATTCATAAGTCGTTGCAAAATTTCGATGCTAATTCATTGGCGGGAAAACAGTTCGTTAGAAATTCGTTGCAAAATTTTCGACCACTTGATTTCCCGTCATCGTAGGCAACGAAAGTTTTGTTTGTTGCTCAAAATGGGGCTATAGCAACGATTATTCAGGCAAGGACTTTATACGGCGTTGCTAAAAGTGTATGTTTAGCAACGCAACTTGTCCTTCGTTGTAGTTTGTGTCAGGCTTTCACCTTTTGCAACGAAATTAATACGTCGTTGCCAAATTTGGAAACAAAATTCGTTAGAAATGCGTTACAAAATTTCTAACCACTTTCTTTCTATTCGTCGTGGGCAACGAAAGTCGTTTTGTTGCTATATTTCGTTGCCGAATATGGCCCACATTCATTGGCAACGATGGTATTTGCGTTGCGTATTTTATACAACTTGTTACAACGACTAGTAAATTTGTTGCCCAAAATTAAGATAAACTGAATAAGGTTTTTTTGGTATTTTTTTCCCCAGAACAGATTATTTTTGGTACATTGAAAGATGTGTTTATCATCGCAATGTCATCGTTTCGTGACATAATATCAATGTATTATTAATTAGAATTAATACACTTAGTTTTTGTTCGGGTTAAATTTCCATGCCATGCAATTAAATCTTTTGCCATTACTCCAAGAAATTATAGAATTTTGTGAGTTCCTTGTGTGTAAAGACAATCTCTTTCTTTCTCAAAGGATTGAGTATTGTGTAACCGTTTCTTAAAGCTCTGTCACAGATCATAATTAATCTTTGTTTGATGAAAGACTTCAGCATGTTCTTACAAACATTGAAATAGCTTTAAAATCAAAAAACTTAATTTGAAAATACAAAATAGGATTCTCTACGCTGCCTTTTGCTGCAGGTAGTCCGAGCTTTAGAAGGGAAGATGTCCCTGGATGAGCTAAAGAAGAGTAATAGACCTGGACACAGTACTACATCTGATGGTTCCCTTGGAAGCTCAGATTATGACAGTGCCACATACACACAAGACATGGACAAATTTAGAAAGTTGGCATTTGAAGTCTTGGAGCTCAACTCTAGTGAATGCAGTAGCGGTCCCACCAGTGAGTTCACTCAGCAACCATCTGGCTCTAGCAGTGAATGCCGTCGGACTACTCCAGATAATATAGATTCCAGCAGTGATGCTTGACAAATAAAAACTAACGACAACGGAAAAAAAATATCCAAATTTAACATAATCAGCTTTACCAAATAAAAGTTCAACAGTTAAACAAAATATCCAAATTTCAAGTTATGTCCACAACAAATGTTCAACAGTCCATAAATTAAGATCAAGAGTTATTTTTAGCTCTTTCTGCCCCTGTGTTGGTGCTGCCTTGAATCAAGCGCAAGAATTCTGGATTGTCGGACAGCTTGTTCATTATATTTTCGAGATTGTCAATCCGTTTGTCTTAGGCTCGAATGGTAGATTGCAGCTCTTCATTCTTGGAGCGAGTCGCTTCCAACTCCGCTGCCAATGCTTTTTCTTTGTTGGTTGATGTAGTCTTCTCTGCTCGAGGTCCAAAACCAAAACCAAGCAATCGTCCTGCCTTCTTGCCCAAGACTTTAGTCATAATCTCTCTTTTGTCATTTATGTCAACATTTCCAGATTCTGCTTCCATCTCAGAGATGCATTCAGTCTCAAGTGATTTCATTTCATTCTGTGAAATTATCAACAAATGTAAATAATTGAAATGTATAGTCTCTAACTTTAGTTAAAAGATTACAATGTAAATCAAGACTAATGCCCAAATCATATGTTTGACTACCTCTATTATCAAAAAAGAGGTAAAGTTTGTATAACTTACGTATGCAGATTCATTTTCAGGTTGCACCCACTCCTTTGTTTTCTTCTTTTGATGTGTGCTTTTATAACCTTCAATTGGATCTCCCTGAAAAACAAATTAGAATATCAAGTCAGCCATAGTTCAGTGCGTTAGGTATTAGTAAATACCAAGTGGTTTGTCATGTGTGCTGTAAGTCTACTATAAGATATGTATTTGATAGACGGTAGGCATGGTACAACCAAAAGAGTAGATATGCAGACGAAGTAAATATCACAGTTGGGGTTCCTCCAACAAATTAAACTCCAACTATCCTGCAATGAGCTAAAGGTCCTCAGATTATATTGATTCAAATGAATCTCAAAGTCTTAAAGACTGTCACCAAGTATTGTTTTCATAGTAAATTATTGATATACAGCACATTACATTTCAACAAAACATTTCAGAGCAAATTCAAATTTGTGCTTACATTAGCATAACAATAACACATCTCAACTTTATCACTTCTCTTATTTAACAAGGACGCAAACCAACTCAATACATAATTACATATTGTCTAAAAATATGTTACATTCTAAATAAGGATTTCTAGTACCAGCAAGTTCAAAATAGGACTCCTCATTAAGCAAACTGCCAGAACATGGATTATTGTAGCAATCTAAATTTCAAAAGAGATTTTGCAGGCTTTTACATATTGTACTGCAAATTTCCCAACTGTTCACAATATGCATCAAAGCTTTTTTTTAAAAGAATTAGAATTACACAAACCAAAATCCATATATTTACCAATTCAGTATATCCATCCACTGCAACTTATTAAAGATTTGTTAATGTTCAAGAGGACTATTTGATTAGATAAAACAAAAATATGCAACCAATTTCCAAACCAGATAACAAATAATGGATAACTTCATATCAAAAAATCATATGGCTCAACTTCTTCAATAAAAGATCTTCACAACCCATTTTCAAATTTCAGTACAAGCTCCTTCATAGAGCACAATATTACTATGGTGGGTTAGAAGTTTCAATAGCAAGATTAAAAAATACAAAGGCCGAGCAGTAGCTCTAACATGTACATACGTACCTTTTCTGTATGATGAACAACAAATGGTTTTGACCCTCCACTGTGAATGGCCTTATTGCCTCGATTTTTCTTGTTTACTTCTGAGCGATGCTAGAAAAAAAAACAAATCATTGAATAAATAATATAAATCTAATATTCTTTGATAAATTAAAATAATATACATATAAAGTAACTGATTAAAGTTAGAATAACCATACAATAAATTTGGGCGATGTCCAATAATCACACATGTCACTCCACTTGGAGGCATCAATGTTGTTTGGAGGGTTGTTCCTTGTTTCTTGGACTGATGGAAAAGTCTTGAAGTATTTGTATAGCTTGCACCTTTCCCCTCTATTCCTATCCTTCATAATTCCAAGTGCCACACGCTTCACATGGGGCTGTGAAAGGTCGATATCGAATCGAGCCTGAAGAAATAAACCATTACTACATCAACGACTTACATGGAAAAATTATGAGTTACTGAAATGGAGAGAAATAATGAGAGACTTGAGTTATATTAATCAACCACAAATTGATTTTTGTAATGATAATGCTGCTTGTTTGGATGAGGATACAGAAAAGATACAGAATCTATGAATGACATAAGAATATCAAACCATATTGATTCTAAAGTCCAGTACTACTCAGCTTTTTTGCATTTTTGACTAGCTACATATTCTTTTGATATTCTTCACATGTCCTTGTTTCTGAAAACACACTACCAAATAAACATAAAAATCATTCACATATACTTTTACATTGAAAGTCATTTTGTAAATGCAATTTTAGTTTTGGGACAAGAGGAAGTATATTATTGTAATATGTGAATTATATATCGAAACACGTAGAACGTATTGAACTGTATATACGAAGTGTAATGCGTCATGACATTTAAGTGAGCTTAATTTGAGTGAAATTAGTTCACGTATTGGTGTCTATATGTTTTTGGAACCGGTTACTGAATTAGACTTATTATTAAGGGAGGAAACATCAAAAATAGAGAAGAAAAAAAATATTTGGATGTTGAAATGTACTAATCTACTGGTTGCTATAATATTGTACTAATAACTGTCTCCGGATATATAGAGTACAATTAAGCAGTAGGTATATATGATATTTATATTATCTCGTATAACTAGTTGTACTTGGACTTGTATTTGTATTCATTCATCTGCATAAAACACAGAACCAAAATGCGGCAAAGGCGGTTACCCCAAAGGCCACGGACAAAATATCTACTAGGGTTCCTCGATTATTATCTATTATTATTAGATACACAGGTCACATAAAACAATAATATTTGCTATAATTTAATTTATAAAAAGTAAAACTTACTTCAACCCTTGACAATGACTCTTCAATCACTCCCTCTGTAATATCCTTGAATTTGGTATTCAATGGAAGGTGGTGGCGGACCATCAGTCCTATTTCTGACGACAACTTAGCTAATTCTACAGGATCAGTTGGCCTTCCTTTAGTAGGTGAGACATTAATAGCCAGCTTCTTTCCTTTGGACTTTGTGAGTTTCTCTAGTCCAATACCGCGAGTAGGTCCACGAATTTTATTTGCGGTAGATGAAGCTATTAAAAAAATAGATGAGAAAAAGTATAGTGAACAACAAATTACCAAAAAAAATAACTAGGTATAGCATACATATACGACTACATATATCATTTGTTAACTAAATAGGTGTATAGAAAACTCACATGGTCTAGACCCTTCTGAAGACCCTTGCTCTGCGGACATCAGTGTCGGGGCACTCTCTTCTAGTTCGGTAAAGTTTTCACCAACAATGGTGTCATTTGTGCCTTGCGTTGGGATAGAACTAGGAGTACCCACTTCATTCACAGGACCAACATTTGCATTTGGTGAGCGTGCAAACATTGCACGTAATTTGTTTGTTAAACGCATAGGTGATTTTGGCAAGTCAGAACGAGCTTGTGATCTAGTAATCGGGCTTCTTGAAGGAGTTGACGACATCATTATTCTTCTTCTTACATGAGGATTTGACTGTTCAGATACATTACGTTCAACTTCTTCATTAGCCTCATGGACCTCTTCATTTTGGGAGGCTAGGTATCTTCTGGTTTGAGCTGCGCCTTTCCTTTTAATTCCAGGGCCAGACATTTTCAACAACCAAGTAAACAAGTTGAATGCTTTTCTGCAACTAAATTATCAGAACAAGTATACATATTAGTAAATAAGACAGATTTAGTAATAGAAAGTAGGATTAAAGAATGTCATACATTACACAAACAAAACTACAATCTGGTCAAAATATATATTACATGTAATATGTGTAAGAATGCATAGCTGCAACATAATTTTATAAAAGGGGTGAAGTTTCTGTTCTGGGCAGAAAAGCATTTGTTTGAAAGCCATTCTTCTAAATGAATAATTTTTTTAGAAATAGAGACAGGGTTTGTTCAAAGACATACGTCAATGTTGGAATAACATTCAACATTGACGTATTCAATGAGTTGTACAATGTAGCTTATTTTCATATCAAAACTGCCATCCTTAATTTTTGAACGTTTTCACAATAAAAGTTAATTTATATCGAGTGATATACAGCACAAGCGAATGCAAAAAATTTTATCAGCAGTTAATTTTGTTTTATATTTAATTGGACTTGTACTTTATACTCAGAGCATGTTTAGAAGTTTGTGACATAATTAAAGCCTCCTATGTTGAAAAATCTTATTGATCGATTCACATTGGTTTAGCAACAATCAGGTTATTCAAAAAATCGCCTCAGACAAACAAATAAGCCAAAGAAATGCAACATATAGCTACTTTAAGGCTAAAAAGACGATACAAGCAGGCAGGAAGCATAAAACAGATGTAAATAAGAAAAGAGATGGTGTAAGTGGCAGCACACAGTGGATAATCACCCAAACAAAGATAAACATGCATTATACGCTACTTAAGGGTGAACTACTGCACTTAGTCTACCTAAGAACTCCTAAAATATTAAAACTTGATATTTTAATGATAATTTATGATATAACTAATCACATCAAATGATATTTTAATCTGAGAATGACATATTATCATTAAATTGTGACTTTATTATATTATAAAGTTTAGTTACGATTACATTAGGTGGTTTAATCTGACCCTAGTTATAATTTATATCATGAATGACACTTGATGACTAAAATGGAAGTGTCCTAATACAAGATGTTTGAAGAATTTAAGTCAACACATGTATTATGTAGTCCAGGTGACTTACTCCAAGCAAATCATAAAGGTTAACAGATTGAAACAATAATATAGTATGGTAAATCGGGATAAATAACAAAATAATAGCCCAAATAACAATTAAGGATGGAAGGTATGATGTCTGTAAAAACGAATAATGCAAGGGGTGCTTATGAAGAGCTCAATTAGGCAGCGATGTTTGCTTATCAAACTTAATTTTTTTGGATTTTCTAAGTAACCAATAGACCACTGTTATGGCTTTTAACCTCTGTTCAGATTTTTAATTTATCAAGGCCCCCCATCAATTGCAAGTAAATATATGTGATGATTGTAAAAAAGAAAAATCAAACTCTATTTTGTTACCTCCATTCTAACTCATTCATTTCACCGAGTTAAACATACATACATGTGTCATACAATACATGGATGGAATAAGCTTTTACCCCTCTCCCCTCCCTTTATCACAACATCCCTTTCCAATTTTTCTCCCCATCATTCACTAACTTCATTACAAACAAAAACAAAGAGTAATATATAATAATAAAATTGCTCTTCAGCAGCTTAAAGATACATTTCTCCATGCTATTCATCCTCCGTGCCAAACCCACTAATTCAAAGCTTTAGTGTGAGTTAAAGTTCGTATAATCATCATAGGCTTTGATGATTATGGACATGGTAGTTGCACAATGTACACTCCTCTCATGTAAAATGAAGAGATTTAGAGACGCTGACTACATTTAAAAACAGCATATGTTTGGAAATTCATATTTTTGACATTATTTTTAATTTCCATTTCGTGATCAGTTTAATAGTGTACTTATTTGTTTGAAATTGATATACAAAACCACACTCTTCTTAAAACTTAAAGAACACACTCCAAATAAGGTAATTTTTAAATAGGTTCTCAGACTAATTTCTTATTAATTCCTATGTCTTCTTATGAAAATGTTTCCTTTTCTGGAAGTAGAATCTCTAATTCTGGAATATGGAGTAATTGCTAAAATTTGGCGTCCACAATGTGTTAATGACCTGCAGCTATAGATTTACTGACCAAAAATGGTGTACTTAAGCGATGGGGCTATATGATACTATAAGAGTGATCCAACAACCTCTATTCACATAGTTTGGGGGTAAAAATCATGTTTTTGTGATCACGTAATCTTAAAACTCTCGCATCAACATTAAGAGTGGAAGGAACATAAACTGCCTTAATTTGTATTTCAAATAATCAACTAATCAGCCAATTCATTCACACAAACAAACCAAAATCTCAAACTAATAAATAGAAATCAGAATCACATAAACGTTTGCTAAAATGCACCACTGAAACTAATTTCAAATTGGAAACATATCATCCCAAAATCCAAACAAATAGATAAGAGACAAAATAACATTTTTACCAAATCTAAGTTTGTTGTTTCATTCAATAGTTCTAATCAATTACAAAAAACAACCCTTGAAATAGCATCAACAAACCCTAATTTTTACTTCAACTTTAAACTTATCAGCACATTCATTGCCAAAAACAACCAAAAATCCCCGATCTAAGAACTAGTCAACTCAGTATACTCAAAACATTACAAGTCATAAACCCTAGAAAAACTATGGCATGGAATTGAATGATACTCAAACTGAGAGCTCTAAATAACATCATAAACGGATCAGAGTACTAACCTGAGCCGAAGAACTATGAGTTACTGCTTGTCGATCTTCGTTAAAGTCACACACCAAGCAAGGTCATTTCTCTGTTACGCAGCGGGGAAGAAACTGTTGGAATAACTCGAAAAGATACCAACACAATAATATTATGCAAGGGCAAAAATTGGGAGGGAAATATAATATACTGGAGTGAAAATTATAGCGGGAAAAAAAGAATAATAACGTGAACATTTATCCTGAATATTAGAATATCTTACATTATCTCATCATTTATAAATTTTTATTGTTAACTTGAAATGTCATTAAGTTACTTGTTCCTAAATATTTCATAGGATTAAAATGTAATGTATGTACATGTTATTATAATGATATTCATTAATGCTTAATGGGTACATGTTTTCAATAAATTTAATTTTTTTTTGCTATTTTAAGAATAATATTTCTTCTGTCCCAAATTAATTGCTCAATTTTGACTTTTTAAGTCAAATTGACTATGAAATAGAATTAATAATTCAGCATATATATATATATATATATATATATATATTTCTAAATAAATTGTATATACTTTCTTGCGCATATAATTACTTCACCCATATTTTAGCAAAAATAGTAAAAAGATTAGTTTTAAAAATGGTCAATTTGACTTTATAAGGTCAAAATTGAGTAATTAATTTGGGACGGAGGGAGTATTGTTTATGCCTTGTTTGTTATAAGATGAAAATACTGGATATGCTTGTACGAAATTTCGTACAAGCATATCTAGTTGTAAGTACTGGATATGCTTGTATGAAATTTGTAGGTTGCAACGGTGATAGTGAACTTTAACGCACTATGCTAGAAGTTCTAAATCAAATGTTAATGCACATTCTAAAACTTCTTGACTTAACCCTTGATAACAGTTTGTTTTGTAATTGTACTTGATAACATTAAAAATTAAAACTTTTATATATAGTTTTGTTTTAAGTAATTATGAAATAAACATAATCTTGATGCATGTGTAAATATTTGTTATCGATATACTATTCAACTAATGTGATTTTTATTTCAAATTAATGAGTGTTTCAAGATTAGTTGAAGGGATATTTCAAAGAAATTGATTGACAAATGTTTTATTTTAAACAGTCAACTAAAGATTAATTTGACGAATTTTCCTCTTTTCAGACTAATTGTGACGTATTTTCCTCTTTTCTCTCTGGACAGAAACACTAGCTTTCAAAAGTTCATACTTAGAATTGGGGAGGGTTTGTTTTCTCTTATGGAGAGACCCTCCTGTAAATCATTTGGATAGGTGATTGCAGATATGCTAATTGAATACACGATGCGGGATGCAACATATCTACAGGGGTTATTTTCTTATTGTGACATACTATGATACTACGATGTACCATGTACAACTTTAGTTATCTAAAAGTATAATATCTGACTCAAAGCTCAAAATTAAGTACCATTATAAATATTTTAATCTATCATTAGTTCACTTAGGCTTACAAATTGCTCATTTCGCTATAAGGATACATTTTGACCTTTTAGAGTCAATTCGCAAAATTCTTACGGATGATGTGTGTATAATATTTGTGATTTGTAACACTTTTCTTTTGAAATTTACATAATTAGCTCTTTTTATTTCAAACAAGAGTTTAATTTTTTAATTTTTATGTTATAACTATTTAGTTATTGTTAGATAACAATTATAAATGATACAATATTAGGAAAGTAATTATCATAAGTTCATTATCATATTATTATTATTAACCTAATAACTTTTTATTTATAAAAATAAACAATAAACAAATATACGTCCTTAGTATTATTGGTTATTATTTTTATCATTTATATATATATATATATATATATATATATATTAAAAGTAACAAAACATCAATGGACTCTATTACAATTTTGTTTTTTAACAAAACAGGAAAATATTATTGCCAAAATCGATAGAGACCTAAACTCTCCCCCAATTCAATCTGATCTCTAACTGCGAAACCCTCAACTGGATTAGTAGCGAAGAAAACCGAGAAAATAATCGAGCATTGTGAAGAAACTGAGAAAGCGATGGAAACCTAGAAGCAATGAGACAACAAAGGATCGTTATATCTAAGTATCAGAAGCAAAAATCGGTATTCTACTTTGTTTATATATTTACTTTTTAGTATGATAGTTATTGTTTTCGATTTCAATGAATATGATGAAGCTTAGTCACAGAGTAACTGTTAGTATTTAGACAGAAGCTAGAATTCTACATGATTTGCCCTATTTTATTACTTCATTCACCGAGTTAAGGCATCTAGAAACATTCCCACAGGCCATTCCTTGGTAAACATTGATTTTTATGTAATAAAAGTGTCTGCTTCTTTTTGATTTGTGTAGAAATTGTAGTATGCTGATTTTCATCATTAACATACTTACCGACATAATTGGTTGGTAAGACTATATACAATGTTATATACGACTCTGTTCAATAAACTTAATATGTATAAACTTAATGTGTGTGTGTGTGTATATATATATATATATATATATATGTATATATATATATATATATCGTTCTAGCTGCATTTTTAATCATAAAATGTGGAACAAATTAAAATTAATATGTTCAATATGTTGATCAAAATCTCTCTTAGATGCTTGTGTGTTTGCCCTTTTTAAAAAAAAAAAATTAATAGTTGGGGAAAGTAACTGAATAGCACCAGTGCCCTTTTTGTCGATGAAGATGAGTTGGGTGGTGGAATTGGTCTAATGGTTCCCATAACTTTGGTACACTTGAAAATATAAAGTGGAGGGTACTGTTGGGGAGTCAATTGTAATCTCTGTTGTGAAAATATAATTGATTTCGTTGGTTTCTTGTTTACTGTGATGGATCTCAGTTCTTTAAATGTGGATGGCATTGAAACCTCAATTTCATTTATGGGTTTGTAAAGCAGTTGTACTGTGGTATGTATGTATCTTACGCAGGGATTTTAATTAGAGGAAGACTATGACGTTGTTTTAGTAGTGGATAGCATTTATGGCTTTCTTTGTTATTGACTGGTGTTGCATTGCCATCCGCTAGGTTAAAAGGTAGGTAGTCGCATATTCTTTTATCCACTCTACAAAGTATGAGTGGATAATTAACCATGAATTAAGTGATACATCTACGAGTCCCTCTCATATAACTAAGTGATACACACACACTCTCCGAAACTGGATCCTTGTTCAGATATGTGAAGTGCTCTAGCTGTTACTTGTTTTTCTGCAAATAAACAAAATGCTAAATTGGGTGTGAATCTGTGAACTTCAAAACCATTCTTCTAAATGTTTGTTTGTTTGTTTTGTATTGCGATTTACCTCAATGTTCTTGGTATATGTTCCTGGTCAGGTCCCCTCATACGTAAGACTGGACATGTGTGTGCTTGTGCATATCTCTGTCTATTCAGAACTAAGATAACATGGGAAAGTTGGAGGCTTTTGCTTTCGGTCCTTTTGCTCATGAAGTCAGTTTCTAGTTTGGAAAACATTAAAAATGGACCACAAATTATCATCTGCATAGTCTGAATTTTACTGCATAGTTACACGTCTTCATTGTTCACTGTAGCTGGGCATAAGTTAATTACTAAAGTTGCATTGAAGTAAATTTTTATCACATAAATATTTAAATGCCTAAGGAACAGAAATTTGTTGATGACTCGTAATAAGTGGAAGAACAAGAAGTTTGTGACTGCTCTCACTATATTCTGCTCTCACTATATTCAATCCTCTACTTTGCTTGTTATTTGGAGTCTAATTTTCAAAATTTCTAAGGTTTACTACTAAATATGGATTATTTCAGGTTTAACACATTTTCATGGATAAGAGCTGGACTCATCATGAGCGTATATCTGCGACTTATCTCAATGGGGTCAAAACGTTCATTGATCATGTACGTGCAACAATGGGCCCAACCGTTGACATTAGATGTCCTTGTATTAAGTGTATAAACTTGTACACTATAACCCAAGAAGAGGTGTCTGCACATTTGTGCATCAATGGAATAATGCCTACTTATGATAAGTGGATTTACCACGGCGAACCCATTTCACATAAAAGTAATGAACATGGTGAGTATATTAACTCTCAAAATGAGGAGTTTATGGACTATGATTCAGATGGTGATGAGGATGAATTTGAAACATTAATGGAAGATATTAACCGAGGAAACTATACTGTTAATGGGAATGAAGAAGATACCTTCCAAGATCGAAACCATACCAGATTTGAAAAAATGGTGTATATGTTAAACAAGGAGTTATATCCGGGATGCAAAAAGTACTCCATTTTGTCATTTGTTATTAAATTGCTACATTTGAAGGTTTTCAACCATTGGACAAATACGTCAATAGACATGCTGCTTGAGTTGATGAAAGATGTTCTTCCTGATGCTGTGAATTTGCCAAAGTCATACTACGAGGCAAAGACAATGCTACGTGAAATTGGCCTTGGATACCTGCAAATTCACGCATGCAAGTAAGTTCCATCACACATCAAAAATTCCTTAGCACATGCTTCTATGTATGATTACTAAATCTTTCTCCCTTTTGTTGAAGGTATGATTGTGCACTTTTTTGGAAAGAAAGTAAGGATTTAGAAGAGTGCCCAGTATGCGGGAAATCAATACGGAAACTTAATGATGGAAAGGGGAAGAAAATCCCACACAAGATTTTAAGATACTTTCCTATAAAACCACGGCTGCAAAGACTTTTTATGTCAAAAAAAATTGCAAAAGACATGCGGTGGCATAAGGAAAAACTTGTTTCAGTTGAAGGTGAATTGAGGCATCCAGTAGATTCTATATCGTGGAAGGAGTTTGATAGAAAGTACGAATGGTTTTCCAATGATCCAAGAAACATTCGTCTCGGCCTAGCCACGGACGGATTCAATCCATTTGGAAATATGAGTTGTTCATACAGCATGTGGCCGGTAATACTCACTCCTTATAATTTGCCCCCATGGATGTGCATGAAGGAGCCCTTTTTCATAATGTCACTATTAATTCCTGGACCAAAAGCACCAGGTAATGAAATCGATGTTTATTTACGTCCTTTAATAGATGATCTTGTTGATTTGTGGGAAGAAGGAATTCAAACATATGACTCTTATACTGGGTGCAATTTCAACATGCATGCTTCTGTTTTATGGACCATTAACGATTTTCCTGCACTTGCAAATCTGTCTGGATGGAGTACCAAAGGGTATATGGCTTGTCCGACCTGTAATGTTAATATACGATCGACTAGGTTGAGAAGTAAAATCTCTTACGGGGGGCATCGTGCATTTCTCGCTCCTAATCATAGGTATTACTAATATTCATCTTATTTTCATTTCATCCTCATATGTTTAGTATCATTTACATCGTATACTTTTAATTTCCCTTGTAGGTGGAGAAAGAGTTTAGAGTATGATGGAAAGGAGGAACTCCGTAGACCACCTAAAATCCTAAGTGGATCAGAAATTTTACATCAATTAGAATCAATAACATTTGGAGAATTTGGCAAGCATCCGGATAATGTAAGCAAGAATAGAGAAAGAAAGCGAAAAAGGACAGCAACTTCGTCCAACTCTAATTGGACAAAGAAAAGTATTTTTTTTAAGCTACCATACTGGAAATATTTAAAGGTGAGACATAAGCTTGATATAATGCACATTGAGAAGAATATTTGTGACAACATACTTGGGACATTACTAAAGATTGAAGGTAAAAATAAGGATACGTACAAGGCTCGACAAGATTTACAGGATTTGAATATACGTAAAGAGCTGCATTTGAGACCACGGGGAGATAAGTTTGACAAACCACAACCAGCCTTTTCTTTTTCCAAGAAAGAGAGAGACAAATTCTTGTCCTTTATACGGTCTATCAAATTCCCTGATGGATATGCATCAAATATCGCTAGATGTGTCAATACAAGTGACAGTAGTATGTCGAGATACAAGACGCATGATTGCCATGTTCTTTTATAACGATTAATCCCTGCTGGAGTTCGAGGGAATCTTAATGACGATGTGGCAACAACATTAACTGAGTTGGGTGCATTCTTCAAGAATTTATGTTCTAGGACAGTCAAAGTGGATGACTTGAGAAAAATGGAGAAGGATATTGTAATTATCTTATGTAAGATTGAGAGGATTTATCCACCGGCCTTCATAGATATTTGTGTTCACTTGGCTGTTCATCTACCACAAGAAACAATGTTTACAGGCCCTGTATGCTATTCGTGGATGTATCCAATTGAAAGGTACATAATTAAATCTTTCTGGTTATCTATGCACTATGTAGTTGTTTCATACTAAAATGCGTATTTTTTTGGTACATAAGGTATCTATGCACTTTAAAAAAGTATGTAAGGAATAAAGCACAGCCAGAAGGATCAATTGCTAAAGGGTATGTCGCAGATGAATGCTTGACATTTTGTTCCTTGTACTTACCACGAAGTGAGAGCAAGTTCAATAAAAAGGAACATAATCCTGATGGAAAAGTTAGAAAAGATGCTCTTTCTGTGTTTTCTCAAAATGTTCATCCATTAGGTGGTTTTATTTTCGATTATGCTGATTCGATTGAGATTCAAATGGTTCATTGGTATGTATTAAATAATTGTGAAGAGGTGCAACCTTATCTCGAGTAAGTTGAATATTATATCATTATATTATTCAAATGATTATTGCTTCCTACTAAGTTTATGTACTAATACTATTCTGGTAGGGAATGTGAGGAGGAATTGAAACGAGATTACCAAATCAACATCGAATTGGAAAAAAGATTTCCTCAATGGTTTAAAAAGAAGGTAAAATTTGTTTTTCTTTGCCCTTTTGAATCTGTTTGTTACTATTTGAAATGCAATGATTAATTTTATTTTGTTCCCTCTAATAGATTCATCATACTTGGAATACCACATCAAATGTCATTAGTGATCAACTATTTGCATTAGCATGTGGTCCAAATTTACGAGTATGGAAATATAAAGGATGCATTGTCAATGGAGTGAGGTTTCTTGTCAAAGATCGTGACAATCGCAGGCAAAGCCAAAATAGTGGAATAACATGTGAAGGAGAACACGATGGGAAAAGTATTGACTTTTATGGCTTATTAAATGGTATTATCAAAATATAGTATGGAAAAGGTTATAATGTGTTCATATTTTCTTGTGAGTGGTTTGATTTAGCTAATCAGCGATTGGGTATTAGGAAGGATACAAACTTTATAAGTGTAAACATAAATGGCACATGGTATAAAAACGATCCATACATATTAGCTTCTCAAGCAAAACAGGTTTTTTTTCTGGATGATTTGAAATTAGGAGGCAACTGGAAAATTGTCCAAAGGTTTAACCACCGACATGTATTTGATGTTCCGGAGGATGAAATGGACGACATTGAAAATTATACCACTGACGATGTTGTTAACCTTGATGATGACTCACCCGATATCGACATTGTTGTTGAGGATCAGGAAATAGGGCCAATGGATAGAGTTGACGTTGACCCAGAAATAATAAATAGCAGTGTCTTAATACAAAGAAATCACAAAAATAACATTGAACAAAATATTTTATTGGATGAAGACATTAATGATGATGTCGACGAGGATGATTTTGAGGAGGAGGAATTCGATGAGGAGGGGTATAGCGAGGATGATACAACTGCGTATTATCGTAGCCAGGAAGAACGAAGTATGAACGAGGAAGATAGTGAGAACTAGCATCAAATAAGGTATAACTTTTGTCATATTAATAAACTGTTGTTTTGTATATTTGTTTCTCAACACAAATGGTGCTGGTGCTCCTCTATGATACTGTCATGAGGAATGAGCGCACTAGTTTCTTCCATTTTCATCTGTGTACATTCTGGTGCACTTAAATGTATAGAGTTCTAGTCACATTGTGTTAAAAAAAAGTGTTCCAATGGCGCACTTCATCATCAATTGGTGTTATCTCCTCGATGCATATGCCTCATGTTCTGAGTTTATAGTTCATTTGTTTAGAGTGATACTAAATTCTGTAAAACAAATAGAAAGTAATTTCATGTCATTGTACAACACAGATACGAGCCTTATGTTCATGAATAATGTGCAAACAAACACGCACATATATTGCAATATCTGCACACAGACGAGCATAATTAAATACTCCATCTTTGTATAGTTTCTGCATATGGAAATAAGTTGAGATCAATTTTTTGATGTTCTATCCAGTGGGATACCTCTAGGAATTCTGGTAAGGAAAGTCAAGTTGAACAGCATGGGATACGAAATACATTCGAGTCTAGAGTAAATGTGGTAATATATTAGTATAGAGCATGTGAAGAAAAATGTAGCTAATTGTCAGCACTGAATAAAATGCAAAATAAAAGAAGTAGCTAATTTGTCAACAGCGAAAATAGGTAAGCCCCCTCTCTCTCTCTCTCTCTGCCCCCTTAGCCACAGGCCACCAAAATATCAACAATTCTCTACTAACCTTGTTTTTAACATTTTCTTTTTAATGTTTTATCTAACTTTGTTCCTAAATGGAACAAGAAGTTAACTATGCTTGACCAACTTGGCACAGAACAAGGCAAACATTCATCTGATACAAGTTAGCTTACTACTCAATTCTGATTTGAAGATGATAATAGTTCTAAAAGCAAAACAGACAATGGGAATTCTGTTATTAACAATTATTATACACTCTGTTCCAAATAAGTGGAAGTTTGACAAAATGTAGTTTTCCATAAGAAGTTGAGGAAAACAAAGTAAAGTAAGGTATTAAAATATATGTAATTATGTTTTCCTCTACTGGTTTGTAGTTTCTTGCTTTGTTTTTATCTAATTTTTGAACTTCTTGACACATTAGCTGATTCACTTTGTGCTTCTAATCATGTCAAAGTAACACTGCTTCCATTACGGTAACGGTTACATTAACATATTTCTTGTTAATTGGGAACCTTGTTTTTAGTCTCGTCATTCTCAACGGATACACAAGGAACTATAGTTTAGCTTAGCTTAGCTTGTATGGTAAAATATGTGAGTGATGAAAACAATGCAACCAAAGGGCTCTACCAGGAGTTGGTAATTCCCGTAACAAATTTTCATAATGAAGATAAAGGCTATGGTTTTGGCTGGTGAATTTTTTGATGTACATATTAGGAAGGATATTGACAAGGATGATTTTGAGGAGGAGGAATTCGATGAGGAGGGGTATAGCGAGGATGATACAACTGCGTATTATCGTAGCCAGGAAGAACGAAGTATGAACGAGGAAGATAGTGAGAACTAGCATCAAATAAGGTTAACTTTTGTCATATTAATAAACTGTTGTTTTGTATATTTGTTTCTCAACACAAATGGTGCTTGTGCTCCTCTATGATACTGTCATGAGGAATGAGCGCACTAGTTTCTTCCATTTTCATCTGTGTACATTCTGGTGCACTTAAATGTATAGAGTTCTAGTCACATTGTGTTAAAAAAAAGTGTTCCAATGGCGCACTTCATCATCAATTGGTGTTATCTCCTCGATGCATATGCCTCATGTTCTGAGTTTATAGTTCATTTGTTTAGAGTGATACTAAATTCTGTAAAACAAATAGAAAGTAATTTCATGTCATTGTACAACACAGATACGAGCCTTATGTTCATGAATAATGTGCAAACAAACACGCACATATATTGCAATATCTGCACACAGACGAGCATAATTAAATACTCCATCTTTGTATAGTTTCTGCATATGGAAATAAGTTGAGATCAATTTTTTGATGTTCTATCCAGTGGGATACCTCTAGGAATTCTGGTTAAGGAAAGTCAAGTTGAACAGCATGGGATACGAAATACATTCGAGTCTAGAGTAAATGTGGTAATATATTAGTATAGAGCATGTGAAGAAAAATGTAGCTAATTGTCAGCACTGAATAAAATGCAAAATAAAAGAAGTAGCTAATTTGTCAACAGCGAAAATAGGTAAGCCCCCTCTCTCTCTCTCTCTCTGCCCCCTTAGCCACAGGCCACCAAAATATCAACAATTCTCTACTAACCTTGTTTTTAACATTTTCTTTTTAATGTTTTATCTAACTTTGTTCCTAAATGGAACAAGAAGTTAACTATGCTTGACCAACTTGGCACAGAACAAGGCAAACATTCATCTGATACAAGTTAGCTTACTACTCAATTCTGATTTGAAGATGATAATAGTTCTAAAAGCAAAACAGACAATGGGAATTCTGTTATTAACAATTATTATACACTTTGTTCCAAATAAGTGGAAGTTTGACAAAATGTAGTTTTCCATAAGTAGTTGAGGAAAACAAAGTAAAGTAAGGTATTAAAATATATGTAATTATGTTTTCCTCTACTGGTTTGTAGTTTCTTGCTTTGTTTTTATCTAATTTTTGAACTTCTTGACACATTAGCTGATTCACTTTGTGCTTCTAATCATGTCAAAGTAACACTGCTTCCATTACGGTAACGGTTACATTAACATATTTCTTGTTAATTGGGAACCTTGTTTTTAGTCTCGTCATTCTCAACGGATACACAAGGAACTATAGTTTAGCTTAGCTTAGCTTGTATGGTAAAATATGTGAGTGATGAAAACAATGCAACCAAAGGGCTCTACCAGGAGTTGGTAATTCCCGTAACAAATTTTCATAATGAAGATAAAGGCTATGGTTTTGGCTGGTGAATTTTTTGATGTACATATTAGGAAGGATATTGTTCACCGTGTAGTAAGATGGCAACTTGCAAAATGATAACAGGTATTACATAATCCTTTTGGTTTGGAATTTGAAATATGGGCACTTAACTGAATATTTGTGTGTTGGCCATAGTACTCTTTATTTTGGTTTTATTTATTTATTTTTGTTTAATTTTTGAGATGTTCATTATTGGTTTGTAGATAATTTTCTGATATTTCTGCAGGTTTAAACTCTAGCTGTTGAAGATGGGTTTCAATTCAGTTCATAGGGTTTTATTGAAAGTTTTTCCACAGATACAAGTCTAAAGCAGTAATGTCACTTTATGCTATTTTTGCCTTTCAATTCAGTAAGCAATAATTGGCAACTAATGTTGCTTATTAATTAGGTTTTGAAAAATACAGCAATGATTTGTGCCCCATTAATGAGCCATTCCGTTTAACAGATGATGGACGATATGTACAAGGCTAAACAAGAAGGGGCAGATATAGTTGAGGTCATGCTGGATTGTGTGAAGAACTTTAGGCCTCAAAAGGACCTTGAAGTAATCTTTAAGAATAAGCCATTGCCAGTTATTATTGTGTGTAAATATGCCCTTTGTTTCTTGGATATTTTCATTTTCCTTGCTTTAAGGGATGAATTGAATAGATATGAATTCATTGTTTCCTTTCATATTATTGTAGATGTCTGTTTGATTATGTGTGTTGCTTTGGCAGATAAGTCAAGTCAAGACAGTCGTAATGCGTTTATAACTAGCCGTTGATTATGTGTGTTGCTTCAGCAGATAAGTCAAGTCAAGACATCAAGATAAGAACATAGGTCTGCCTAACCAGTCAGTCCTTTTACTTTATTCTTTTTAATTATCCTTTCACTTTGGTTCTTATTTGCATATTCTTAACCCAAACTCAGATGCAATGTCCAAAGGAAGAGAGCCATGACGAAGATAGCCCAAGCAGGAAATTTTTGTAGTCTTACCTTGAGAAAATAACTTCGGTGTACCATTTCAGATTCGTTATAATTGCCTCATCTGTTTTTGTTCTTTTCTGTCCTCATAACTCTAAGATTCTTTATCTAATTCATACAGTTGGTTAAATTTTCTTGAACAAACATTACTGGATCAAATATATCTTAAAACTTTGGAATTTGTAGGACCTTCCTCATATAAATGAATCATGCATTTCAGACAAATTTGGTTTCACATCCAGTTAAGAATTTGCTTATTTATCTCAAAGATTAACAGATTTTATCTTTCTTTTCAGTTGTACTGATGATATCTATATTTCAGCTCCTCTTAAGCGTACTAGTAGCTTGTCCTTTGATGAAAAGCTTTTTATAGAGACGCTATACAAGGTCACTTATCCCCCTCCATCGTAGATGTCAGCTTATCATTCCAGTGTACGATTTTGTATAAGCTTTTATGCAGTATAACAACTGTGACCTCTTACAGGTTCTTGTTTCAATATCGAAAACCAATCCTATTGTGTTTTATCTTAGGGATGCTGACAAGCTCCTATGTAGATCACAAAGAATATACATCTTGTTCCAGAAAATGTTGAAAAAATTAACTGGACCAGTGCTGATCCTCGGTTCAAAAATTGTGGACCCGGGCGATGACTACAGAGAAGTAGATGAAAGGCTTAATTCTGTATTCCTATACAGTATTGAAATCAGACCACCTGAGGACGAAATTATGAAGTGTACTCTCTCTATATATATGTAGATATATACTTTGATTGAAGAACTGTGGTAGCTTTAGATGGTTAATTGTAAAGATAATGAATGATTATGTAGTGGATGATTTTATTAAGTAAATAATATTTTAGTTTTTTGTATTTTTGTCATTATTTGCAATGGGGACATATTTGAAACAGCCAGGTACACAAAAAGAATGTCAAATTTTGATTTGGCAACAATATAATTCGTTACCAAAGTATTGACCAAGTTTTAATATAGCAACAATTTTTTATACATTTAGCAACAAATTTTCGTTGCTAATGGCATTAAAAAATAATATTTGGCAACGAAAAATTAACCTAATAACAACGGAGAGGATATTGTTGCTAATACAAACATAAAAGGTAACATTTTTTATCGTTGCAAATCATAACAACTTTCATTGCACATATAAAGAATCGACAACATATAATGTCGTTGCTAATCGACGACTTTCGTTGCTATTGCAAAATAACCACCAACAAACATTTTCGTTGCTAATTCAGCATAATGTAGTCTAATAATACAATTAGCAACGAAAATCGTTGCTAAAAAGTTTACATTCCGCAACGAAAGTAAGCTTAGGCAACAATTTTCATAATTTACTGCAACGCAAAATGTCGTTGCAAAATGATGTCGATAGCAACGAAAATGCAAGGCGTTGCAAACAAAAATAGTCCATTTCGTTGCCAATTAGCAGGCTTTTGCAACGAAATGGGGTTTTAAGCAACGAAATTGTAATTATTCTGTAACACTACATTTTGTTGCTAAAGGATAACTGTCTCTGTACAAAAGCCATATGTCGTTGCAAAAAGTAAAACTTTTTGCAACGAACAAAATACATTCGTAGCGGAACAATTAGCAACGCTCATTGCTCAACGAAAGATGCAACGACAGTAAAGTCGTTGCAAAAACCCTTTTGCAACGAAATTTGACACCTTTAGTAATGAAAATCGGTTGTTGCTGAAGCCCCATTTTTTTGTAGTGATTAGATTGATATCATGGGGGATAGATAGGTGTTAACCATTAAGTCCATGGTTGCTTGTATATTGAAAGAAGTAAGAATATCATAATGAAAGAGAAGTGTGAATGCCCACTTAAATACAAGCGTTTATCAATATATATTTGTATTGATATACATTTTGTTTTATTTATCATTTCACAACACGTTATCAGCACGAGTTTCTACCCAATTTTGAAAAGAAAGTTCTTTCAACTCACTGTAAGTATTATTTCATTACAATTAAATTTGATTATGTATATTTAATTGTTTTAGTAAGTTAAAGTAGTGACAAGGAAAGACTCATACTGTGCTAGAAATCAAGCTATGTATTTATATAAATGTTGAACCTTACAAAACTTGAATTTGCTACCCTTGATATCTAGAGCAAGAATTATTTGTCATGGACTCTTGATGCTGAGAGTCATCTAGAGGCAAAGAATCTTGAAGATACAATTATGGTTAGAAATTATGCATCCCTGCAGGATCATGCAAAAATCAATGATTTTTATTCGCCATCATCTCACCTATGAAGACATGTTAGAGAAAAAATTGACTACATTTTATGCCTCGAATATGCTCCTACAGTAGTAATATCGAGAGCATAAGTTCACAAAATATTTCCTGAAGCAATAGAGGAAATTATGTTCCCTGAAGTGCTTTCATGTCTTCTAGTGGCTGAACAAAATAATGAGCTTTTGCTGAAAAACCACCAATCTCGCCCGACCGGTTCTACTCCATTCCCTGAAGCAAATGGAACCTACTTTGATAAACATAAAGGAAATTATGGTTGTGGTCGTAGGTGTGGAATGGAAGGTCATTGGTCATATACCTGTCGTACTCCTAAATATTTGGTAGATTTGTGCCAAGCTTCCATAAAAGAAAAGAGAAAGAGAATTGAAACAAACTTGGTTGATCATAATGATCTTGAAGATCCCATGAATGATCATAATGATCTTGAAGATCTCATGAATTATCTGGACTTTCCAAATAGAAATGGCTATATCAATTAATTATTTTTCTTTCATTATATTATGGCATTATAATAAGTATTTTTATTTTGATATGTTTTATTTATGTTTCAAGTAATAAAGTTTAATTTATGTTTTACATATATGAAGCTGATAGGTTCTACTGCTAAAATCAATTCCAAGATGACTAGGGAAGATTTTTGTCTAGTAGACAGTGCAACAACTCATACGATCCTTAAAGATAAAAAAATATTTTCAAAATTTACAATTATGCAAAGCCAATATCAATACCATATCAGGTTCATCAAACTTAATTGAAGACTCCGGAAGAGCGATTATAATGTTGCCAAAGGGCACAAAACTTTGTATTAATGATGCTTTGTATTCTACTGAGTCAAGCAGAAATTTACTCAGCTTTAAGGATATACGTTGTAATGGTTATCATGTTGAAACTAATAACGAAGGCATTGACGAATTTCTTTATATTACTTCAATAGTATAGGGCCAGAAGCTCATACTAGAAAAACTGCCTATTTTCTCTTCTGGATTATATTATACTACAATGAGAACAGTTGAAACAAATGTTGCAATACACCAGAAGTGTTCAGACCCCAAGGTTTTTATGCTTTAGCATGATCGTCTTGGTCATCCAGGATCAATAATGATGCGTCAAATTATTAAAAACTCTCATGAACATCCCTTAAAGAACCAGAAGATTCTTTTACCTACTGATTATCTATGTATTACTTGTTCTCAAGGTAAATTTATTACCAAACCATCATATTCAAAGATTGTTGTTCAGTGTTCGTCTTTCTTAGAAAGAATTTAGGGTGATATATGTGGACCAATACACCCATCTTGTGGTCCATTTAAGTATTTTATGGTTTTAATTGATGCATCAACTAGATGGTCACATGTATGTTTACTTTCTGCTAGAAATGTGGCATTTGCTAGGCTCCTTGCTCAAATAATTAGGTTGAGAGTGCAATTTCCTAATTATCCAATTACGAAAATTCGTTTAGATAATGCTGGTGAATTCACATCTCAAGCTTTTGATGACTATTGCATGTCTATTGGAATTGATGTTGAATATCCTGTTGCACATACACATACTCAAAATGGTTTAGCTGAATCACTTATCAAGAGACTTCAAATTATTGCTCGACCTTTGCTTATAAAATAAAAATTACTAGTTTTTACTTGGGGTCATGTTATTTTACATGCTGCATTATTAGTTCGCATTAGACCAACTACTTATCATAAATTTTTACCATTGCAACTTGTACTTGACCAACAATCAAATATTTTTCACCTGCGCACATTTGGTTGTGTTGTATATGTACTTATTGTACCCCCACAACGCACTAAAATGAGTCTTCAACGTAGACTTAGAATTTATACAGGTTTTGATCTCCCATCTATCATTAGATATCTTGAACCTCTAACTGGTGATATTTTTAAAGCATGTTTTGAGGATTGTCATTTTAATGAAACAATCTTCCCACCATTAGGGGGAGAAAAGTCGTTGCCTGAAGCACGGCATTTGCCCGAAGCACGAAATTTGCCTGAAGCACGACGAGAGATTACATGGAATACTTTGACGTTATCTCATCTTGATCCTCGTACAAATCAATGTGAACTGGAAGTTCAAAGGATTATTCATTTGCAAGGAATTGCAAATCAATTACCGGATGTGTTCACCGATAATAAGAAAATAGTGAAATCTCACATTCCAGCTGCTAATACTCCAGCACGGATTGAAGTCCCTGTAGGACAATCAGTGAATACAGCAACAAATGAATCAAAACCACACCTGAAAAGTGGAAGACCGATTGGTGTTAAAGATAAAATTCCCCAGAAGAGGAAAGTACAAGAAAAACAAGTTGCAGCCTATAAAGAAGCTATACCCATGAAACAGGCCACAGAAATAACTGATTTATCCAAAACTTATGAGCAAAAATCTCCTGAAAATAAAACTCTTAAAGAGTTATCTCCTAAAGAGGATCAGGTACCTGAAAATAACGAGATCTCGATACATTATGTACATACAGGAGAAGTATTGGATAGAAATAAAATTGTTGTCGACAACATATTTTCATATAAAGTTGCTCTTGATATTACCAGAAGTAATGATCATGAATATGAACTATAAATCGTTGAAGAATGTCAACGTAGAAATGATTGGCCAATGTGAAAAGAGGCGATTCAAGTAGAATTAAATTCACTAAATAAACGTGAAGTTTTTGGACCTGTAGTCTGAACACCTGAAGGTGTAATGCCTGTTGGATACAAATGGGTATTTGTACGTAAACGAAATGAGAAAAATGAAATTATAAGGTACAAAGCGCGATTTGTAGCACAAGGTTTCTCGCAGAGACCTGGTATTGATTATGAAGAAACATATGCTCTTGTAATGGACGCAATTACATTCAGATTTTTAATTAGCTTGGTAACAAAAGAAAATTTGGATATGCAATTAATGGATGTTGTTACAACATATCTGTATGGATCATTAGATAATGATATCTACATAAAAATTCCTGAAGGATATAAAATGCCTGAAGTATATAATTCTACATCTCGAAGTATGTATTCTATCAAGATACAAAGATCCTTATATGGGTTAAAGCAATCCGGACGCATGTGGTATAATCGCCTCAGTGAATATCTTTTGAAAGAAGGATTTGAAAATAATCCAATTTGTCCATGTATTTTTATCAAAAAATCAGAATCCGGATTTGCTATTGTTGCAGTATATGTTGATGATTTAAATCTTGTAGGGACTCTAGAAGAGTTAACAAAAACAGCAAATTGTTTAAAGAATGAATTTGAGATGAAAGATCTTGGTAAGACAAAATTTTGTCTTGGCCTACAAATTGAACATCTTCCAAATGGAATTTTTGTTCATCAATCAACACACACAAAAAAAGTCTTGAAGCACTTTTACATGGATAAAGCTCATCCTTTGAGCACTCCAATGATAGGCTGGTCGCTTGATATCAAGAAAGATCAGTTTCGACCACAAGAAAATGATGAAGAAACTCTTGGTCCTGAAGTACCATATCTTAGTGTAATTGGTGCTTTGATGTATCTTGCAAATTTCACACGACCTGATATAGCATTTACAGTTAACTTACTAGCAAGGTACAATTGTACACCAACTCGAAGACATTGGAATGGAATTAAGCATATTTTGCGATATCTTCGTGGGACTACTGATTTGGGATTATTTTATCCAAATGGATCAAAACCACAATTAGTTAGATATGCTGATGCAGGTTATCTTTCCGATCCACACAAAGGCAGATCACAAACAGGATATTTATTTACTTATGGAAATACTGCTATTTCATGGAGATCTGTTAAGCAAACAATTTCTGCTACTTCATCAAATCATGCAGAGATTATCGCAATTCATGAAGCGAGTCGTGAATGTGTTTGGTTGAGATCGGTAATTTAACACATTTGTGAGAACTATGGATTATCATCAATCATAAATAGTCCAACGATATTATAAGAAGATAACGTTGCTTGTATCACTCAAATTAGGGGAGGCTATATCAAGGGTGATAGAACCAAGCATATTGCACCAAAATTCTTTTATACATATGAGCTCCAGAAGAGTGGCGATATTGATGTCAAGCAGATATGATCATGTGATAATTTGGCTGATATATTCACTAACCCACTTCCAACTACGACTTTTAAGAAGATAGTGCACAACATTGGCATGCGTCGACTTAAGGATATTTTTACCGTGAACAGTGGTACTCATGAGGGGGAGTAAATTTTTTGAAGGATATGTGCAGATTGTACTCTTTTTCCTTCGCTAAGGTTTTTTCCCACTGGGTTTTCCTTTGCAAGGTTTTAATGAGGCAATCCTAAGGGACTAGAAGATATACAAGAATATTATACTCTTTTCCTTAGTCAAAATTTTTTTCCACAGGGTTTTTATTTGGTAAGGTTTTTAACGAGGCATATTCTTAGAAAGTGGTCATCCAGGGGGAGTGTTAGAAAACCTTTGGTTTTCATGTCTCTTCCTCTTCCTATCTCTTCATCTTCCACTTCCTCTCTCTTCATGCCTATATATATATGCATCAGATTGATATCATGAGGGATAGATAGGTGTTAATCATTAAGTCCATGGTTGCTTGTATATTGAAAGAAGTAAGAATATCATAATGGAAGAGAAGTGTGGATTGTTGGTCGATTTAGCAATCGATAAACACACACCTGCAAGTATACACGGCCCACAAGTAATATATGATAAGATAAGAGTCGAACCCACAGGGAATTGTGACAAATAATAACCAAGTATTAATTATATATCAATTTGATCTAATTTAAACGATAAAGGTTTGATTGTTTGTTGATTGTTTGAGTTCACAAGTCGAGTGATGAATAAAACGCGGTAAAATATCAAGATAGAAAGGTCTAAGATTACAATTTCCCCCAACACGTCATTTGAATCTCCTAACTCTCTCTTTTCAGTCAATTATATCATACGAATTGACAACCGAGAAATCAAAACTACATAAGAGCCTCTGTCGATGGTCAATCACGAATCTTCCTAAGCGGTGCATAGGTATATGTCTATCCTATACACTATCAAGAGACTAATTTCAGGAATGATTTATAGACACGTGTTCACCAAATCTAATTAATCCTTCCCTTCCATTACCAACTTTCACTCTCGGAAGTCATTAAGACTAGATTCTCAATAGGTTGCATGCGGGGTAAATTAGGTATATATCTATCCCAACTACTATCAAGATACCTATTATTGCAGATAATTAATAAGACACACGTCACTTAATCCGATTAATAACCCACAACAATCTATACTCTCGCATGTTATCATAACTAGGTCTCAACCTATAATCCGTTCGTCAAGTTCATATAGGTTCCCACGGTAATTACGGGACAAGCAATTAATCTAGAAGCAAAGGTTATGACAATCAATTCACAAATGCATAACTAAAATCAATAGAGAGAGAATTCAATTCAAATTAAGTGTTGGGTTCCATTGCAATCTTAGATTAGAAGGTTAGTTCATGATAGCTACAATAAACATCATTTGCAATTGATACATTGTCAAATTCGAATTACAAAGGAGATGAAAAACTAGAAATGAAACCACTTTTGAAGCTATTCAGCTGGTGTTCCTTTGGTTGCTGTAGGTTTCTAGCTCTCCTCCTTAGCTTTGCAATTCTTCTTGACTGAGTTCCTTGGCTTTTGGCTTGATTCAGCTTGATTTCCAGCCTTGAGCTCTATTGGTTGATGTATTTTGTAGCCTCCCTTTCTCTAGATAGCCCTTTGACAAGCCTTTCCTTCTTAGTTATTTGGCTTTTGCTGAGTTTTCCTTGTATTGCGGCACTTTTGCTCTCTATTTTGATGTTTTAGTCTAGCCTCCCAAACCCTAGATATCTGATATGAAGCTTAGAAGAGATTATATATAGCCTCCATCAAGAAATCCTAGCAAAAATCGGACAAAATGGAGCTCAGATTGCACTAAAACTGTGTCAGATCGCACTCAGCACGGCGTTGGCGCGCCCGCACGCCAGCGCGCGCGCCCGCGCCCAGCGCCTGGGCCGCACGCTGGCCGCACGCCCACCCACGCCCGCTGCCAAGGCCCCGCGCGCGCGCCCAACGCCGCACGCCCACGCCGCGCGCCCGCGCCCAGCGCTCGTCGCACACGCCCGCACGCCCAGCGCGCCAACACGCCCGCACGCCCAGCGCGTGCCCGCACGCCGCGCCCATGCGCCCGCGCCCAGCGCCTGGGCCACACGCTGGCGCCTCGTCTGCCGCACGTCGTGCACGCTTTCCAATGCCGTGCACGCCCAACTTCCAAATGTCATCAAATTAAGCCCCGAGCATCGCCAAACATAAATTTTCACCGTGTTATCATTCGGGCACGGATATCTAAGCACGGGCTTGCCCTCGTGGCTTGGCCGACGCCGCACGCCGTGTACGCTTTCCGACGCCGTGCACGCCCAACTACCAAATGTTGTCAAATTAAGCATCGAGCGTCGCCAAGCACAGATTTTCATCATACTACCATTCGGGCACAGACGTCCATACACGGACATTGAGTCAATACAAACAACGATCCGAGCGGTCTTTATCTCAATTCCTACAAACATAATAAAAATGCATCAAAGCAACATAAAACATGTAAAAATAACTAAAAACTAATTTATGTTGAAATAAGATAAAAATACATAAAAACCATATAAAATACCTAAAGACTTGCAAATTATCAAGGCCAAAAGTACCCAAATTGTGTGTACAAAACACACTCATCAAATACCCCCAAACTTAAATCTTTGCTTGTCCTCAAGCAAAACAAACCTAAACTAAACAATTCAAAAAAAACTTCTAATATAACCTATCTTGAGCAATGAATTAATAAGCCGACAATGGTCTCAAAGGCATCAACACATAGAACTCAAGAGAACAAACAAAGTGTTGCAAGTCTAAAATTTCAGTTAGTTAGTCATACTTTGCTTAAGGCCTCTTCCGTATGTGTGTGTGTGAGTACCCAATAGCACTAAACCAATCAAGCTCGAATGAAACTATGCAACCACATTACCTTGTGAAATAATCAAAATAAACCCCAAAACAACATGCTTAACACATCACTCAATACAAAGGTGTACAAATCACAATTCCAAAAATTTTGAGAACCAAGGGCTCTAGGTGAGTGCATTTTATGCTCCATCTCAATCCTTAAGCACGCTCATATGGGCGAGTGCGTTTTACGCTCAACCTCAACCCCATGCAAAATTTGCAATAAACAATTTTTTTTCTTTAATCACAATTATAAGAGAGTGCGTTTTACGCTCTATCTCTCCTACGCATGTGTCCATGAGTGAGTGCGTTTTACGCTCCATCTCAACTCACCGCATGACCATCAATTCAAACATAACAAAATTGGACACCTTGGTTCGAGTGATGTTTAAACGAGTTCTAGAGTTTATAGATATTTTTCACAAGCATTCGGTTATAAAAGTCTTCTCTAAGCATACAACTAGCTTAATACTCATGGGTAAGTGCATGAAAGTGAAAAGACGCATAAGCAAAATAATAACCAATAAACGATAAGCACAAAGACTAAGCAACAATTATCTACTTCTCATGAGTTAGAATTTCTTCGAACAAGTCATTATCATAGACCATGGATTATAGTTCAAATCAAATTAAAACAATGCTCAAGGGACACATCCTAAAAATAAATAAATTTCTTTTTTTGAATGAAAAGAAAAACATACTTAAATCACACAAAAACTAAATTAAACACACAAATACGCAAATAGGAAGTACTACCCCCAAACTTAAATTTGACTACCACACAGCACAACACGACTAGACAGACAAGGATAACTCAAATAAACTACCAACACCCCCAAACTTAAAACAAACATAGTCCTCGATGTTTATAATAGACAGAATTAAAATAGAGAACTTCACTGAGGGTAATCAAGCAACATCATTATAGTGTGGTGTCGCTTGGACGCTTTCGGACTAACAAAATTCTTGTCATGGTCTATGATTGGCTTGGACGATGAAGCTTCGCCCCACTTGTTGCTTGGAAGCCATACCAAAACAATGCCTCATGAAGAACAGCCCATATTAGCTAAGAAACTCTCTCAGGCCAAATATCAAACACGTAGCGTGCACCTCCCAAAATCTCAGTTGTCAATGCATTGGGAAGCAGGGCTAGCCCTCCACAAAGTCTTGCAATGGGAGAATTGGAGTGATCCTGCAATAAAACTCAACCCAAGCACAGTCCCAAGCAAGTAAAATTTGAAATTAACAAAACTTGTTACCTTTTCTTGGGAAACTAATGAAAAGCCATGGGAATTCTTCAAAATCTGCTAAATCCTTGTTGAATTTCAAGTTAGAAGATGACAATGCTGATGGATTGCAGAGATTGGATGCCCAATTGGAGTGATGGGGCACGAAATTGAGTTTGGGAAAAATGCATGTAAGTTGGCTTTGGAGTGGGAGGAGAGAGACAAAAGAGTGGAATGCCAAAAAATTGCATTTGGGCTGCTATTAAGGACAAGCATCAGCTGGCTAGTGCTATGCTGCTGTTATGATTTTCAATGTTGGATATCTGCAACAAGCAATATTACACACATTAATCACACTTAATCTTAAAATCGAAAATAAACTACACCAAACTTCTTTTTTTTTAAATAAATTAAAAAAAATAAATAAAAACAAAATAGCTCTAAAAATAAAATGGAGATTTGGGTTGCCTCCCAAATAGCGCTTGAGTTAAAGTCCTCAGCCTGACTAGCTTCCTGTTTCCTTTTAGTCCGGTTCGATTGCAAAAATGACCTTAGCATGCCTTCGTACTGTCATTTCCTTAATTTGTATGGCATGCATGCATACTGGGCGACTCCCAAACTGAGTTTCTTCTATCAGCAAAAAGAAACTTTCTTCATTCGCTTCATCTTTCAGTAGGGGTGAAACATCTGAGGGCATTACTTCGGTGAGGTACGATGTCTCAAGCTCACCTAGCTTATTGTTCTTATATAAATCCTCCTGTATGAACTGACAGTAGCTAGGGGTCTGCTCTATTATGTCTATGAATGACATAGTGACATTAAGTTTCTCAAGCACAAGTGGATCCTCATCGATCTTTTTATGAACCACTACTTCATCATGCCATGGCTCAAACTGTAAACTAGCTCCCATGTCACCTAGAGCTTTGCCTATGACATGACTACTCAATGGGCACAAGACTGCAAAACCACCTAGATCCTTGAGCTTTGGAGGAGAATGTATATGGGATACACTCGAAATTAGCTCATCATCATCATTGGGGCTCAAGGCTAGATCCTCAACCACCTTTTCTTGTTTCCCACATGTCTCTTCCATATCAGAATCATCATCAATTAGCATGTTTAGTTGCAGCTTTGGCACGTGAAATCCATTAGTTTCGGGAACCAAGTCATTGGGCCATTTGCCTTGATATCTATCATTGAAGGCGATAATAAGTTGTCCCAACTGGTTCTCAAGATTTTGAATTGACATATGCTGACTTTTCACAATCTCCTCAATCGAAGTTATGGTCTGGGACCTAAGTTCCTTCACATTTGAATTTTCTTCTTGTGGCAATGAAGGTGGACATGAGAATTCCGGTGCATATGCAGGACTCGGAGCATAGTATTGATCTTCATAATTGTAGCTCCATGTAGAATCTGGGTGATACCCCCAATCTTGGTGATAAGCATCGGAACAGTCATAACTGTTGGAGTAATCACCGACGTTGCTACCATACCATGCCGACTCGAAATTAATGGTGCATAGATGACTCGGATGGTTTCCATCACAATAATCACAATTCACCGCAACACGTTGAGTACGTTAGGCCACTAGAGCGTTAACATTCCTTGACAACTCCTCTATCTGTGCCGCCACCGCATCAAATCCATCCATCTATGCCGCTCCTGATTGGGTCATTCCCGTGTGAGGCCATTGATAATTATAGTTGGCCATGGTGTACCTCGTAACGAAGAAAGCATTAAATAGAAAAAAAATGTTAAAAATAAATTAAAAATAACTTTATATACAAGTTTAAATTAAGACTAATTTGATAGTAATCAATATTGGTATAATTATTAGAAACAATTCCCCGACAACGGCGCCAAAAACTTGTTGGTCGATTTAGCAATCGATAAACACACACGTGCAAGTATACACGGCCCACAAGTAATATATGATAAGATAAGAGTCGAACCCACAGGGAATTGTGACAAATAATAACCAAGTATCAATTATATATCAATTTGATCTAATTTAAACGATAAAGGTTTGATTGTTTGTTGATTGTTTGAGTTCACAAGTCGAGTGATGAATAAAACGCGGTAAAATATCAAGATACAAAGGTCTAAGATTACAATTTCCCCCAACACGTCATTTGAATCTCCTAACTCTCTCTTTTCAATCAATTATAGCATACGAATTGACAACCGAGAAATCAAAACTACATAAGAGCCTCTGTCGATGGTCAATCACGAATCTTCCTAAGCGGTGCATAGGTATATGTCTATCCTATACACTATCAAGAGACTAATTTTAGGAATGATTTATAGACACGTGTCACCAAATCTAATTAATCCTCCCTTCCATTACCAACTTTCACCTCAAAAGTCATTAAGACTAGATTCTCAATAGGTTGTATGCGGTAATTAGGTATATATCTATCCCAACTACTATCAAGATACCTATTATTGCAGATAATTAATAAGACACACGTCACTTAATTCGATTAATAACCCACAACAATCTATACTCTCGCATGTTATCATAACTAGGTCTCAACCTATAATCCGTTCGTCAAGTTCATATAGGTTCCCACGGTAATTACGGGCCAAGCAATTAATCTAGAAGCAAAGGTTATGACAATCAATTCACAAATGCATAACTAAAATCAATAGAGAGAGAATTCAATTCAAATTAAGTGTTGGGTTCCATTGCAATCTTAGATTAGAAGGTTAGTTCATGATAGCTACAATAAACATCATTTGCAATTGATACATTGTCAAATTCGAATTACAAAGGAGATGGAAAACTAGAAATGAAACCACTTTTGAAGCTATTCAGCTGGTGTTCCTTTGGTTGCTGTAGGTTTCTAGCTCTCCTCCTTAGCTTTACAATTCTTCTTGACTGAGTTCCTTGGCTTTTGGCTTGATTCAGCTTGATTTCCAGCCTTGAGCTCTGTTGGTTGATGTATTTTGTAGCCTCCCTTTCTCTAGATAGCCCTTTGACAAGCCTTTCCTTCTTAGTTATTTAGCTTTTGCTGAGTTTTTCTTGTATTGCAGCACTTTTGCTCTCTATTTTGATGTTTTAGTCTAGCCTCCCAAACCCTAGATATCTGATATGAAGCTTAGAAGAGATTATATATAGCCTCCATCAAGAAACCCTAGCAAAAATCGGACAAAATGGAGCTCAGATTGCACTAAAACTGTGTCAGATCGCACTCAGCACGGCGTTAGCGCGCCCGCACGCCAGCGCGCGCCCGCGCCCAACGCCTGGGCCGCACGCTGGCCGCACGCCCAACGCCGCACACCCACGCCGCGCGCCTGCACGCCAGCGCGCGCGCCCGCGCCCAGCGCCTGGGCCGCACGCTGGCCGCACGCCCGCGCCCGCTGCCGAGGCCCCGCGCGCAGCCCAACGCCGCACGCCCACGCCGCGCGCGCCCGCACGCCGCGCCCCATTGCGCTGCGCCCGCGCCCAGCGCTCGCCGCACACGCCCGCACGCCCAGCGCGCCAACACGCCCGCACGCCCAGCGCGCGCCCGCACGCCGCGCTCATGCGCCCGTGCCCAGCGCCTGGGCCACACGCTGGCGCCCCGTCTGCCGCACGCCGTGCCCACGGCTTGGTCGACGCCGCACGCCGTGCACGCTTTCCAACGCCGTGCACGCCCAACTTCCAAATGTCATCAAATTAAGCCCCGAGCATCGCCAAACATAAATTTTCACCGTGTTGTCATTTGGGCACGGATATCTAAGCACGGGCTTGCCCTCGTGGCTTGGCCGACGCCGCACGCCGTGCACGCTTTCCGACGCCGTGCACGCCCAACTACCAAATGTTGTCAAATTAAGCACCGAGCGTCGCCAAGCACAGATTTTCATCATACTACCATTCGGGCACAGACGTCCATGCACGGACATTGAGTCAATACAAACAACGATCCGAGCGGTCTTTATCTCAATTCCTACAAACATAATAAAAATGCATCAAAGCAACATAAAACATGTAAAAATAACTAAAAACTAAATTATGTTGAAATAAGATAAAAATACATAAAAACCATATAAAATACCTAAAGACTTGCAAATTATCAAGGCCAAAAGTACCCAAATTGTGTGTACAAAACACACTTATCATGGATGACCACTTAAATACAAGCGTTTATCAATATATATTTGTGTTGATATACATTTTGTTTTATTTATCATTTCACAACATGTAGAAGCAATGTAGTTGATTATCCAACATATGCTAACACCACATATTCTGGAATTATGTATAACATAGTACGTAGTAGTTAGCGAGCTGTTTTCAAGTTTTGTGAGTACACAACCAAATCCTTGTACATGTAAGTGTTTGAACAAATTTAAGTGACAATGTAATAAAACTAAACTAGATATGTAAAATTAGTTAATGAGTTCTTGCTTAAGCGGATGAGATCCTTTATATGAGAGTGGTTAGGGTTGATCAGTCAAGGCATTATAGTTTTTTTTTTGGACGTAGTTGAGGCATAGGTGTCCGATATAACTTGCTTATATTACTAATTAATTAATGGACTAAATACACATCTGTTACATCAAGTATCACAAAATTCATAATTCAGCTCCCAAAGTAATTGGACTTACTACTCGCTACATAAAGTATCGAATTGCATACAATGTCGACCCCAAAATTATTTTTCGGTAAAAATTGACCGGAATACTCAATTTGACGGCAAGTATTTCCGTTGTATATGGTTTGACTGTATTCAGATACGATTTGACTTCATTAAACAATAAAAATATTAATTTAAAAAATATTTCTATAATAACTAATTTAAAGACATAATAATATTTAAAAAAAAAATCACCACTACCACCAACATCACCAACGCCATTCATCATCAACTCCTCAATTACCATCATCAATCAAGATAGATCTAAATCTCCAAACATACCAAACTATAGATGTATATCAAACTTCACAATTAAAAATAACCCAAACACACCGGTCCACTATCCCCTCGCATATCCATTAACCACCATTAATCATAACCATGCAGTAGATTCAAATTCAGAGAGAGAGAAAATATAGTTAGATTTGTTACCACCGAAGTAGATCCATCATGGAAGCGTCGCGTCGTTGGACAATAGATTTGCAATGGTAAAGTCCCCATTTTTATTCTTCTCTACTTTCTTCCATTTACAGATTTGTGTTTCTATTTCAATTTCGGCATGACAAAGTGTTGATCTTGATTTTTGCATCACATGTTGGATAACATGCACTAGTTGAAACATATAGATAAATTAGAAATATTTGGGAATTACCGAAAAGGTATGAATCTGAATTTTGAACATATACTCCCAAAAGTGATATTACTATATATTATGATTTTCTTCCTATATATATCTAAGTAAACTATCATGATTTTCTTCCTATATATATTTAAGTAAAATAAGTAAAATTGTGCTCTAAATTTATTTTTATTTTTAAAATAAAAAATTTGTATTTTGTACGATCTTTTGAGTAGAAAAAAAAATTCAAATGAGATTATTTATTAATATTTTTTAAAATTAATTATTATTGTAATTGTAAATTATATTTAGAAGTATGTTAATTTAGGGTTAATTGTATTTAGAAGTATGTTAATTTGAAGTTAGTTGTATTTAGAAGTATTTTAATTTAGGTTAATTGTATTTAGAAGTATTTTAATTTTTTAATGAAGTCAAATTGTATCTGAATACGGTCAAACCTTATAAAATCAAACAGGTCCAATTGGATTGTCAGCCGGATCGGGTATTCCGGTCAATTTCTGCCGGGTAATAATTTGGGGTCGACATTGTATGCAATTAGTTAGTTTATGTAGCAATTTGTAAGCCTAATTACTTTGAGGGGCGAATTATAAATTTGGTAATATTTGGTATAACAAAAGTGTATTTAGTTCTTAATTAATGTAGTACTCAGTTACTCATACAATTTTTATACAGATCAATTTCAAATTGGAAAAACTTGGACGTGGTTGCGGTCCAAAACAACATAATTTTGAGCCATAAGTCGGCGAAATAAAATTTTATCATGAAATGTCTTGCGATAGCATGTTATTTATTTTTAAATTATAAATATAAGATGTATTATCACCAACTAGCTAAGTACGTACTGGGGTATTGTGATCTTTATGTTGCGTTTGTGAGTTTGGAAGGAAGGGATGAGAAGGGAAAGTATAGGAAGGGAAGGGAGGGGAAGGGATTATAATTTTTCCTTGTCATATTTGTGAGTTTTAGAAAGGAATGGAAGGGATGGGATAATTATTCTATTTTTCTTGTTTGTGAGTTTAGAAAGAAGGAAGAGAAGGGAAAAAAATTTATTTTTAAAATACGCTATTACTATATTACCCTTATATATAAATATAATAAATGTATTAGTGGTGCATAGGCATCACAGTTATGCATTAATGTTGAAGAATTCTTTAAATTTTAAAATATCACTCACTCTTCTTCGTTCTACAAAAAGAGTTTATTTGATTTCAATTATTAAATGAAAAAATACATTCACATTGATTTTAAATTTAGAATTCATTGAATTAAAAAAAAAATAAGACTATTTTTATGGGACGGTAGAAGTAATTAAGATTTTTTTTTAATATGGAGATAGAGAAGCAATGATTTTTCATGAAAATAGACTAAAAAAATATTAAAATAAAGAATAATAGAATTAATTGACTACACCACATTTAATGCATTGTGCGATATAACTGTCAACACCCTAAAAATATGCTAACTTGGCAATTTTGGGCCTAGTGACCACTTGCTATTATTTCTACAGTTTTACTGAATACAAAAAAAACTGACCTGCTCAACTAAATCTAAACATCTAACTAGTCGAGTATTGTTCCTAAAAAAAATCTAAAAATTAGTAGATATTATTATTATTTATACAGTATAAGACGAAATGCGTAGGGTGGGGTGGGGGCGTTGGGGAACAACGAAAAATTATATTTTTAAAAATTGGGAGTTATAATAATTAGGGACAAGATTGTCACATTATTTATTTTAAAAAGTTATTTTTGGCAATGTAAAATATTTCATTTTCCCATCCTTTCTCATCCCTCCAAATCCTTCCACTTTTGAGAGAAAAATTTTGAGCCAAAAATTGAATCAATTTTACCTCCAAATCACTTCCTTTTCTCCCTAGAAAAACTCACAAACATGAGATTTGGAGAGATTTTAATTATTTTTCCATCCCTTCCCTTCCCTTTCCCTCAAATAAAAACTCACAAACACAGTATTAGGTCTCAGGTTCGATTCTCATTTATCAAATGTAGAGTTTATTTCTTCTGTTATGTGAAACTTTATCAAATGTAGAGTGTCCCAATTCAAAGACACCTTACTTAATTATGTTAAGATCCATGAGAGTTCAGATCAATCTAAATAATATATTTTTCATGCATAATTATTTTTTTAAATAATAAATTTCAATTTAGTTTAATTAATATACTAATTGCATAATAATAAAATTGTGATGATAAATATAAGAATATTAAGTTATTTTATACCGTAAATGAAAAGATAAGAAAATAAAATGATAAATGAAATTCTTTTTAAAAGGTAGTACACAATTTCACCCATGTGCTTATTATTAATTCGTTTACCAAAGTTGGCTAAGAACCACGTTTCCTATATCTTAATACGCTTGGGGTACATCTTGAATAAGAAGCCCAAGTGCAGAGGACCATACTCTGATCACTTCACATGTAGTATGTGTATATATAGATAGACCCACAACAACATTTATTTAGGTTCATATGTACTACTAGCTAGTCAGAACCTGATGCTGTTGCAACCACCAACAAAGGATATTTTTTATGCACAGTAAGGCCAGGGACCACATCCATGTTCAAATCTTCATTTTTTTCTCCACCAGGCAATGCAAAATCAAATTTGTGCACCAAGTTGGCTAGTGCTAGCTCATTAATGGCCGAGCCAAATTGGATACCAGGGCACCCCCTCCTGCCAGCACCGAACGGAAGAAACTCAAAATGAAGCCCTTTGAAATCTATTGGACTATTCAAGAATCTCTTAGGCCGAAATTCCTCAGGTTCATCCCACAATGAAGGGTCTCTTGCAATAGCCCAAGTATTGATGATCACTTGTGTCCCGGCTGCAATATCATACCCCATTACTTTGACATCCTGTCTTGATGCTCGCGGAACTAGTGGAACGGGAATGTTTAATCGCATAGTCTCTTTAATCACTGCTTTCAAATAGTACATTTTCTCTAAATCCTCCTCTGTTATTCTTGATTTGCCTCTGCCTATCTCTCTCACCTCAGCTTGCAATTTACGCATGATGTTCGGGTTTCTTATCAGCTCTGCCATTGCCCACTCTAGAACTGTGGCTGTGGTATCAGTTCCAGCTGCAAACATATCCTACAAGTAACATGATATCCAAATATCTTTTAAATGCCAAATAATCAACACATAATCATTCAATACTATAAATGTTAGAATATAATAGTAGTGACATAATAATACTCAATTAACTAAAAAATAAAAGTGATGGCATGTTAATGTCACTTTATAGTATAAAAATAAAAATATATCTCTAATTTTACAGTAGATAAAAAACAAAAATATATCTATAATTTTAGAACAAAGCTGGACGGCTTTATTACGTACCAAGATGACAGCTTTGATGGTTTTTCTGTCAATAGAAAGGCCAGTAGTACTTGTGATTTGTTTCTGATTGTCAATCAAAATGTCCACAAAGTCTTGAGCACCAATATTATTAGTGTGGTCATCAATTATTACCATGTGATCTTTAACAACACCTTCCAAAAAATCATCAAATCTTTTAATTAATTTCTCTTCTTTGCGCTTCATACCATTGATACGTTCTACCCACGAAAGCCACGGAATATAATCTCCCACAATAAAAACACCCAACAACTCATTAAACTCCTCCAGTAACTCCTTAAGCTCGCTCTTTCCACCACCTTTGTCCCAACCTCCAATACTAGTAGTACCATACTTTCTTCCTAAGGCAACTCTAGACACAATATCATTGGTAAGTGAAACAAACAAGTCGCTCAAATTTATAACTTTTGAACAAGACTTTTTAATATTTTCGATCAAAAGATCTACTTCTTCTTGTCTAACATTTCGAAACGACTGAACCCTTGCGCTACTCAGAAGTTGGAGAACACAAATACTTTTTACCTGTCTCCAATATTCACCATAAGGAGCAAACATTACGTCCTTACCATTGTAAAGAAGCCTACTGGCGATTGTTTTAGGCCTATCTGAGAAAATCAGGTCATGTGTTTTCATGATCTCTTTAGCTGCATCAACAGAGGAAACAACAAGTACAGGTACACTCCCAAGGTGAAGCAACATGAGTGGACCGTATTTTTGAGCCAAGGACTGAAGTGAAAGGTGTATGTTTATGCCAAGTTGGTGAAGGTTTCCAATAATGGGAAGCTTTCGGGGAGAAGGCAGTACATTTTTTCTGGTTGTTTTGCTAGAGGAAGATAACCATCGGTATAGGAAAACGGTGAAAAGGAGCAACGAAAGAAAAGAGAGGAATGAGGGATGGAATAGTACCATTATTAACTTAGCTAATTATTGATCCGTGGATATAAAAGCAGCTGGCTAGCCTTTCAGCAACAAACTATATTTATAGGAAACTAGTATGCATGCCTCGCAAGGCAAGGGCATTTTTTTTTCCTTATTTGACTATCTATTTTAATATAAAAATATCATATATATTATATAAAATTAATTAACAATTTATAATAACACAATATTATATTATTATTCACTTTAAAATTTTTAAGAATTATTATATATACCCTTGTCATAAACCTTCATCCATATCATACATAATCCTCTCCCCGTTTCAAAATATAAAATTATTATTAATTTTTTAAAAATTAAATGAGACATTTCTAATTTAAAATTGATACGATATTACAACTATACAACAATAAAAATGATAACTAGTTATATTTTTTAGATAATTTACAAACTAAAATTAAATAAATTTATATCAATTTTGAGCTTAAAAATGTCCAAATAAATTTTAAAAAGTCAATAATAATTTATTTTGAAACCGAATGGGTATGTAAAATTAACTATCAATCTCATAATAACAAAATCTTACTTATTATGCACTTTAAAGAATTAAAGTACGTAATTCTATACAAAAAGAAAAAAGAAACTCTTGTTAGAGGAGATTATATGAGTTTTTAATACGGTAAGTATGATTTAGTTTTTGAATAAAATTTTTAGAGTTAATTTTCATAAATAACTCCAAAAAAATATACATTTTCCGAGTTAACTTATAATCAACTAAAAAAACTCAGTTAACTCAGTTTATTTATATTTTTTGTTCTCTTTATTATAGTATAGATAGATATAGTACATAAATGTGTGGTTAATTTTGTTTGATCGGGTAGATATTTTCCAAGAATTGGCAATTTCATATGTTGGACTGGTGCAATTTTATATATATATATATATATATATGCGCACACACGTACGCGCATACGTACGCGCGATCCATCATTAAACATCATCTAGTTATCAACTACAGTTTCAAATGTCAGCAAATTCCAAAGAAAGTCAAATATAAATTTCAGCGTATATAGTTGCCAAGAGAGAACATGTTTTGGACAAGAGCCGCCCCACCTCGATAAAAAGAGACGTGCATGCGGGCATGTAAATGGAGAATTTGTCGAACTGGCCTACCTACTAATTAGAAAGTATCTCATTTGAGTTGTAGCAACAACAAACTACTATCTCATTTGCTTAGACAATAGATTAAATAAATAAATATTATTCCTTGCGTCCCAAATTAATTTCTCAATTTTGACTTTTTAAAATCAAATTGACCATTTTTAAAACTAATCTTTTTACTATTTCTGCTAAAATATAGGTGAATAGATTATAACCAAAAGAAAATATATACAATTTATTATTAACCCCAATTTTTATAATTTTAGAAATATATTTATATATGCTTAATTATTAATTCTAAAAATAGTCAATTTAACTTTAAAAAGTCAAAACTGAGCAATTAATTTGGGACGGATGGAGTAATAGTAATAACTTTTCCTTTCCATTCTAAAATTTTTTATTTATTCCACAAAAATAAAATAATCTCATTTATAAATTTCATAAATATTTTGTGTATAACTACTAGAAAAATAAGAATACGTGACGGAATTTTATGACGGTTTTTAAAAACAATCACAAAAGATAATAATTTGTGAGGGACTTTTTGAACAATCACAAAATAATAGTATATATATGATGGCTCTTAGTAATGACTAATTTTGCCATCAATATATTATAATTGTGACGGTCACGTCAATCACCAAATTTTTCACGAAAAATAAATTTTCATCTTGTGACACACTAAGTCATCACTTGAGAATAATACCTTGTTCGTGATTGCATTTAAGCTATCATTTAAATGAAAAAAATAATCAAAACAATATTTTATGACGGCCATGACAATCATTAAAAAAGATAGATTTTTGTGACAACTTTTATTTACAATTACAAAAGAAAAGTATTTTGTGATGGAATTTTCAAGTCATCACAAAATAATAAAAATATATGATGGCACTCAGTGATGACTAATTTTACCATCATTAAAGAGTATTTGTGACTGCTATTGCAATCACAAAATCTTATGTGGACTAATTTTTGTTGGGACAATTACATACTTTGATTTGATGATGTTGAGATAATGTATATTTGTAATCAGTAGCTTTTGTGAAATTCAGGAAATCGTAAAGCTAAATCAAGATCATAGAGTCTGCAGAAGAGTCGTAGAGTCTGCCAAAGGATCGTAAAGCTCATTGAAGCTTGTTTACCTAAATCTATACTAGCAAATTATGTAAGTATACGCAGTCCACAAGTAATATAATGATAAGAGAGTGTCAAACCTACAGAGAATTATTTAATAATAACTATCAAGTACTAACTCATAATCAAATTAATTTTATTTAAACAATTCGATAAAAGTTGTTGAATTTTGAAAATAAAGTATTAAACTGACTAATCACTAACTACCAAGAATTGAATTTAGATAAAAAAGCTTAAGATTACAAATTTCCTTGATGTTTTGCTTCAATTAATCACTTCCTATTAAGTTACATTAATTATTCCGGATTGTTAATCAAGAACTCATCAATATTTATAACCATCTCTCGATGTATCATAAACGAATCAACTTAAATTCACAGATGATAGAATTAAGATGAACACCCTAGATAACTAATTCACTATATTTTTATATGAATTATAATTAAAAGGATTTAAAGCTCATGTTCTCTTTCAGATTACATGCGGCGTATAGGTATATCTCTTTCCTAGACACAAATTATGAATTTCATCTTGTACAGAAAACACAATCACATGCTGTTATGATAAGGTCTAAATCTATAATCCATCTCTCGAGTTCATATAAATTACCACGGTAATTGTTGATCAGACAATTAAGCAATTAATCACAAATCAGAATAGATAATCCTATAATAATCAACATAAACTAACAAGGAAGCATATTAATAAAAATTACGCAATAAGTTCCATTGTAATCTTAAAAAGAAATTAGTTCATGATTGAATTAAAATTCATAATCCACAAGTAAACCATCATCCAAGAATTACAAAATAAAAAGATAAAAGAATAAAGGAAAAACTCTTTTGAAGCAATTCTTGATATCCTCCTTAGCCTCCTATCTTGATCTTCCTTTACGATAATCTTTTGCTTCAAGCCTCCAATTTTTCTTCAATTCTAGGGTTAGCAAAAAGTAGCAAGATTTCTTCTAATGGTCTAAAAGTATCTATTTATAGCCTATAATTAAAGTCCTAAACCAATTAGAAGTTACAATCCTTGTTCCATTCAGTTTGGATCAAAAGGCAAACTTTTTAACAACCCGACTTACCGCGGTCGCACCCAAATTTGGCCTAGAAAGCGGCGCTGCCGCGCCCAAATGTCAGAAACTATGTTTTTCCTTTTGCACACCAGCGTTGCCGCGCCCAAAATATACTAGAAATTGGCGCGGTCGCACCAAACAATTTTCTACTACGACGTCTGTTGGTAAAATGACCATAACTTTCTTATCCGAACTCCAATTAGGACGATTCAAGATGTTCCGGAAAGTTAAGAAGTAGATCTACAACTTTCATTATTTGAGCCTTGAGAGATTCGACTGGATTCAGGTCGAAATTGGGCTTCAAGTGGCTGTTATGTCAATGGCAACTCTAAACTTTGATCTATGTTGATATCAAAGCCATAACTTTCGATCCGTGAGGAATTACAGGATATACCACCTATCAAATCGAAGCTCTCGACGAGCTCTACAATAAAATTCAAATTCCACGCCATAAACATGCATCTAACTTAGCATTGAAAACCCAACAATCTTTCCTTCTTGCATTTGCTTACATATTTTACTCCAAAAGATGTTCGGATTGCGTTTCCTTGCTTTTTCCTACAAAATAATATAAAACACTATAAATACCTAAAAATAACTTAAAATACTTAAAAACTCACAAATTATCAAGTTAAATGTACTCAATTCGTAGATATAAAACCCATTCATCAAAGATTGTAAGGCAAGACAAAGATCGTAGAGCAGGTAGATCGTAGAATATAAATCGTAGAGTCAGTTAAGTCTAAAACTCTACGATCTCCATAAAACTTTATGATCAAGCAAATCGTAGAGTATGTATGGTCTGACATTGGCCTGACATTGAGAAGACTAATGGAGTGAAGATTTTGAGATGGGTGTTAATCATCCTAAGTTCAAAATGAAGATCAGATCGAGTTGTGTCTAATAGCTAATTTGGCGATATGACATCACCCACGTGGTTGGTACTGCACTAGTCAAATATGACATATTAGAGCCGAAAGTAAACTGACAAATTCACCCTGAAAGTCAACATCAGAGATCTTCCAGGATCAGAGCATTAAATGAGCAACGACAACTTTCCAATGAGAAAATCTCGAGGTCTCCTATAAAAGAGCGCGCAAATTCAATCAAATAGCACGAATCAGGAATTACAAGCTGAATCGCTGCTCAAATCCCAAGAACTCTACTACACAAAAATAGAACGCCTTGTTCTGCTACTAAGTCCTTTAAAAGTTGAGCTTAACGCAATTTAGTAGCACCTCCAAAATAATTATTCATTTGTGATTCATTGGTCTTAGTGACCTGTTGTTACCAAGTCTAAGTGACTTGAAGAGTTCTTAGTGAACCGGTGTTAGTGACCTTTGTCTTAGCGACATCTGCCAAGTCTGAGTGACTTGAAGGAATCTAATGAGTGGGTTTTATACTTACGAATTGAATACTTTTAGTTTGATGGATTGTGAGTTCTCGAGTATTTTTTGTTACTTTTTATGTGTTTTATTGTGTTTATATAGGAAAAGAAAGTGGGAGCAAAGAAGTGTAGTTGGGAAGTGAAATTTGCTAATTTTTAGACAAAATCAAGCCAAGCAGCACTGAGGCACCAGAGTTGAGTGCCTAGGCACAGGAATGGCAGTAGTTAGGTGCTGGTATGGGGCGCCGCGGCGCTAGGCATGCAGAAGGTGAGTGCCTAAGCACTACGAGTAGGCATTGAGGTGCTGGTTCGTCTGGCTGAGGTGCAATGCAATTATTTAACCCTTTGGGTTTTAATGATTTAAAACCTTAATGATTGCCTCCTTCAGCAATGATTAGTAAGGTCACTAATCATTGTCTTTTTCAAATTAATATGGAACACTTGTCTTTTTCTTTTTGAAACTAGTAAGGTCACTAATCAGCAAGTCTTTCCACAAACTAACTCTGAGTGACACTTAAACTTTAAGATAGAGGCAGGAGATATATTCCACTAGCCAAAAAAAAATTAATGAAAAGAAAACTCTTACCTTTATAGTGGTGGTAGCAGTGGAGATATATGTGTTTGCTAACTTATCCTCATCTTTTTCTTAGAGCAATTACTTTACATGTAGTTACTTTCATAAAAAGTGTCTTGTTCTGACCTACTCATTGTTTGTTCTGCAAATTCAGTTTTGGAGCTTTATAGAAGTTCTTCTTCTCTTCTAGTGACTAATTCATATCATCCCTCATATTTAATTTGTATTGTTTCATCACATTACAGATACAAAGATTCAACAAAAACTTCATTTAAGTCCTCTACTCGACTGGAGTGTATGATGCAAGATTATCCCAAAACAATATTGCCTCCTTCAGCAAGAGTTGGGTTCACCGTAACTTGAAGCTTTAATTACTTGGTCCATTATTTTTTATTGCAAAATTTCTTATTTGACCTGTGTACTCTTAGTAAGTTGTAAGCATATGTTATGAAGTTTCTCTTATTATGTGTTTACTTTTATAGAATCAAAGATTTTATGATTGCACAAGTGATGGATGCATGGCTTGCTTATGCACCTGTGAAGAACAATCCTGAAGATGTTGATAAGGTAATATTTTACCATCATTATTGAAACAAATAGTTCCTACAAACCACCAAACATGGTCATCCAAGCTCTTGAAAAAGTATGCTGTAATAATAAGTTCATGACATTATATCAAAAAGTAGCAGCTTTTTTATTTCAATTTTCAAATCAACGACTTGATCTATGAAAAATACGCAAGCTTACTTTACTGTTTATTAGAGTTGCTACAAGAGCAAAGATGGGAGAAGCTCTTCTCGTTTGGACTATATAGGCGGTGACGGGTCTAGCTTCTCTAGGACAAGAAGTTTGGCTTCCTAATTATTTCCTCCCACGACAATTCAACTGGGAAAGCTGTAAAAAAAATCATTTTGATTGGGAGTTGTAGGGTATTTCCTTCGATAGTTCCGTCACACATTATTTGAAGCACTTAGCATGGTAGGTTGAGGCTTTGCAAAGTAAGAATCTAAAACTAATTCATCGTTTCGGAAGTTCTTGTATGTAAGTTACATTGACTATTTAATATTAGTAAAGATTAATTTTTGGTTAAGCTCTGATATTCAATAAAATTAAGTTCAAAATCTGACATTTGGTAACATTGAGTTTATGTATCAATACTAATTTGTTATGACAAACTACGATAAAAATAGAAATCAACAAAAATAAAACAAGACACAGATTTATGTGGAAAATCCAAAGGGTTAAATCATTGCATTAATAGCCTAACTAGACTTCAAATACTCCAATTTAGGCTCAAAAATCACCAAATCGAATTTAAAATTATTAAATTATACATTTTTAAATATTAGAACTTACTGCTGAAAATCTGCTTGAAAAATCCCAGACCAGTAACTTCTTAAAATTCATAGCAAATCATGCGTTAATCTTTAACAGTTCAAAATGGGTGAACATATTATCAGCTTATATATGTATAACATATCTAAAAATTATAACGATCCAACGGTCGAATTAAGAGATATAACTCACGCAATAGATCTTAAAATATATAAAATGATTTTCAAATTTTAACGTTTACATTCAATCAAATTATATTACTTAATATAAATTTATCTCATCTTTCTGATTATCATGATATCTAATTCCATGTCTATATTTTATTTAAAAACAATCTCTAATTTTAAAACTCTCATAACTAAACTTAAAATTAAAATATAAAATAATATTTATCTTACTTGTTCGCCTTTCTTCAATACGCAATAGTAAAGAATCTGACTTTCGGATCTTCTAGAGTATTCAAAATCTCTTCATATCTTCACAAAAATTATAACTCTCGAAACGATACACGAAATAGGCTTAAAAATCACTCGATTCAGGGTAAATATGACTGAGTTACGAATTTTCAAAACTAAAGCTGAAAATAGTGACGAGAATCAGGATATGTTGCGGTTTTCAGCTATTTAAGGTATAAAAATGACATCAAATAACTTTTCTTCCTCTTCATAATTGTAGAGAACAAAAAACTGAAGAAACAGACTTTGGATTCACTTAATTCCGATATCGGATGAATTAATTATTATTTTTCTAATAGGCTGTAGGGCGTAGAAGTATTCTACTCAGGAATTCAACTAATCAAATTAGAATAGGATTAAGGTTACAACTATTCCTTAAATATAACAAGGAAACAAACGGAGTTATCAAAACCCTAATGAACTCTTTAATTTTAATGAAATTAATTATTAAATTATCTACTAAAAGAATTTAACTTTTCAAGTGAAATAAAAAAAATAGTAACTTATTTTTTTCAATTCAATTATGCTTTTTAAAAAAAATAAAATTAATATTTAATTATTAACAATAATCCAGGTTATTACAATATAAGAACATGTCATGTTATGTATTCTAAAAGAAATTCAAAAGTTTTGATTGTATTAACGGTATAATTGTTTTTGATTGGACAAATGTACTCTACCCATTTATGTTGTAAAGACATTAAGTAAAAATAATTGTCATATCCCCATACTTTTGCACCGTTAATATTAACTCCCCATTAACATATTCACTTTGTTAAATGAATACCCTTTATCATGATAAATGATATATTTTTTGGTAATAATAATAAATAATAGTCTTTACTTTTCAAAATTAAAGATATATTTTTAAAAGGTATTTTTAAGAAATATTTTACTTTTATATATATATATTCACAATATTCGATAGAAATGTAATAGTATTAGTATTTTATGGGAACTTCACGTGACTTAATAGTGTAAAAATAAAAATATTTCTCTAATTTAACAAAAAAAAATGAAAAGAACAAAAATTGTTTCTAATTTTATAACAAAAAAGAATATTTAATATAATCAATGCACCTTGAAGTTTTCTTAATATACATACTCCCTCCATCCCATATTAAACGGTCATTTTTAAATGATACAAACATTAAGATAATAATTTATTTTTCTTTCTAATATACCACTATTAAATTAATATCGCCAACTCATTTTTTTTATTCAATATATGAGTATATTTCAATTTTCAATGCTACTTTGTCAAATTTTTATTTTTTTTAAGATAATCAAGTCGTTAATAGTTTCACTTTCTCATAAACAAATTAAATGTATTGGGAAATTAAGAAATTGTTGAGGGTGTTATTAAAAAAAGTGAACAAAAATAATATAAATTTAGTAATTTAATTTAATTAAATTAAATTTACTCCTCGAAGGTATGAGGAGGAAGGAATTGAAGAATGAATTGATTGAGCAGAAATTTCATTTTTAATCTAAGAAATCAAGCTAGATAATATTAATGGGTTTTGGTTTAAAAATTCTATATGGATATGAAAATTGGATATGAGAGTATTTGAATTTCACTTATTTATATTTTTATCCTGGGTGCTTTTACGCAGACAGGTATTTAGACCCAAAATTCTGACCGTGGGTCTCATACCTAATAAAATAATTTATCCACCTCTTCCTTGTCTTTTCCACTCATTCTCTCACATAGCCTTAAATAAATAATTTATCTTTACTTGCTATTAGCATTTAACAACAACATTCGGCAGCAACCACCATACTGTAAGCATAATCATATGCATTCCAAACACAATCAAATACATTCCAAAATTTGAGTTTTCAACCAATCTCAAAATGACAAACATACATAAAAATACATTGAAAATCAAAAATATTCTAACTCCGTCAAACTTTTACTTGTAAACTTTCTTATTTTACTGCTCCTTAAATGGTTGTCCATAATTTGAAGCGGTGTTAAGACCATATGCACCATTCCAAAATGAGTATTGATAACCAGCCACCTGAGTAGAGAGACTTGTTGAATTCAAATTTCTAACTGGGAAGCCTCCAACATTACCAAGAGGGAAGACATCAATATTTGGTACTTACAAATGAAGTTAAATTATATCAAAATAAGACTAAAAAAACTAAACAAAAACTATTTTGTACAAAAAAATAAAATAAACAATACATGTTGGCCTAAAACTGAGAAGCCTCTATCATTACCAAAAGGGATTGAATTAGCATTGAATGTAATCAAGTTGCTAGGAAAGTTGAGGTCTTGTGAAACATGAACTATAGAGTCTTGTGAACCAATATGTCCAATTTGAGAAGCCTATAAAAAAAGTACCGAATGACACTTAAAATAATTGCATGAAGTTGTCAAAATAAAATAAAATATAATAAAAAAGAATTGAAATTTTACCTTTTCTAAATTTATATCATCCACTTTATTTTCAGTGGTCTTCATCCCTTTCTCTTTCTCATTCCTCCTTTTATCCTCCTTTTTGCCCTTCACTTTTGTAATAGTTTTCTCCATGTTACCTTATAACCTTTTAAAACGGGGTCAATCTTTTCCACGAATCGCCAAAGGGCTACGAACCGCCAAAGGAATCATATTTTCACATGTGCCATCTTTTTTCTTCAATTCATTAGTCAACCACTTAATCCAACGAAGAACAAATTTTGTCTTATCTTTGTTGTTCGCTACCAAATCTACCGCTTCATAAAAGGTATTGCACATTCTATTAAAACGTTCATTTTCAGGGTTTAACATCCAATCAGAGTATATGATTTTAACTTTCGTATGACATCTCTTCACATCTTTCCTCCACCTTCTAAGAATGAATTTCTTTGGTATGGTATGAACTCCTTTTTGAAGCAAGACTGTAAGGGCGTGAAAACATAAGATTCCCCTAAACTCAAATAATTGACAGTTGCACCTAATGTCGCAATCATCCTCTTTAAAACTAACCTTAAAAGTGGCTTTACGATCTGTCCTCCCATCCTATCTTGCGAAATTTCATACACTCGAGTCCTACACTTCTCTTTCTCTGAAGAAATACTACAGTAAAGCTTGTTTTGTATCTCACCTTGAAACTCTTTGAATTTTGAAGTGGTGTAAGCTTTTTGAAATTGTTCCTCTAACAGATAAGAAGTGATGCATGGAATCTTAGAGTCAAAAGAATCGAAGTCCGCTTTAGTCTCTTTTTGCACCTTGTTTCTTAGTGCATTCTCATATTGCTCAACAAATTGTTTTAAACTTGTCTTCGAATTGACATACCCATCGAAGAATGCATTTATGCTTTCACTTATTTGAGTCGAGGACATTCCCGCCCAAAAAGTATTTCTTAAAAATGTTGGCACCACCGATGACGTGTGTTAGGAAATGCATTTCCAATAGCCTTTTTCATTGCTTTGTCCTGATCAGTGATTATTGCAGTAGGGGCACGACCATTCATACATCTGAGCCAAGATTTAAAAAGCCAAGTAAACGACTCAACCTCCTCACTTAAAATCAATCCACATCCTAAAAGTGTAGACTGACCATGATGATTCACTCCAACAAAAGGAGCAAAGGGCATGTCATACTTATTAGTCAAGTATGTTGTGTCAAATGTAATGACTGATAAGTGGGTTTTATACCTGCGAATCAGGTCTTGTTAGACTTAATTATTGCGGTCTTTAAGTATTTTTAGTATTATTTTATTCATTTTTTGTGTTTGTTATTGTAGGATGGAGCTGGAGGGGCAAAAGAGTCAATTTGAAGCTTAAAGGATTAAAATTTGACTTGGTGGCAATTTTGTAATTTTGAGGACATGACCTAGCGCCTAGAGCGCTATGATTAGTACTAAGGTAGCGCCTGAGGCGCTCAAGCCCGATTTTAGTTGGTGATGTGCGGCTGGATGAGGGAGAGGAAGCCAATTAGGAAGAGGATTTAAGTTTTTATCAGTTAGAAAGAGAGAAGGAGACTCTAAGAGGAACGAATTGGATTTTCATTCATTATTCTTCTACTTCTCAAGAGATATTTGCCAATTTTACTGTGGATTATTATCGTTTGATTGCTGGATTTTGATGTGGGTTTAAGTTTTACTTTGAATTATATTCAACAATTGGGTTTGATTGTTCTATTCTTTTATTATTCAATTGTTTGCTTATTTTTCCACGTGTTGTTTTGATCCCATAATGGCTTTTGGTTCAGTCATGAATTAATCTCCATTATAGGATTCTAACGGATTTTAATATGTAGTTTAGTTATAAGCTTGAGTGTTGGATTGTTTTGCATATCATAAGAAAACTCTATCATGGTTGTTTTGCATGTATGAATGCTTGATCATCATTCGATTTCAGTGCTTGTATGGAATTGAAAAATAACATATGAGTATGGATTGTAATCATGATAGCTTGCATATATGATGCTAATTTGGATAGCTTGATATTTCGTGAATCAGATAGAAATATACTGTTTCACCGTAAGAGTCAAAATTTGTGCTTTAAATCAATATAATTGCAATTTCACATAGAAATATAGTGATTTTGGTTATAGTGGTGATTACATAGTGTCTATAGATTATGGATATTATGTAAGTGGGTCATAATATATTGACAAATGGTTATGTCTAAATCAGTGCCCTTGGCTACTTTTCTGTGATATGTGAATTCTTTAGCATGATGGTGGTAATTAGATGAACTATTAAATGAAGTTAGAATCCTATTAATTCCAATTTTGATTTGTTACATTATTATTTGCATTTTTAGTTGTTAATTGGTTTAGAATTAATTTTGACACCATAATCAAGTCTATTAGTTTAAGCAAATAAATATAGTGATATAACTGATGCATAGTGATTTAGTTTAGCACTTTCTCTGTGGGACGATACTCTACTTCCTCTGTATTACTTGTTGACGCATGTATGTTTGCATGAGTTAGAGCTCTTTTGTTAAAGTCTAAAAAAGGGGCAACAAGTTTTTGGCGTCGTTTCCGGGGAAAGGCGTTTAGATTTTTATTACTATCAACAGTTTTAAGCTATATTGTTTGACTTAGACAAATCTAATCTTTTCACATTTCTATTTTTGTTTTTGTTTTGGTTTCAGGTACTTGTAGAATTTTTATACACACACGATCATCCAACTCAGAATTGACGCCAGCACAGGATAATATTAACGACAGAGGTTGGAAAGCAAGAGTGCATAGAAATTTACAAGTACAGTTGGAAGGAACTATACCGAATATGGCGGAAGAACAAAGAGTAGAGCAAAGAGAGGAGCATAAAGCTTTGAGGGACTATTCTATGCCAAACATCAATGGATTGCAGTCTAACATAGTCAGACCGGTAATAACAGCAAATACCTTTGAGATAAAACCAGAAACCATTCAAATGGTGCAGAATTCGGTCCAGTTTGGGGGTGCTGCTACAGACGATCCTAATGAGCATCTCTTAAGTTTCATTAAAATATGTGATACATTCAGGTACAATGGGGTGACAGAGGATGCCATCCGACTAAGACTGTTTCCATTCTCATTGAGGGATAGAGCGAGAAGTTGGCTTCATTCTTTGCCTTCAGGATCAATTACTACATGGGAAAACCTAGCACAGAAGTTCTTAGCTAAGTTTTTCCCAATGGCTAAAACTGCAAAAATGAGGACAGCAATCTCTCAATTTGAGCAACAATAGGGTGAGTCCTTATACGAGGCCTGGGATAGGTACAAGGAGATGCTAAGGAAGTGTCTGCACCATGGGATGCTAGATTGGATGGTGATCAGCACATTTTATAATGGATTGGGATGGCAGTCGAGGCAAATGGTAGATGCAGCTGCAGGTGGAGCGTTAGGGGCGAAGAGCTATGACGAAGCTTATAACCTTATCGAGACTATGACAGCAAATGATTTTCAAAATTCTACAGCCAGAATGCCACAGCCCAGAGTTACAGGTTTGTTGGAAGTGGATGCTATTACCCAGTTGTCAGCACAGATGGCAGCCATGGCGAAGAAAATAGATTCGTTGTCAGAAAATAAAGCCAAGTCAGTTGCCTTCATATGTGAGATTTGTGCGGGGTCACATTCGACAGATCAATGTGCTATCAACTCGGAGTCAGTACAGTATGTGAACAGTTACAGGAAGGACCACGGACAGTTTCAGAACACATACAACCCCAACAACCGTAATCATCCAAACTTTAGTTAGTCAAATAATCAAGGAAATCAGCAGCAACAGTTTCAGCAGAATAATCAGTTTCAGTCTCAGCCAGCGCATCAACAGTTTACTCCAAGACCACCGTTTCCACCGGGATTCTCTCAACAACAACATCCTACTTCATATGCACCTCAGCAAGAAAAGAAATCAGAAATGGAGGAGATGATGTTGAAGTACATGGCAAATACAGAGTGTATGATCAAAAGCCAAGCAGTGGCTATTAAAAATTTGGAAACTCAAATGGGGCAAATGGCGACTATGCTTAACAACAGGCCCCAGGGTTCGTTGTCAAGTAATACAGAGACAAATCCACGGAGAGATGGTAAAGAACAGTTTCAGGCCATTACACTCCGATCGGGAAAGCAATATGCAGGAACTGTACCAGGCACAGCAGTACCTAGTTTACAAGGGGGTGACACTGGGGCAGAAATTGAGACAGAAATTGAGGCTGAACAGAAAGAGAAGAAGGATGAGTCTGAGTCGCAGCAAGTAGAGAAGGAAAAAGCGAGTTCAGATAAGAAGCCCGTGAATACAGTACCACAAGTTCACCCACCGGTCCCGTATCCGCAGAGATTGAATAAGCAGAGGGAAGACAATCAATTCAGAAAGTTTTTGGAGGTTTTTAAGAAACTGCAGATCAACAT